>JAZKJV010000332.1:0-416136 GCA_037367405.1 Ottelia alismoides
TGGCTCCTCCAAGTCAATCATGGTCTCCAAAAGGTAATAAAAAGTAAAGAGCAGGAGACTACCAGTGTGGTGTGTGGTATCCGGTGATCATAAGGTCAGAAGGAGCAGTACACATCGAATAGCACAAGACAAGGCTCAACCTTGCAAGGGTCCTCAAGGTGAGCAAACTCAAAGAATAATCAGAAGACTCAACTCCATGCTCCACCAGAAAGGAGACACAACCAGGGAGGAGACCGAGTACAAAAATCAGAAGACTCAGCTTCGTGCTCCACCAGAAAGGAGACACCAACAGTGAAGCTGAGTACCAACAAAAAGATGTATCCTTCCGTAGATAACCCTCGGGGAGTAATACATACTAGTCAGTGAATAATCATAACCGAATACCACCCTTGCGAGGGTCATCAAGGTGAGAGGACCTAAAGGAGTCAGGATCCATCAGACGGATCAGCAGAAGCAGTCTCGGTAGGCGATAAATCATCTACCGGCAGAAGAGACCAACAGATCAAGAAAATGTGGCAGCATCCCGCAGACAACCCTCGAGGAGCATACTTCCAACTAAGCATCAAATATTCAGAATAGGATGGCTCATCCTTACGAGGACCGTCAAGGAGAGTAGTCTCAAAGGAGTCTAGTCAAATGGGTCTCAAGATCCATCAGATCGGATAAACATCAAAGCAGTTGGGACCAAAAGCATATCAGATGACTCGGTTCTATGCTCCAACAGATAGGAGACACAATCAACAAGGGGAACCGAGCGTAAAGAAAATGTTTCATTTTCCCGCATATAGTCCTTGGGGAACAATGCAAACTAAGCAGTGAATAACATATCAGATCTCGTTCCTTGCGAGGGTCGCTTAGGGAAGAAGATCAAAGGAGTCGATCATAATGGTCTCGGTAGATGATAGATCGGCTACCAACAGAAGAGCCCACATATCTGGAAAGGCGTCATAGGCTCTCGCAGATAACCCTCGAAGAGAACTATGAACTAAGTAATGAGTAATCAGAAAAGTGAGTTTTCATTGATTTTTGATAGATTTAAAAAATCAAAAGTAGTGACTTTTTGCCTGTATGGAATTAGAAAATTCATAAAAATTCGAAAACTTCTTAAATTTTCCCAAAATAATTAATGTAGGTGTATTTTATTGTCTTTTACTTTATGTACAATTTTTGTGAATTAATCGTTTATGAACTCTAAAAAATTGTGAAAAAAACTTAAAAATTGTAAAAAAAATCCAAAAAATCTGATTTTAATGTTTGTTTATAAATATTTAATTGCAGTTTACATTAAAATAATTTCCAGGAGTATTGGACATATAAAATATTTTTAATTGCAAAATACTTTTGGTTGTGCAATGTTTTCTACATTTTTCACTGTTTGATTTTTATATAATAAAAAACATCAGGAAATTTTGAACAAATTATCAGAAATATTTGAAAATATATAAAATACAAAAATATTTTCTCTAGACTTTTCTGTATATTTTTGACTTTGTGTGAAAAATACAAAAAGAGTGTGTTGTTGTGTTCTTTATTCCTTGCTTAAAATTTAAAAAAATAAAAATTCAGAAACCACTAAAAATTAATTCCGAAAATTGACTACATAGTTTTTAAATCGTGCTCCTTATGTTCGACCCTGGTCGCTATACCAGGTAAACAGAAATAATGAAATCGCTTACATTAGCATTTGATTGTTTGATATTTCCTTTAAGTGGTTTAAAAACAAATTTTCTCGTTGACCGATTCGAGTGTTGAGAACAACGACACGTTGCATTAATTATTCCATCCTAACCGCATCGGATTTCGGCTCATCAGTGTTTGTTTAGGATTTTTCAATTTTTCTTTGACTGCACTTCCGTAAGTAGATTTTGGACGTGCAACTTAGATGCGTGTTTGATTACATAGGTCAAAAATAAAAAGACAAAAATCGTCAACCGTTGTATGAAAAATATCCTTAAAAAGTGATAGCCAGAAATTTAAAATAGGTAGAAAAAACACAGTATCGTATTGATTGGCCTTAATCTTTTGATGGGATCATGAGTCCCTCCCTAATCTTAGACAAAGTATATCTTTTTTTTTGGTTGGTAAGATTTCTATGTATTAATAACAAAATAATACAAAAGATATGAAGGTCATAGTTACAAAGAAGACAAACTATATCCTATAATGTAAAGGCCTTACGAAAATTAACTATATATTAGGGAACCTTTCTATGAGATTTAAATTCACTCCACCCAAAGGATCGACCATGGTTCAAATTCTCTCATATGGAGATTGCATTAGGTAGTTGACAACCAACATAATAATAGCTGAATCTTTCAATGGATTTAAGTAAGAATCCATGTTGTCGACTCTATTTAAAGTAGGAGAAGGTTTCACTATTTTTTAATCGAGTTAAAAACGAATCCAAAATCTAGTTGACATGTGCTTCATCGTTTCTTTTCAAGAGGCAGCCGTCTAATCCTTGAATTCTTTGCAAGGGTTTGAAAATCGTATATAAGGTTAGGTCGTAAAAGCCTCCAAAAAAACACATGTCCAATAGGCATCCACCTTAAGTTCCTCAACAAATTCTGAAATTTCCCCATTATCTCCTTCTACGGTCAAAATCGATGGATCATCTGGAAGTGCCGGTTTGTCGTCTCCTCGTCAATGCAGAAGGATAATCGAAAATATGTATTATATCGAGTTCAGAGGAATGTTTTCACATATATACCCCGAAGAAATTATATATTTAAAAAACAATTTGCTTCAAAAGGACAGCTAACGTCGTGACAACGAAAGGAGGTCGTTTACGGGTCATGTGAAGTTTAGAGAGGGGTACTTGTGCAATTACGTACGCTTTTTCTTTTACGGGGCGTGTGTCACTGTGTGTATATATTCGTACGTGCATGGATATATATTATTGACGCCTCGCTGCGTATGGCAGAATCGCATTCAAAGGTCTCCGATACTCTCCAACAGTGCCATCAATTTGGACTTAAACTCTTCCATTTCATTAAACCACGGGGTGTTCTTTCTTCGAATTTCTCCTCCCAAAGTTCCTTCGCATCATACGAACCAACTGAGATCTTTCCTTAGTACATCAAATATAATCTTACGACAATATCCAAATGTGGAGTGCATATATAAGGACCCCCCTTGTTGAGCACTTCTCATTCAATTCACATCGACAAAACACAATCCATAGAGAGGGACGTGAAGACGATGGCGATTGCGAGAGCTAGCATTGTTCTAGGGTTCTTTCTAATCCTGTCAGTCGAGTTGATGGTTGTCACGGCTCGACCACTGGAGGCATTTCGAGGAGCAAAGATCACCTTCGGGATCAAGCCGGCGGGGGCTGAGCCCTGGGTGTGGGACACAGATTCCCCAACCTGAAGGGGGTATTTGGGGGAATCAAGGATTCCGGTCCTAGCCCCGGCGTTGGACATGGATCATCGACGCGCACACTCTCGGAGGAATCCAAGGATTCCGGCCCTAGCCCGGGCATTGGGCATGGATTCCCCAATGTGAAGGATACACTGGGAGGAATCAAGGATTCCGGTCCAAGCCCCGGGGTTGGCCACTGATATAGATATCGAGAAATTATACAAATTATTTATTTTTCATTTCGAGATTCTTTTCTTTATGTTTAAAAGTTCTTTGTTCTTTAAATTCGATTCACGGATATTCAGAAGAAATAAATGATTATGTATTCCTTTTTGTTATTGTCTATATATTCCAGAAAGAAGATTCCTACTGCTATGTTTCTATTGTTGTAATTCTATTAACGAAAAAAAGGCGATATTTGTGTGGAAACTCCCATCCAACTTCCTCATTTGAATGTGATCTAAATAACATTCATAAGAGTAAATTACACAAATCTTTAAATTATAAACCCAATTTTCTATGCCAAACTTGATCTTTACAAGTCAACAATTGGTACTTGATCGTCAATATCTATTAACATTAAATACCGTAGTGTCTCTAATGAGATCGTCCTAAGATTGAATGGTCAAATATTCGTTATGCGCAAAATAATGAATACTAATGCTTAGCAGATTCGACAAAGCTAAATTTTGCTTTTTCTCTTATGATTTCATGTTGTTTGAAAAAGTAGTTATATCTATATCATAAAGATCACGATTCTCTGTATTTGTTTTAGTATTTACTATCATAAGTGTATTGTGTTTTATATTTTTTTATAATTTTGAATGACATTTTAACAATTTCGTTATTTTAAATTAATGCGAAAGAATTCAAATTTAATCCTTATACCATTCAGAAATTGGTGTCAGATAAAGAAATACTTTCCATTGTTGTTTTACAAAATGTTAACTAGTCACACACAGTTTTTATTTTAAAACTGGAATTTTTACCCGATAGATCTTATAAACTTTGCTAATTACCTCCACGACTTTTGAAATAACATAATTCGCCCCTGACCCCGTAAACTTGCTCTGTCTTACCCACAGACCCTGCCATCATCTTTAACTTTATTGGAGTCAACTACTTGAGTTAATCTTGAGTTAATCTAACCAAAGAAAAAGAGATGGTGGATCTTCCTTCTCTCTCTCACCTTCCTTCTCCTCCCCCTTCTTAAATCCTTTTCTTCTACACATGTTTGCGGGAGCACACAAGTTATATACTCCGCTAGAGGGAGGGATCTGGAAGGTTGAGCTACCACGGAGCAGCTACAACTGCTCTAGACCATGCCCGGTTACTCTAGACCAATCTGCGGGGATCCAAGCGAGTCGTTGAATCGATGATGGATGATAGATCTCACTGCAAACGGGACAGAACACTGTATAACCAGAACTTGCCAGCATTGTCACGAGAGAGACAGAGGGGCTAGGAGTGTGGGCACTCCGCGTGACGGGATCGGGCGATCTTAAGGGATCCCCAGCATCCTCTTGAGGTAGAGCAGGTACGTCTGGAGGTTGATGGCAACGAACTCCCACGTGAGGCCATCAACGTTCATGAGCTGCATAATGGTCTTGGGGATGGTGTTCTGAATGCCTAGGTGTGCCATCACCTCCACGAACCGCTTGTGGGGCTTCGCAGTCCACATGAGCCTCGGTTTCTTCAATGCGCGTGAGGATCGCACCCCAGAGTCTAGTTCCGGAGGTGGAGAGGAGGAGGAGGAAAGGGTGGATCTGTGGAGACCAAATGAGGCAAGGAGGTTTGGGGGTATGAGAGGGTGGTTGAGGGGGACGAGGTCGGAGGTGGAGGGGAGGCCTTCCACCCACTCTCCCATGCGGTAGGATGTGACAACCAATAGTGGTGCTAGAACCTAAGAAGGGATCAGGGTTTTGGTGAGGAGGAGGAAGGTGGTAGTGTGAGGTGAAAGGGGTGGAGGTTGAGGGGCAAAAGACCTGGAGGAGGAGGAGAAGGAGGGAGAGGAGGAGGGAGAGGGTAGTGGCCTAGAGGAGGAGGAGGGCGAGGGTGGTAGCCTGTAGTAGCAGGAGGTCGGGGAGGAGGATGAGGGCAACGACCTAGAGGAGGACGAGGAGGTCGGGGAGGAGAGCGAGGGGCGGTGACTAGAGGAAGGAGGAGGTGGAGGTTGGGGAGGAGAAGGGTGAGAGTGGTAGAGGTCGAGGAGGTGAGTAGGTACGAGGTGGGGAAGGGACATGAGGTGGGTGAAGGGTACTTAATGTAATTTTGATAAACAAAATAGGTATAATGTAAAAGAATATAACAGACTCCGGTAAGTTTTAACAGATAAATAGATGGGGGTTAACCACAGGATATGTAGGGTAAGGGTTAGCAAGTTTACAGGGTTGATGGCGGAATTCAGTTGTTTCAAAGGTCGTGGAGGTATTTGACAAAGTTTATAGGTTCTCTCGGGTAAAAATCCCTTTAAAATTTAGGAATGATCAATTAAAATTTAAAAATTGCAATAAATCATCATTACTCTATGAACCGTCACAAATTATATAGCAACGGTATTTTTTGCTCATTAGAAAAGTAATTTTACAATGAATAGTATAATCATTATATATTTAACAATGAATGATATCGTGTCAAATTTTAAAAAGGTCACTATAGAGTCATTTTATTATCATGCATTAATAATTCATATATTTTATATTAGAAAATATAAAGAACAAAATCACGTGCAAATCTCTTTATTTTCCTCTGAAGTGTAATATTGAGTTAAAGTTGGATCAGTTGCACAATATATGAAGGTCCCAAAATCTATGTTTTGCAAATAAGCTTCAATTCCTTTAAATGTGGTCTTATTTCGTAAATAACTTGATGTGTATTAATTCAAAGGTGAGCAAAATTTTATATGAGATTGTATGTATGCAGCTTTTTTGGTTTTCAGTGTTCTCAAATAGGACTTGGGTTTGTAATATTTGGATGTTAGTATTTTTTTTAGGATTTTTCATGTGTTAAGATTAATAGTGTGTACACAATGGAGTTAGTTTTATATTATTTGTAGTTAATATGAAGTTGTAATAAATATAAGAAGATTGTGTGATACATAAATTGAATGTGTGTGTATGTTTCAACTCCTTAGATTTCTGATTTTCTCCAAACTTTAATGTAGATTTGATTCTGAGTTAATAATGCTAAGGTAGATGCATAGTCATATTTCTGAGTTAATAACACTAATTAATCTACTTTTTGTTTTGTTTATTTTTATTTCTATGTGTATTTTTTGTAAAAAATGAGGATACAATTTCAATATAAAGCAAATGAATCACTTATTCATCACTTGTATATTTCTCTTGTGATGACTAATATTTTTATTGACAATGATAGCCAACATTGTGGGTTATCATGCAATGATATCCGATAAAATGAGAAGGTAGAGGATAGATATTCGTGTAAGTCGCACCAATAGATGTTAAGGAGGAACTCATCATATTGCGACTATTATCTTCTCAAGCAAGGAAAGAGGTCATAGTAATTGATGAATCCATGATTCATCGTCTTTATTCTTTCTTTTCGGCTAAAATCTTTGGTAAAATACATGTAAATAATCACTAATCACCATCACTTAACATTGTAACAATAAATATTAATATTATATATTTAACACTTATTTTATCTAAAATAAAATAATAAAGAGAAAAGGAAAAATAAAAGAAAAGAATGATGTATATATAATATACAAACTGATACTAACCCAAGATCAGGTCAATATTGACTTTGTCGACAAAATAAATAAGTAGAGGGAGATAATGATCCTAACTTATAAAAATATCAGAAAATCAAGACAGAAAATACATTAAAACATATTTTCCAACTTGTAGATATTTCACCTAATTTATTTATCATCAAGATGACTTCAAATTAAAATACTTTCTTTAAAAAAGTTGTTCATAAAAATATATTTATTTTATAAAAATATCAGAAATATTATTCATTACAAAATAAAATATTATAACGAACCAAAAAAGCCATAAAAGCCAAATTCCGAGGTTCATAACTATTTATAATAATCTCCAAATCGACCAAACTCACTTTTAAACTCCGTTTTATACTTAATGCTATTTATTTAAAATATCAAAAAATGTTAAAATAAAACAAATGAGTTTTAGCGTTTGGGGCCCTTTGTTTATACGTATTATCCTATTACTCCATTTAACTTAATTTTTTTCTAAAATAATTCTAAAAATCATTACAAAAATAAAAATATAACTTAAGTCAAAATACCAGTAAATCCTGAGACCACGAAGCCATTATCTAAATTTTCTGGACCTCATAACTCAACCATATGGATTCTAAATTGGGCAAACTCAGTCTTAAAATTATTCTTATTAAATTATCTACCAAATGACACCAATTTCGCTAAAATCGGAGTTAATATACAAAATGTGGATTTCAGGACCATATTGGTATATATATTGTGCAATGAACCTTAATTTATTATTATTTAATATACATTATTTATTATATTTTATATACTTTATTAATATTTTATTATTAAACTAAACTAAATTAAATTTTTTTCATTATTTAATTTAATTATTTTGTTATTATTTAATTATTAATTATTATTTAATTATTCATAAGTTGTTTAAATTATTCATTAATTATATTTAATTAATTATTTAGTTACTATATACGTAATTAACCTTCTAATTATAGTTTAAATTAATATAAATCCTAAATTTAATTGTATTAATTACTTAATTAAATTTAATTTTTTATCTTTCTTTTCTCTCTTCCTTCTTCTCTCTCACCCCGTACCTTTCTTCTTCCTCTTCTTCCCCATGCCGCTCCCCATCGCATCATCTTCCATCTCCACCAACTGCCCAATGGTGTTGCCATTAGGCCGTTGACCCAACCGCCACACGGTCTCCTTCTTCGCTGGTGGTGCCCGCACCACCTTGTGTGGGCACCAAGGCTCTTAACCCTATATATACCCCCTTGACCCGTCGACACGTGGCATCCACCATTTCTTCCACCTAAAGCTCTGAGAGGTTGAGTTCGGTGACAAAGAGTCTCAAATCTCCGTCGAGCGAGGTCGAGGGAGGAAAGGTGTGATCTACTGCCGGTGTCGAGTTCCTCCGCCGTACGTGCATCCTCTGCATCGCCGTGCATCAAGGCAAGGACTTGGAGCTTAGTCGAGCTCGACCCCGGGTGAACTTCCTCCATTTCTGGCCTCTTTTAGGTTAGGCTCGATGAATCCTTGATTCTCACTCTTTATTCTTTTATTTTTTCTATTTATCTTAACAATTCTGCATTTAAATACCTGTAAATACAATAACATAGCATTCAACATGCATCTGTTAATATTGCATAATTAGCGTGTATTTGTGCAAAAATAAAAAAATAACGGAAAAGAAAAAGGAATGAGGTATTTAGAATAAATATAGAGTGACCCAAACCCCAAGAGAAGGTCAACCTTGTCCTGATCATAAAATAAAATAAGTAGAGAGAGATAGGGTCTACTTTGTGTTGTACGTACTACCTATGTATATGAATAAATATTTTTAATAAAATAAAAATTAAATTATTATTTTAAACTCCTTGTATATATATCTAAAAGTAATATAAAAAAATAAAAATCAAAAATAAAAAATAGAAATAAAAATAGAACCTTCCAACAAATGTACAAAATACATCTATGTACATAACATTTATTATTTATTCTATACTTGTAATTGACTCATAAAAATAAAATAAAATTTATTTTTTTACTCTTAAAAATATGTTGTAAATAAATAAAGTACAAATTGGGATAATGTAAAAATAATAAGAATAATAATTGTACACAATACATAGGTATATTATACTTGTGTATAAGACTATATATTGTATATACACTAAATTACTTTTCATAAAAATAAATAAAAACCACAGAAAAATTCTTTGAAAAGTAATAAACATTTTTTATTTTATTCTTTTTTCATTTAATTTCATTTATTATTTTTTTACTAATTTTCTTTATTTTTCTTATCTATTTTGTCCTTTAGCATTTTTTGTCTTCTTCTTAGGCCCCTTCTGATTGGGCCACCTCGGATTGTTGACCGAGATCAATTGATCCCCCCGACAGTCCCTTTTTGTCGAGTCGAGTTTTGCCCAATCTTCTCTCAATTTTAGCAACCCGACCCAACCTCCATTTCATCCGAACTTTCGCTCAGAATCGAGAGCATGGATCCCTAATCCACGCCTAGCACAAAATCTTGGGGTCCATACCTTGATTCGAGAGCCGTGCCACCTTCTTCCCAGACTCTCACACATATATAACCTGCACCCTCTCATCCTTTTCCTCCATCTTTTGGTTGCGCTACAACCTCCTGCATACCCGTCCACCTTTCCTAGAGTGACAGGAGTGAGAGGGAGGGTGACGGCACCCTTTGGAGCGTAAAGCCCTAGGTCCGGCGAGGTACATCCTCAGCTCTGCCGCGAGGAGTCAAGCCTCTGGCTTCACCGGCCTTCGAGGCCAAGACCCCCGTAGATCTCAGTCTACATCCCCATGCATTTTTCCTCCATATCCAGGTACTACAATTCCCGTTCATTTTCCATTGAATCCATCATTTCACCGCCAAACAGAGCACCACCTATCATCCCCTGTTTTCCACATCTCTACCGTACTCCGACTATCGTGCGCCTCGCTCTGACTTCCTATCGCTTCTACATTTGCTCTGTAACCTCCCACGTGACTCCAGCCATCGGGCTGGAGCCTCAAATCAAGTCGAATCCTTCACGTCACTGGAGACCTACCTCGTTCACCCTCCATCTCTACTCCCGATACATATAGCGCTCTAACCCTCGCCAGAGCTATTCCTACAAGCAAGACCTTTCTCCTGTAGGGTAGATGTGCATCCATACCTCATCTAGAGGTCTTGAGTAGTCTCAAGAAGCTCCAGGTCGACCGCGTATCCCCAGGGCCCTTCTTTTGGCCCTGGGCCCTTATGAGCCATCCTGTAGCTGCGGAGCATCATTGCCGACCTTTATCACATCTCAGCATCTCGTGAGGACGTCGGAGCCAAGCTCTAGAGTTGATTGAAACTCGTCGAGGGCAAGTTCTTCCCCGTTCTTCCAGACGCCTCCCACATCATTTGGTCGAGGCCCTCTCAAGTTCTAATCCGAGTCATCCATCCTCGGGAGGCCTCCGACCGTCAGATCCATCTAAGGATCTCATCTTCGCAATCCATCGCCGAATGGGTATCCTTGCATCCGAGGCATCCATCCATAAGGGGAGCACCATCGGCCGTTGGATCACACATAAGAAAGGGTAATTTGTCCCTAGGCCCTCTCTGTTTTGCTTTTAGTGTTTAATCCTATAAATATTTGTCATAGTTTAAAATAGTCAATAATTATAATATGATAATTCTAAAATATACTTTTATATTAGTTCGTTTTATCATAATATCTTAGATAGTGTTTATTCCGGTCTGATTATTTCATTAAGACCCGGGATTTGAATCTCTTTTATTTCTTTAATCATTAATAAGAACTAATAAGTTTCAGTCCAATTAATCATTTTGATTAATTTATTTTGCATGCAAACCCTTGTTGTTTTTGATATTTGCATTTCAGTCATGTTTGTGTGAACTCACGTGGCATACGACGTGCTTTTCTGGTGTATTTGCGTTTTCTTCCCTATACTTCATCTATGTTATGGTTTGAATGAATAGTTTTTGATATTTGTATTTATACCCCTGTGCGTGGTGTATTGCGCATGCGTGTTTACTCCCTGGACATTTTGCATCTTTGGCCCTAGAATCTTTATATGTGTCATTAATTAGCCAGTGAACGTTATTTTAATTGTAAAAGGTCCCTGCCAACTATGCGCCTAGTTTTTAATTAAATAATTACCAAATTAACTCAAAAAATTATATAAATATTACTATTAGCCCCTGCTAACATGTAATATTTATTGTGATTTTTGAGATTAATTTCATTGAGTATTTTATTTTTTAAAAATAAAAAACCCATAAAAATCTTACTGTATATTTTATAAAATACATAAAATTATAAAAATTGAGGTAAAAATTACAAAAATATTTGTGAATGGTTGTTTGTGTGTGCTTTACACACTACCGGTTTTGTTTTGAAAACCTCATAAAAATCTAAAAATCACAAAACTCTTTAAAACTTATAAAAATCATTAAAAATTCTTTAAAAATCAAAAAGTTAGAATTCCAGTTCCTGTTTTTAGCTTTTTTTTACATATTTTCTCATAAAAATTCTCCCAGGACATTAGGGTACTTCAGCTACTTTAGATTTGCAATACTATCATGGTTTTGCAATGTTTCCTTGTTTAGCTCTTGTTGGATTTTTATAAAATTATATGAAAAGTAGAAATCTCAAAAAATTATCAAAAATACCTTAATATTTGAAAAACATAAAAATATTCTTATTCCTGATTGTTGAGTATTTTTAGCCTTAAATAAAATTTTCCAAAGCTTGCTTGTGTGCTTTATTTACTTATTTGCTTGTTGTCATTCCTTAATTAAAAACCACAAAAAATTACAAAATTAAAAATTAACAAAAATATGCATTTTAGTGTCTGGTTTTGACTACTTCCAATGTTTTCTCGTACTCCTTGAGTTCGACCCTGGTCGCCATACCAGGCTAACATAAATAGCGGTGACCGCTAACATTGTTTTGATTGCTTTATCTTTTGCTTTTGTGTTTCTCTATTTTTCTTGATTCAGATTGAGCCTTGTGATTCGGGTTGCAACGACCCTATGATTATTTGATTCCCTTAGCCGTGTTGCTCGACCACTCATTAGAATAGCACCATTGCCGGGGAGAACTGCTTAGGAGTCGATTTTCAGCCTTTCTGTATATTTTTATCTCTATCTGTTATAACTATTTTCTGACCGATTTCTGTTTCACTTTTTATGCGAGGAACCGCCTGAGGGTACATCGGAGGAGACCCGTACCCGAGGAGGAGCATGAGCAGAGCAGGGATTAGTTATAGTAGATAGAGTAGAGTAGAGTAGAGTAGATTAGTTTATTTCTAGCATTATTATTGTTGTTGTAATAATACAAGACACTTGGACACTCTTGGACTCTTTTAGATTATTGAGGTCTGTTTCGTCGAGCACCAATGTGCTCGGGGGACCTCACCGAGTTTTTCACCAGTTTTGATTTCATCACATTTTTTTATTTAATTCCCAAAGAATTTGGCCCCTAGACTTAGGATTTTTTTCTTGATTGTGACATAAAAAACTTAAGGCCCAGTCCCTAATAGATTGCTTGCACCTATAGAGCATAATTGGACATTATTAATAATTTATAATAAAAAGTTAGTTTAATTAGATCCGAGTCCACGTGTTGTGAGGAACCACATACAGTGCTAGCATGACCTACTGTGGCGGGCACCGAGTGGTTCTCAAGATCAGACTCCGAACTTGATCTGATTGGTATCTACCATTCTTCATGATCATTAGAACTTGCCTGTCTAAGGTTGTTTTCGTCGTACATCATATATATTAGTTTTAATTATGTCTTTAAATTTATTCGAGGATCACTCTGTATGTAGAGTGCTGGCGACAGGTATGCATCTCTTACTTTGCATACATCATAGTGTTTGATCGTGCATCGACTTCTTCGACTTCCTCCCCCTACTTTTGGACATAAAATAACCACAAGAAATCAAAAAATTCATTAGGCATTGTTTGTTCTTGAAAAATATCTAAAAAAGAGAAAGCAAAAAAAATTGGGATTGTAATGTAAACTTGACCTTAAAAGACACCTCATTTTATTTGTCTTGGGGATAGATTGGGCGCGGTTGGACCGCTGCGTTGGGAGAAAGAAAAGACTGGATGGAGCCACCAAGCAAGCCTGATAGTCACCCCCTCATTGTTTGGTTAGCTTGAGCAAGAGAGTGACCCACACACTAGGTTGGAGCCACACCTGAACTTCCATTAGACTATTGGTCTTGGGGTTAGTCATTCTCCAGTGAAGATCTCTCCAAGTACCAATAAATGGCCTGCGATATCCTTTGCAGATTGAATTGATAGGGTAGCCGGTAAACGGTCCGCAATTCATACTGGCTGGGAAAGATCTAGCTTTGGGATTGGGCTAATCTCTTGGGAGCATCGGGTTCTTAACAACTCGCTTAATCGCTCTACAAGACTGATTTATCAGGTAAAATAAAATCGACAAGATAAACGACCGAACCTTTACGGTCATCAGCTATCGTATTGAGTAGGTGAAATTGGGGTTTGACTTCTCATCTAGTTTGCATCCGGATCTCATCCGTAATCATCCCCAGATCACGATGATGGGTCGGAGATCCCTTAGACTACCTTTGGTAGATCCGCTCTCGAGCACTCCGCCTCATTTATCTAGGGAGGTTTTGAAGAGCTTAGAAGTGCTCTCTGAGCATGAGTTTGATTCCTCCCTGTTCCCCCCTTGACCACCCTTCTTCCAGTCCTGAGGTGCCCGAGAAGAGAAAAGCGCAGCTATTTGTTTATTTGACGGCACCTGATTTGGGGTCTTTTGCCATTGTAGAGACTTGCGAGATGGCCAGCAGTGACGGACGCACTGATGACTAACCCCAAGGTTCCACGTATGTTCTTGATAACGGCACCATCAGCAATACACTATTAGCCTCCCTTGAGACGATGCAGCAACAAATTAGAGATTAGGGAGCGTTTATGGAAGAGGTGCATCGGGAGTTAGCACAGATGCGATCCGACAGAGGAGAGACTAAATCGTAGCGACCAGTCAGTGGAGATATTCCTGCAGCTAGAGGAGGAGCAGGAGGACAACCAGAAGAACTGTAGAAGCCGGACAGACCTGCCATGGCGATAAGGCAGTTGCATAACTCTGGTGCAACCCACACCCATCACTGGATCCAGCTTCCGGAGATTCTGGGCAACTTCAATGTCGACCCCCAAACCATTCAGCTCTTGCCCAAGTTCCATGGGCTAGCCACTGAGGAGCCGCATCTATATTTACAAGAGCTTGAAATGATCTATAGTACTGTCCACGCTCGTGGACGAGGACACCATCAAGGTGATGGCATTTCCATCCTCCCTCGCCGATAGAGAAGCTTACTAGCTAAAGCATTTAGGGAGATACATTACTACTTAAGAGTAACTTCAAACCGAGTACTTGAACGAGTACTATCCACTCGGCCGGACCAATACAGTGAGAGCTCTGATCAACCATTTCACCATGATCCCCAATGAGTAGTTCTCCAAGGTGTGGGATCGATTCTGTGAGCTCATCAACTAGTGCCCACATCATGAGATATCCAAGCCCAATCTAGTCCAAAGCTTCTTTTGTAGGCTGACACTGGAGCTGCAAGGTCTTGTTAGCGCTTCTTGCAGGGTCTCCTACTTTGTCAAGGATGAGGACCTGGTCTAGGCCATCTATGAGGAGATGGTTGAGAACTATATAGTGATGTCCCAGACTCAGGTTTATACACAGGGGAAGCCCCTTCCACAGGTTGTGTCATACCAAAGGATAGCATGGGTTGATGCGAGTCCATCTACTTCTTCGTCAATAGCATCACATGCAGAGTCATCGGCATCTGACATGGGCATCATTAGCGAGAAGATGGACAACATAGAGATTATAGAGAAGAAGCAGTACCAGGGCATGACGAAGATCGACCAGTTGGTACAGACTCTGAGTGATCTGAAGACCCACATCATGTGTCTCTAGGAGGCACAGATGGCTTCTCAGCCCCGTCTCAGGTTACGGGTTGATCCTAACAGCAGCAGCTCTTCCCAGCACTCCGCTCAGTACTGCCAAGTTCACCACATCCAAGCGAAGCCAGTCCAACCGTTGCAGCAACACTACTCTCAGCCACCGCCGTCTCAGGACACTTAGATGGTGGTGTACCAACTGGATCAACCACTAGCAGTTCTTCCCCCAACCCCATACGAGAAGGAGCCGTTGATAGAAGACAACATGAATTGGTATGACTGGCAACAACCCAAATCCGTCGAGATCATCCTAGATTCAGGCGGTCTAATGGAGGCACCTCATCCCAATAGTAGCCTCCAGCTCAGGATGGACAAACCAGCCAGCAGGATCAGCAACCCCATTACTCCCAGCAGCCATCATACCACTACCAGTTAGATCCCCGTCCCTACCAGCAGGGACAATAGTGGCGATAGCAACATCAACCTCAACAGTTCACTCAGCCTCCCCCTTACCAGTACCAAATCTAGCCTCATTTTCAATGAGGCAACCCGTCCGGTTCTCATGGGCCCAACCTATGAGAACCCATCCCTTGATGATCGGACCTGCCTACTCTCAGACCAGAATGCATCCTTTGGGCAGGAGATAGACAAGTTCAGGTAGGAGATGAGGGAGATAATAAAAGGCAAGGCCGCCATACCCGCTCAGATTGAGCCCAACCCGAACAATTTAAAGAGAAAATCTAAGCAGGTACAATTCACAAAGACCACCATTCCTAGTGATTCATTGGGTGATATTTCTTCCTACATATTTTATGTTGATTTTGTGACACTTAGGAGCGGTAGGATGCTAGCCGACGGCGCCTCGTCTGAGCAACGATCCCATGATGACCAGGAGCACCAGACGAGGAGGATAGCAGTGATGATGCTGCTAATGATGATGATGGTGGTGCTGACGCCACCAAGGATGATGATCCCATCGACGGTACTGAAGATGTCGTTTCTCCAGATGCAGTTGGTGGTACTGATGCCACCATTCTTCCAGATGTTGAGCCAGAGCGCGACGTTGATGTCATGAAGACATATGCCATGGGTGGTTTTGATGCCACCATTTCTATTCCAGTTGTGTATCCTCCTGTTTTTGTTTCTCAGGACTATTCCAAAAAGGCCAAAAAATTAATAAAGGAAAGGTTTCTTCATCTTCGAGTCCATATGTGATGCATGATGACCCTTGTATGGATTCTATTCCTTCACAATAGTAAGGACCGATTCCCATCCCTCTATCTGAGGAGGGCCCATCTATCCCCTTCCCTCAAGCACTTCGCTTGGAGAAGGGGAACAAAATAGAAAATAAAAAAGAACCAACAGTTAGAGTTCAACCAGCAAATGATAGACAGATTCCATATCCAGCTGACTCTACATGAGGCACTGATGAATCCCTATTCATCACTCTTCATTCTTTTATTTTAGCTAAATATTTTGGCAAAACACCATGTACATAGTTGTAAATATAATAAGTTACAAATAAACATGCACTTGTAAATATCAATAATTAGCATGTATTTGTGCAAAAATAAAAGAATAAAGAATAAGAGAAAAAGAGGGAAATATTTAGAATAAATATTGAGTGACCTAATTCCAAGAGAGGGCCCAACATGGGCCTGATCGCCAAATAAAATAAGCAGAGAGAGATTGGGCCACTCAACCTTGTACACTTCCCCTTCTATGTATGTGTGTATATATATATTATTTTCACAAAAAAACCAAAATAAAAAGGTGTTTATATTACCTTGTATATATTCCTAAAAATAAAATAAAAATTAGAAAAATAAAAATAAAATAAAAATAATTTCTCTCTACCACATTGTACATAATACATGTATATATGTATTATATCCATATTTATTTAACACTTGTAAATAACTCATAAAAATAAAATAAAAATTATTTTATGCTCCAAATTTTATGTTGTAAATAAATAAATTGTAAAATTGGGGTATTTGTACAAAAATAAACAAAATAAAAATTAAAATAAAAATTAATAAATATTTATACATGTATATAATGTAACATAATGTATATGCCTTAATTTATTTTTCAAAAAAAAAAACAAATAAAAATCATAAAAAATAATTTGGAAAATAAGGAACATTTTTCATGTTGAATATATTTTAAAATAAAATCGTTTTCTCTTTTTTCATTTTACAAATAATTTTGATCATCTAATTTTCTTATTGGTCCAGGATGGATGTTGACCCCGGTCAACTCCCACTCCCGGACCCTCTCTTCGCAGATATGTCTCACGCGCCAGATTTATCCGATTTTTCTGGAGCGGATCTGACTCACTCATGACCCGATTCCACCGCACGCTTCTTCCTGGTGGATCTGCTACCCTTGCGGATCCCTAGGCAGTGGCGGATCATCCTCGATTCGCACGCCCTCGCCTGATCTTCTTTGCTACCTGGGACTTGCTATAAAACCTCCATTCGACTCCCCAGTCCCTCAGCTCGCGCCACACACCTTTCTTTTACCCTTGAAACCTTCCCCTCGATGATAGCAATCAGAGGAGCTCTTTGGTAGTCTGAAAGAGCTGTTGCAGCCGACGCTCGCTTCACGTGGCTGGAGATCTGCTGCGTTTGAGCCTCCCCGCCTTCCGCAGCGTGGTAGAGGCGAAGACCCAGACCGACCTCACCCCATGGAGCTGAGGATTTATCTCGGACCATCAGGTATACCTCATTTTGATCCTAGTTCTATCTATTTCGATTCGTCCATTCACCGCTCTGCCAGCTCCGACCCGGTGGTCGGAGCTCTATCAGCCACATCCACCCTCTTAGATCTACATTGCAAACCTTTGTCATCCCTCTTCCGCAACCTGATCACCCAAATCTTGGCTATCCGAGCCAATATTAGGCTTAGGTTCCCTCCGCCGCTTCGCCGGAACCTCCCTTTGCCATCCATCGTCACTTCCTCGTATTTTAGGTCAAGTAACCTTGGCCAGAGCACTCCTTCGAGCAAGAGCTTTACCCCGCAGGTCATCGCACACAAGGATACACTCCAGACCACCCCATTCCAACTTCTCCGGAGGTCGCCCAGGTCACGTACCCCATCCAGGAGATCTGACCAGTGGCTAGTTCATCCGACCTCGACACCCAACGCGGAGGAGCATCGCGAGTCGAACCCCGCTGCCCGATCATCCATCGGAGCGTCGGATCACCGCAAGTTCTTCGGTGAACTTCGCCCAGGCGGAGTTCCTCCAGCATCCTTCTCCACCTTCGGATCATTGCCAGCCGCCAGTTCATATCTGAGACATCCCTCGTCTGCGTATGTCAGGTCGTTAGATCTGACTTCTAACGGCCCCGTACGCCCCACGTTCGCATCTTTGCCAGGCCGTTGTATCCGTCAGGTGACAGTACCAGAGCCACTCATCTCCAGCCAACCAGAGCACGCCACCTATCCCTTCCACGTGAGCCGCACGCCCTACCTGGGTAATTTGCTCTATTTCACTTGCATTATTTCTTTTCATAGTTTAGTCTGTAAATTAAAAGTTACACTATGGAATATTAACATTTATGCCCCTATAGTTTTTAGTATTTATGTTTTAGTCCTTCCTGTATGGTTACACGTGCTTCGTCATGTGTTTAGTGGGTTATTTGTAACTTTTACCCTAGATTTATTATATGTTCTGAGTTGAGATTTTAGTCTCAGTAATTGCATTTATGCCCCTGTGCGTGTTGCTATTGGACATGTGCTAAAATGTGTGAAAATTACAGTAGGCTCCTTGGACTTTTGAACGTGTGTTATTATTTAGTCGCTGGAAGTTATTTTCTTTGCATCTAGGTCCCTTTGTGCTGTGCTTCTTTGATTGGTTGGAATAAATAGCAAATCTCGTCCAAATTTCATGAAATTTGGATACACGGCTCCTGCCATGGTACATAAATTTCTGTGAATTTTTGGGCTCACTTTTTTGCATTTAGTATTTTTAAAATTTCAAGAACGTTAAAAATTGCTTCTGTCCAGTTTTAAAATTAACTAAAAATAATAAAAAACCTCTAAAAAATCCAAAAAAATACTGATTGTTTGTTTTGTCGTGTTTTTGCTTCTTTCCAATTATCAATGCATTTGGATTTATAAAAACCATAAAAATTGAAAAACTTAGAAAAAACATAAAAAAATGTTAAAAATTCAAAAAAAATGCATTTCCAAATGCATTTCCAATTTCTGTAGTTAGAGTTTTATTTTTAGTTTATAATAAAATTGTTGCTCGAATTTTATAAGCACTTTAGGTATTTTTAAAGTGCCTTTAGATTCTGGCTGCACATTATTTTGTATTTTCAACCTTATTTGATTTTTATAAAATTAACTAAAAAACAGAAAAATCCAAGAAAAATATCATAAACATCTGAATATTCCCAAAATCCAAAATATTTTTATTTGAATTTTCTGATTATTTTTTATGTACTAAATAATTGTTTAATTGAGATTTTGTGAGTTTTTTTTATCATTTTTCCTAATATTAAAAATGTCAAAAAAAATAAAAAAACATAAAATCCACCAAAAATAATTATTTTTGGATATCTTACTACTTCGTAGGTTTACCATACCGTGCTCCTTGTGTTCGACCCTGGTAGCTATACCTGGTAAAATAAAATAGCGAGACCGTTATTTGTTTGCTTGCTTGCTTGAATTTTATATTGGTGGTCTTCCTTTTTCTTGATTGACATAGCCTCGCGGATCGGGTCGCAACGACCATGATTATTTACACCTTAACCCGATAGCGAGATTTTGAGTCATCAGGCACTTGAGTACATCCCTCTCTTAAAAAAGAACTTGAGAGAGAAGACTACCATCCGTAGGAATAGAAGGAATCATCAAGCAGAGATCCATGTGCTGACCCATAGCACCTGCTTCGCCATCCAAAACCGTCTGCTAGATAAGAGGCCAGATGTAGGAGCTCCTTATGTTAGATGCCACATTCATGAGCAAATATTCGATCGTACTCTACTAGACAACAACTCTTCTATCAACCTTCTTCTGGTAGCCTTACTTGACCAATTCGAGTTTGGTCCTCTTCGATAGAGCATGACAGTCCTTCAATTTGCTGATAGATCTGTCAAGAGGTCAAGGGGTTGTTGAAGGACGTGGTGATCACAATTCAGAGCCTGAAACTCCTCGTGGACTTCGTTGTGTTGGACATGAAGATCCTTGAGTTGGTGACAGATACCCCCATCATATTAGGACGTCCATTTTTGGTCACAGCCAAGGCAGTCTCTGACCATGATAGTGGGAAGAAGTACTTTCGCATCGAGGGTGAGAGTATACAAATAGATACGATCGGTGAGATCAGAGCACAAGATTCAGTTTGTTCAAAGCTGTTTAGTGATGCAAAGCAGATGATAGAGGCAGAGCGATACGTCCACCAAGAAAGTGATTTTGTGATCACTGATGATGACGTCGTGATGATTACACTATATACAGTTATAACATGATTAAATTATGTGAACAACAACCTTAATATCTGACATATAATCTACAATTACATACAATTCACATGTTATTTCTTCCGTACACGCAGAGGAGAAAATCATCTTAATTATACATAATCAATTAAATCACAGTATCAATTGACAATTCAGGGTTATATATCACGATAAAATATTCTCTAAAATCTCTATTTGCATATTATTTATGGATTATATGGTGAGACTATATTTAATACTAAGATTGATAATCATCCTTGATCATCACCAAGATATAACTTAAATAATTATCTTTATAAACTAATAACTCATATTTATATTTATTATACTAAGGGAGAAAGTAAAACTTCATTAAAAATTGTATTGATACAGAAGGGGTAGCATCAAATTAAATCAACAAGCCAATACATTGTTTAGCACTGCAAATTCTCTTAACATTTTATCTTGGAAAGAAAAAAAGGAAGGAGACTTATGTAAAATTTCCATTCATTACTCCCATGCATGGAGCCCCACATAGATACCCCTTCCCCATAAATTGAACCTCCCACATAATGCACTCTTTTTATTCTTCTCTCTCTTTCCTATGCATGAATGTATTTATTTCTTTTGTCTTTATATGCATGATATAAAGACCCTTCAAAAACCAAAGGATGCATATAACATTTATAAAAGGAGGAGTCCCCCAAGGCACCAAAAGGCTAGTGACCTCTCCCTCAATGCAACTCTCTCTTTCCTGGCACAAGTTCTCTCGCCCTCAACTTGCCCTCCTCCTTCCTCTGCACGTACGTCTATCCCCTTCAACTTGCACCACCTTGCGCAGCCACCAGCTTGCACGCACCTCCTCCGTGCAGTCTGGCTCCATCTTCGTGTACTCCAGCCTGTGCGGACCTTCTCTGTGCTCGTCTCCATGCCTCCATCTTCACGCTGCCACTATCTCCTGACTTCACTATCGTCTTCGAAAGATCCAATAGAGAAGACTTCTTACCCATCTTTATTTACCTTTTGCATTTTTTCTTATAGTCATTTTATTTAAGTTGAACTTGAAGAAAACAACTCTCATGTTGTAAGTTCTCTTGCATTTTCTTTATATTACTTGTTTTGTTTAAATTGAACTTGGAAGCATTCTTATTTTGTACGGTTCTTTCTCAACTCTAAGTTGCCTTAATATATTGCAAGTTTACCTTCCATTATTTTATTTTGAGACATTGCAAATGTCATCTTATTTCTTCTATCTTAATTTGCAATTCTACCCCCATCTTCTTATTTAGTTGCACTCATGCCCTCCTTCATTTACTTTATTCTAGGAAGTATTTCCACCGTAGATCGCATTCTCTCATAATTTTTCTTTTGTCGCAATTGATTAAAATTTGCATCAAGTTTGAAAGAAGAACAAAACTTGCGAGTTTGCTTAGTCCCTGCGGATACGAACCTCTACTTGCACTATACACCTCATATATTTCCATCATGCTTGTAGTTGTAATCTTATTTATTTGATTGTGATTTTTCGTGGAACAACGATGTGATAAAACCAACTTTTTAAACCACGTGAAATCTTTTCAGCATTTTGGCGCCGTTGCCGGGAACTAGGCAACATTTGCAATTTTTTCTTCATTCTTAACTTGTTTTTGATATTTTAATCCGTGCAGTTTTTTATTTCAGGTACTTAAACCCCGAAAAAAGATAAAAATGAAAACTCCATGCATTTTTTTAGCGAACTTGTAGTTTGTTCAAAGTAGAACAAAATGTAATATTAATTTCTCTCCCTTACGGAAAAGCTCGCCATTAGCAGGAAAAAACATTACGGATTTAGTGCCAGAAGTGCAGGTAATGTGAGCTTCCTTTTTCATTTAGGTATTTTCAGATTTACATTTCTTGCATTTGTTTGCGCATCGAATTAAATAGAAAAAATAAAAAAGAGTTATTGATTGCAGCATCTTTGTGGTCTTCTCCCTCTGATAACCTAATTCAAAGACCACCAAAATCGTGCTTGATCGCATTAAAAAGATAAGCTTGAAAGATCACCACAGTGATCTGAGCGAAAGCGGACAAAAATTTGAATGCTTGCTTGATGCACATGGTGAATGACACAAAACGCACAAGCACATAGAACCCTACGATAGAGACAAAAATTCCTGGTTCTATGTGGGATTACCGAGAGAAATCATAACTCCTCGACGCGTTGGGAACATGTTCTTGTGGGAAGAACATATCATTGATCTGAGTACCGCACCCTAGACCCCTCAGTCGGATTAGGACATCGATTTCTCACAATCTTCTACACTTACCTCTTCATTAAGGTCTCTTAATGCTCTGATAATATTTGTTGAATCACTAAATTAAAATCGAAAAGATAACCGCTTCTGCGATAATTTTTGTGTGAGTTGGTGAATCAACAACTTGTCTGCTATTCGTGCTGTATATGCTAGGTCGTAGATCTTTGAAAAATAAATTGCAGCAACCATTAGATTATGACCCGATTTATAAAAGAAAATCCCATCCATATTGTTCAAGTGAGAAGTCTGAGAATTCACCTAATTTAGTAGAAATGGGAGAAGAGAACCGACCTAATCCCATGAACCTCATTCTGCAACAATTAGAACTGCTGAGAGAAGAAAATTCCACAATCCGCCACACCATAACACCTCTCATCCGGCCACCACCTATTAGTACACATTATAACCCTGCGACGGAAGACTTAGTCCATTGGGTCCATATTCCACCCGAGGTAGGATACTTTGAAATAAAACCAGCATCTCTCTCCTTGATACCAAAGTACTATGGAAATGAGAGTGAAGACCCTTTCTTACACATACAAGACTTTCGATCTGTCAGTGACACAATGAGCATCCCCGGGATAGTAAAGGAATACATTTATATGAAAGCCTTCACTCACTCTCTGAAGGAACGAGCACTCCAAGGTCCCGAAATTATGGAACCCCACTCACCTCCTGGGATGCCTTAAGAGAGGCATTCATCAAGAAATACTTTCCAATAGGAAAGACAAATGCCCTGAGACAAGCCATATCATCATTCACCCAGAAGAACAAAGAACCCATTCACGAAGCCTGGGAGCATTTTAAGGAATTACAAAGGAAATGCCCTCATCATGCAATCCCCAAATGGAAATTAGTTCAGATATTTTATGAGGGTATAGATACATCATTCAAGAGAGTTATCGACGGCTCATGTGACGGGAATTATACTAGCCGTGATGAACACTTCGTGTGGACTTTATTTGAAAACATGGCTGATAATTTGGTGAATAGCTCCTCCATTGAACAATATAGTGGGCATGTAAGATCGGTTAATTTAGTTAATCAAGAGAGATCCACTAGTGACTCATCCAACCAAATCATGATAAATGGGAAATCCTCTACAAATAAATGGATCTCATGACTCAGGCAATTGGTAACTTGACTTTGAATAAAGTCCCGAATAACATCTATGGGGTTACTTCTAACCCCAACATTTAAGACTTTGGCCACATACCATTCACCTATGATCAAGAAATGACTCTTGAGATAGTAATTAGATACAAAGAAATCAAGCTGGATCATTCTCAAATACCCAGAATTCAGGATGGAGAGAAGAACCAAATATTGGGTGGGATGGACAACACAATTACCATTTTCAAAATCACAATCAGTCTAAACAATACACGTGACCTCCCAAGACTCAACCTCCCTCGGCTGTGAATTTTGATGCTCTTACCCAGGCTATTCAGCAGCTTGCTACAACACAATAACTAGCCAACCCAAGCTCAACAACAAGCAAATGCTTAAAATGCTCGACAATTTGTCGAGATCCCATCTTACATCCCAGCACTGTCACCTCAACCTTTACCCAATCCTAACACCAATAGAGCTACCCCATCTGGATCTTTCCACACCTCTCCACCACCTATCGGGTCCTTCATCCCACCTCCTGGGTTTCAACATCAAAATCAAGGATTTTCTACACCTCATAAGACCAACAATTTAACACAGGGAAACACACAACAACTGCCTAGGAATCAAGTGAGTTTCAAAACACCAACCTGTTCCAACCGATCCGCCAATGTTGTAACTCTTCGAAATGGGAAAACCACATCTACTCACACTGCATCACAGACTGTTGAGAATGGAAGTAAAGAGGAAGAGGACATCGATAATGATGATGAATTAATTGAGATCCCCACCCCTCACACTTCCTCCCCGACCATAACTATTCTCTTTCATGAAGCTCTTCGCAGGAAAACACGAGATCATCCACTATTGATCCAGAGTTGGAAAAAATATTTTCGGATATTATTATTAAGATTCCACTCCTAAAAGCCCTCGAACAAGTCCCAGCCTTCTCCCACTTTTTGAAAGAAAAATACACCAAAGAGGAGATCAAAGAGAAAGAATAAGAAAGACCAGTAAAATATTGAAAAATATGTTCTCCCACAAGCAACATCCAATGCCATTTCTCAATTCCTGCCCACCAAGAAGAAAGATCTGAGAGCACCTCTAGTTAAATGCACAATTGGTGACTTGACTTTCGAGCGCACTCTGTTGGATAATGGCGCCTCGATTAATCTCCTCCCTACCACCATCCTAGAGCAATTTGACTTAGGGAAACTAAAACCTATCTCGATGATTTTACAAATGGCTGATCGTTCGGTGAAGAGACCAATAGGACTTGTTTAGGATGTAATAGACATCGTTCAAGGACATCAATTTCATGTGGACTTTGTTGTGGTGGATATGGATCCTGCTAACACACAGAGTGAAACACCCATCATTCTGGGAAGAACCTTCTTATCTACTGCCAAAGTGCATTTTGATTATGAGGAGGGCAAATTAGAATTTAAAATCAATGGCAAGATCATCCTTGCTGATCTTGTCATGCCCTCTTCTGTTGACTCTGAGACCGAAGACGGTGGTTGGATAGAGAGTTGTGTTGTCCTTGACATACAAGATGACTTTGCTCCTATCCATCTCTCCAAAGATCCTTTAGAGGTTAGTCTGAACACCTCTAGATCCACTTATAAGGATACCTCTCATGAAATTGCCACATACAATCTGAATCTCGCACTCGAAGCTCCACCATGCCTTCTCACCGGACAAGAAATTGACGAGCTTGATAATTCCTAGGACACACTGAACTCTGAACTTGCATTGACCTCAACCATGATCGTTTCTATGATGGAGCCACCTTTTGAGACCATTTCGTTGATAGATTCATCAGAAGAAACTACACCTTTGACTCCACCAACATCCATTGTCGAATTGAAACCCTTACCCTTAGATCTGAAGTATTCTTTCCTTGATGATGCACACACTCTACCAGTCATCATCAATGCCAACCTAGATCACACTCAGGAAAGCCAACTCATGGAGGTTTTGAAAAGAAATTTCCATACTATTGGATGGAAGATAATTGATTTGAAAGGAAAAAGCCTGACATTCTGTACACACCACATATATCTAAAAAATGATAGAAAACCCTCTCGAGAAATTCAAAGATGGTTAAATCCCAATCTACGAGAGATTGTGAAGAATGAAATCTACAAGTGGTCAAGTGCGGGCATCATTTATCCTATTGCTGATAGTCCTTGTATCAGTCCTCTCCAGGTTGTTTCAAGAAAGTTGGATTGACAATTGTCAAAAATGAAAAAAGAGAGGACATACCCACCTGATTAGCCACATCTGGGAGAGTCAATGTCGATTATAGAAAACTCACCTAGGCTACCCGAAAAGATCATTTACCCCTACAATTCATTGACCAAATTCTCAAGAAGCTAGCCGAAAAAGAGTTCATCTACTTTTTGGATGGATATTCTGATTATAACCAAGTGGACATAGCACCAGAAGATCAAGACAAAACCACTTTCACTTGTCCCTTTGGGACTTATGCCTTTCGCCGCATGCCTTTCGGATTATGTAATGCCCTAGCAACCTTTCAAAGGTGCATGATGGGAATTTTTACCGATATGATCAGCGATTTCATGGAAGTATTTATAGATGATTTCTCTATTTTTGGGGACTCCTTCGAGGAAACACTCGGAATTTTTGGATAGAATCCTACAAAAATGCATTTAAGTAAACCTGATATTATATTGGGAGCAATCACACATCATGGTGAAGAAAGGGATTGTGCTGGGACATATTGTGTCAAAGAAGGGGATGGAAGTGGATCCATCGAAAATTTAGATCATCACCCACTTAGGCCCACCCGTGAATATAAAAGGAGTTCTATCCTTCCTAGGTCACCTCGGTTTTTACCGCCGATTTATCAAGGATTTCTCAAAAATTTCCCATCCTCTCACCAAACTACTTGAAAAAGACCAAGTTTTCACATTCACGGAGGAAGCATACGAGTCCTTCAATACACTAAGTAAAATCATCACTAAAGCACCCATACTACAACCCCCCGATTGGAACTGTGAATTTGAAATCATGTGTGATGCTTCTGATTATGTTGTTGGGGCAGTATTGGGTCAAAGGAAAGATGAAAAACCCTGTGCCATCCACTATGCCAGCAAGACCCTAGATGATGCTCAAAGGAACTACACTGTGACTGAGAAAGAACTTTTGACTGTGGTATTTTCACTAGAGAAATTTCAATCTTACATCTTAGGGTCCGGTATCATAATCTACACATACTACTCTGCTCTCAAATACCTCTTCACAAAGAAAGATGCCAAGCCTAGACTGATTAGGTGGGTGATGTTGCTACAAGAATTTGACCTAGAAATTCGAGACAAAGCATGAACAAAGAATGTCGTAGCTGATCACTTATCAAGGCTCCCCTCATCATCTTCACCAACCGATAACGTGGTCCCAATTTCTGAAAGTTTTCCTGATGAGAATATAATGCTTGTCTCTCAACTCCCTTGGTATGCGGACATCGTCAATTACCTTGCCATTTTCACATTTCCTGATGATTGGTCGAAATATAAGAGAGACAAAACCAAAGCCCAAGCCTGATATTATCATTGGGAAGAAGCTCTCTTCTTCATAGAGGGCACTGATTTAATTTGGAGATGTTGTATCCGTGAATCTGAAGTCTCTAGTGTCATATCTCACTACCACACTTCTGGGTGTGGAGGACACCATTCAGGGAAGCGCATAACCGCTAAAGTCTTATAATGTGGTTTCTACTGGCCTACACTCTTTAAGGATGCCCATCATTTTGCTCAATCTTGTCCTGTCTGTCAAACCAATGGAACAATGGCCCGACGTAACATGAAGCCCCTCCAACCCGTACATATAGTCGAAATCTTTGATACTTGGGGAATAGACTTCATGGGACCTTTCATTACATCACAGGACTATCAACACATTCTACTCGTCATTGACTATGTGTCCCGTTGGGTTGAAGCCATTCCCACTCGCACTGCTGATAGCGTCACTGTTGTCGAATTCCTGACCAACCTTTTCTCTCGATTTGGATTACCAAAGGTGGTCATTAGTGATGCTGGAACCCACTTTCTGAATGCTTCAGTAAAGAATTTACTTAAAAAGAATGGGGTCGAACACCGTGTCTCAACCGCCTATCACCCATAGACAAATGGAATGGCTGAGCTGTAAAAATGAGAAATCAAGACCATACTCCAGAAAATTATCGGTTCTGATCGTAAAGACCGGTCTCAACACTTACCTTCTGCTCTCTGGGCCTACCGTACAACCTTCCGCACACCCTTAGGAATGATCCCATACCGATTGGTCTATGGAAATCCATGCCATTTACCCGTTGAGATTCACCACAAATCACTCTGGGCGATCAAGAAAGGCCATTTGGATTATGATGAGGCTAGAAAAGAAGATTACTGGATTTATCTGAATTAGAGGAATAAAGATCACAAGTCTATGACAACAACTTGTTGTACAAAGAGAAAATCAAAATATAGCATGATGCAAACATTTCAAGGAAATTATTTCAGGAAAATCAAAAGGTATGACTTTTTGGTGCAAAATTAAAACTATTCCCATGAAAGCTGAGATTGAAGTGGAAAGGACCATACACTGTAACCCAAGTCTTTGACAATGGTTCAATAGAAATCTGTGACCCACACACCAAAGCCACTTTTAGAGTCAATATTCAAAGACTAAAACCTATTGTTGAACCATATGGTCCCATGCCTGTCTGCACAACATACCGTCTGCAGGAAAAGTAGGTCATAACATCGCCGGGCTGAGGCGTTAAATCATGCATGCTCGCGAGTCTGTCCTCACAGGTATCTTTTATCTTTACTCCTTTTTTTCCTCATATTTTTACTGCATTACATTAGATAAGTATGGGGTACACTTTTTTCTGAAAAAATCATAAAACAAAAACACAAACTATCTTGCCCACAAAATCTGATGGTCCTTTTGTTCACTATGAGGACATGGTTTTTGATAAGCATGGAGGGTGTCTGCATGTTTTCAAAATATTTTAAAAAAAGAGAGAAAAAGAAAAAAAAGAGAAGAGAACCACCGAAAATCAACCTTCCCAATTTTGTTGAGAAAAGAGATCTTCACTGCATAGATTATAGATTGAAGCTGAGTTGACCATAATCCACGTAACATCATCAGAATTTCACTAGACATGAGTTTTTAAGCTTTCTTCATGCCTATATGGACTTTATTCTCTCAGTTCCACTAACTCTACTGGTGATGAAAATCTGTATCTAACTAGATCACCTGAGCAACTAGTAACACTCTTAAACTCTTAATTGGATATTAAGCAACTGCACAATCCACTTAGCTTGATTGAGTTTATTTTACGAGATACAATTACAATCTAGTTGAGATGAGGAGTTGTCCTCTTGGTTGTGCCAATGCCTGAATCTTGTCTATAGTTATTGAAGGAACTTGACTCATGAGCAACGTGATCTCTCTAGTCTAAATGTGTCAGCAAATAAGCCAGTATCGTACCTCCAAAGTCAATATTAAGCTAATACTACCTTTGATACCAAACCCAAAGCAAAAACACCACAAAAAGGCATATCGCAATACAAAAGAATGGCAAAAACCACCAATCATGCAAAGATGTGCAAAGCAAAAGCAATGAAAGAAGACCACCAAAAAACCCTTCTCCACCAACAAGCCATGGTAGCAGCCCAATGATGCTACTTAATTTCTTAAAAGAGGCCCAAATAGGCCCACGGTTATGCTCTGCAAAAGGAAAAAATGAGAGCAATGGACTAAAGGGGTCCGTGGAAAACCCTGAAAATTGAGTCCCATTCTCCAATAAACTATGACCTATTTTTTATGTTGACATACTTGGGTGAAAAGAGAATATTCCTGAATTCAGGTGAGGACTGAGGCTATATGTGTAGGGAATCATTCGGACCTGGATAGATTGTGATGTTAGCTCGTTCTCTTGACTCATGAAAGCTACAACTACACTAACATTGTTTATATCCATTCAAGGTCAAAGAGAATACTTGTTGCCTTAAGAATGAGTTGACTTGATCGACCTTCTGAAATCATGTCTGATTTTATTGGAACTGAAAGATTGTTGAAAGCTAAAAAACTTAAGTCGATAATTCGAACAAATCTTTAATCCATGTGTCGACTCTACTGAAGTTTGTGTATATATGTGGTTGGAATATGAAAACTCAAGACTTTATGGGTGTGTCTGTTGTAAACCCTCACCTAGCCCATCTTGATTATTTCCCTCATGCTTCATTATATTTTATCATATTCTTGCTCGAGACTAGCAAGATTTAAGTATGGAGGTGTGATGATTACATTATATACAGTTATAACATGCTTAAATTATGTGAAGAACAACCTTAATATCTGACATATAATCTACAATTTCGTTCAATTCACATGTTATTTATTCCATATACACACAGGAGAAAATCGTCTTAATTACACATAATCAATTAAATCACAGCATCAATTGACAACTAAGGGTTATATATCCGGATAGAATATTCTCTAAAATCTCTATTTGCATATTATCTATGGATTATATGGTGAGACTATATTTAATACTAAGATTGATAATCATCCTTGTTCATCACTAAGATATAACTTAAATAATTATCTTTATATACTAATAACTCATATTTATATTTATTATACTAAGGGAGAAAATAAAACTTTCTTAAAATTGTATTGATATAAAAGGGGTAACATCAAATTAAATCAACAAGTCAACACATTGTTTAGCACTACAAATTCTCTAAACATTTTATCTTGAAAATAAAAAAAGGAGGGAGACTTGTGTAAAATTTTCATTCATTAATCCCATGCATGAAGCCCCACATACACACCCTTTTCCCATGAATTGAACCTCCCACGTAATGTACTCTCTTTATTCTTCTCTCTCTTACCCATGCATGAATGTATTTATTTCTTTTGTCTTTATATCATGAGATGAAGACCATTCAAAAGCCAAAGGATGCATATAAAATCTATAAAAGGAGGAGTCCTCCAAGGCACCAAAGGGCTCTAGACCTCAACTCTCTCTTTCTTGGCATAAGTTTTCTCGCCCTCAACTTTCCCTCCTCTTTCCTCTGCATGTACGACAATCCCCTTCAGTCTGCACAACCTTGCGCGACCACAGCTTGCGCGCACCTCCTTCGTGCAGTCCAGCTCCATCTTCGCGTACTCCAGCCTGTGCGAACCTTCTCTGGCGCTCGTCTCCACGCCTCCATTTTCACGTTGCTGCTATCTCGTGACTTCACCGTCATTTCCGAAAGATCCAATAGAGAAGATTTCTCTCCCATCTTTATTTGCCTTTTGCATTTTTTCTTTTAGTCATTTTATTTAAGTTGAGCTTGAAGAAAACAACTTTCATGTTGTAAGTTCTCTTGCATTTTCTTTATATTACTTGTTTTGTTTAAATTGAACTTGGCAGCATTCTTATTTTGTAAGGGTCTTTCTCAATTCTAAGTTGCCTTAATATATTGCAAGTTTACCTTCCATTGTTTTCTTTTGAAACATTGCAAATGTCATCTTATTTCTTCTATCTTAATTTGCAATTCTACTCCCATCTTCTTATTTAGTTGCACTCATGCTCTCCTTCATTTACTTTAAGTTCTAGGAAGTATTTTCACTGTAGATCGCATTCTCTCATAATTTTTCTTTCATCGCAATAGACTAAAATTTGCATCACGTTTGAAAAAAGAACAAAAATTGAGAGTTTGCTTAGTCCCTGTGGATAGAAATCTCTACTTTCACTGTACACCTCATATATTTCCATCATGCTTATAGTTGTAATCTTATTTGTTTGATTGTGGTTTTTCATGGAACAACAACGATGTAATAAAACCAACTTTTTAAACCACGTAAAATCGCTTCAACAAGTCGCTTGGTCTGACCCCGTTTCACAAGCTCTTCTTTCACCTTCAGACACCGTAGATTCGCAACCTATTGCAGATGAGAGATCGAAGAGCACACTCTTGGTCGAGGATACATTTAAGGTTAATGATCACGTTCAGGTTAGTGAGGTAGAATATGTTTCTTGTTCTTCTGATTCAGATCCCTCGGATTCAGACATTGATTAGGTTGAGTTTGATGAATTTTTACTTTGTCTTATTCCCACAGAGCCAACAACTAGGGTGGAGATTGAGCCAGCACCGAGTACAAACACACCAGCATGGTCGTCTTCACTAGATATACTCGATCAGCAAGAGTTCTCACATTCAGATTGACATTCCAGAAGCCATATTTACCAGCTCCTAATTGTCCTGAATTGAAGCCATTGTCGCAATAGCTGAAGTATAAATTCATTGCGGGTGAGATAGATATGTACCCAGTCATTATCTCAACAGATTTGACTGGAGAGCAAAATTCTCGTTTGATGGAGTTTCTTGAAAGAAACTGCAAGGCGATAAAATGATGCGTAGCTGATCTCCAAGAGATAAGTCTGGCCCTATGCTCCCACCTTATATTTTTTGAAGAGGATGCTAGCCCTCGTGTAAGTGCCAGTGATGGCTGAACCCAAATACTTGAGAAGTGGCCATGAAAGAGATATCTAAATGGTGGAGCGTCGATTTTATCTACCCTATCTTTGACTCCAAGTGGCTTAGTCCATTACATGTGGTGCCCAAGAAGACGAGCATCACTATAGTTATGAGTGAGTCTGGAGAGGAGATCTGTACCCAGATACCCACTCCTTGGAGGGTCTGTATGGACTACAGATGATTGAATCAGGCCACCAAGAAGGATCATTTCTCACTTCCTTTTATTGATCAGATTATAGATAGGTTAGCTAGGAAGAGTCATTACAACTTCCTTGACGGGTACTCCGTATACAATCAGGTGGCCATAATGCCTGAAGACCAGGACAAAACGTCATTCACCTGTCCGTTTGGGACATATTCTTTCAGACGTATGCCCTTTGGTCCATTAATGTCCGGCTATATTTATAAGGTGCATGTTGTCTATTGTTTCGTACATGGTAGGTGATTGCTTCGAGGTCTTCATGGATGATTTGTTGGTCTACACTGATGGGTTTGATGCTTTCCTTGACTGCCTAGACTGCATGCTTCAGCGCTGCATAGAGGTCCATCTTGTTCTATCTTGAGAGAAGAGTCACTTCATGGTGACTAAGGGTACAATGCTTAGTTATATCATCTCCAACAGTGGCATGGAGGTTGATCCGGCCAAGGTGGATATTATCAGGAAACTCAATCCACCATCCAACTTGCGGCAGTTGCGGACTTTTCTAGGACATGTCGGTTTCTACCAACATTTTATTCAGGACTTCAACAATATTGCCCGACCGCTGACTGATCTGCTGACGAAAGATACCAAGTTCATTATAGATGATAAGTCTCTTGCATCTTTTGAGACTATCAAGAATCTAGTTGTCGAGGCTCCTGTCCTTCAATCGCCTGATTGGTCTCTCCCATTTGAGATCATGACGGATGCTTCTGATTTTGCCGTAGGGACCTTGCCGATATAGAGGAGGGATGTATTACCTTTTTACATTCACTACGCTAGTCGTACATTGGATGCCACTTAGCGAAACTACACAGTCATGCAGAAAGAGATGCTAGGCATAGTATTTGTCTTGGATAAGTTCATATTTTATATTCTTGGATCCAAAGTTATCATCTTTACTGATCATACCGTCATCAGGTACTTCATGGCAAAGAAGGATGCCAAAGCTAGATTGTTTGATAGATCCTTCTACTCCAGGAGTTTGACATTGAGATTAATAATAAGCCTGGAGTCAAGAATATGGTGGTGGGTCATCTCTCCCGATTGGAACATCTTGAGGAATCTGAGCAGATTGAGCCTATCATTGAGACCTTCATAGATAAGGCGATCCTTGCTATCCCTCGCTTCCATGGTACCCGACATTCTGAACTATGTTGTCGCCAAGAAAGTTCCACAAGGTTGGCCCAGACAACGACTTGAGACCTTCTTTGCGAAGGCCAAGTCGTACCATTGGGAGGATCCCATCCTTTATCATGAAGGAGGAGATAGCATCTGGCATCAGTGCATTCCTCAGGAGGAGCACCACAGCGTCCTCACTTACTTCCACAAGCTTGATGCATGAGGACATCATTCTGGGAGGAGAATAACACATAAAGTACTCCAATCCAGACTGTGGTGGCCTATCCTCTTCAAGGATTCTAATGAATTCGTGAAGATGTGTACTGACTGTCAGAGGATGGGTACTTGTGGACAATGTGATATGATGCTGATGCCAGCTCATTCACTTCTTTGATCTCTTTGATGCATATGGCATTTATTTCATGGGTCCATTCCCTAAGAGTCAGAGATTTGAGTACACTTTGTTGGCGGTTGACTATGTGAGTCGTTGGGTTGAGGCCATTCCCGCCGAACTGCAGATGCTAAGACTGTATGCTAATTTTTGAGGAAAAAATATCATTTCACGGTTCGGGTTGCCTGGACTTTTGATATCCGACAGGTGGTCTCACTTTATCAACGACAAGGTAAAGGCCCTTGGTAACGAGTTCATCATAGACCATCGAGTAGACACTCTATATCATCCTCAGACCAATGGTCTTGCTGAAGTATCGAATAGGGAGATCAAGACTATATTACAGAAGGTAGTCCGTCCAGGCTGAAAGGATTGGTCACAGCTTTTGGACTTAGTCTTGTGGGCATATTGGAATTCATTCAAGTCTCCATTAGGTACGTCTCCCTTTCATCTCATTTATGGAAAGCCATGCCATTTACCTGTGGAGATTAAGCATAAGTCACTAATGGGCTATCATTGAGATATTATTGGATCTAGAGAGTATAGGAGATCAAGGGAAGGCAAAATTGATAGCCTTGGAGGAGTTTAGAGATACAACCTTTTCGAGTAGCCTACAGTATAAGGAGCGAGTGAAGATATGGCATGATTATCACATATGCCATAAACAGTTTTAGCCAAACCATAGAGTATGGTTATTCGATGTCAGGCTTAGACTATTTCCAGGAAGTTGTAGAGCAAGTGGAAGGGACCATACTTGGTCTGAAAGGTGCATGATAATGGAAGTATTGATATATCTTAGATGTCATCTGAGTCCACCTTTTGAGTTAACGGTCAGCTCCTGAAGCCAAAACTAGATCTTGATATGCTGATCATTGACATTGCCCCTATTCATTTTGCATGAGATGTGGTCTTTGACTCACATCATTTGCATCTCATGCCCGATTATCCTTGTCTTCCGCCCTTGTATAAATCCAGTTGTCTATATCATACATTCTTTAGTCTGACACCCCATTTTTATCTCATGGTTATGCTATACTTAGGGTGTACTTTACCCTAAGTATAGAGGGGCATCAGATTTTTTGTTATTCTTTTTACCTCTGTTTTGCTGCCTATACTTAGAGATATTTTACCCTAAGTATAGGGAAGGTAGACCCTGTACATTCTAACCCTCAGTTTTTCCCTTGTGTATGGTCTCCTATACTTAGGATTAGTTGATACTAAGTATAGGGGGATCACATATATCTATTCATTCTATTCCTTTATTCATCGTTGTAGTATAGCCTTTCTTTTCACTTCCCAATATTAAGCACAAGTTATATCTTTTCATCGTTCTTTGATCACTCAGAGGACATCATTCGAGCTAAGTATAGGGGATGTCTTATATATTACATATAAACTTTAGCCATAACTCGTAGTTTGTGTTTGTCAATAAATAAAATGGCTAAAAACCACAACCTAAAAATCACAAAAATGTTAAAAAAATTCTTGTACATAAAATTCTCTCATGCATATACATGCTTGTAAATAGATATTTATAAAAATTATTTTTGTACAAATTTTTATAAAATTATTTTGATTGTAAAATGTTTGTAAATATTTTTTGTATCAAAATTACGTATGCAGTACAAATTTTTCAAAAATGTTTGAAAAATAAAGTTTGCAAAAACCCTTGTGTAAAAGTTTGTAAATAGTTTGCAAAACTTCTGCATCCATTCATTCAAACATTTCCAAAAATTTTGCATGATTTTGCAATGCACAAAAAGATTTTTGTACATATTTTGTATATACTTTTGAATCACAGTTGACATTTAAACTAGTCTCGAATTAAATGGAAAAACATAGCTTGGTTAAGACCTTAATCCACCTAACTCTCAGAGGAACCTTATAGGGTTTGGGGTTAAGACTTTTCAGGTCCATTAGTGACTTAATTCTTTAAATCCACTAGACTATTTCACATGTCATCTTGATGAGCCTAAGTAGAACACTTCACAACACACGCATGACTCTCACAGACAATAACTTTACTTGGACCAACACCTTACACATAGCTCTCCACGGATGAGGTGGTGAGGAGGCAGAATCCTTTGGCTTGGGGTAACATACGAGGGTGGTACTTCTAGGTGAAACCTCTCGTCTTCCTTTAGGTAGGGATGTGCACCTCAACTTGGTCTTACAGTGTTGAGGTATAAAGACAAGAGTTGTGGGTTGCAATAATTCTTTGAAAGAGGGATAGTCTACTGGCTCAAGAAGAAAAACTCCTTTTATATATGTTGAACCATGTAGAAATGTTGTATATATGAACATCAAAAAATATGCGAGATCAAGAATAACTCCAAAAAAGTGGGCATGCCTGATTGAAAATAAAATGCCTGCCAGAGAGTATATAGACAAAGAAAGCAAAGCTTATGCATTACACCTTCTCATCTCATGAAGCATGTAGCAGGAGACTTAGCTACACTGGTTGGGCTCCCAAGGATACATGGCTACACTAGTCATGGTCCATTCTCTTCTTTCCCCCTCTTCTTGAGCTGGTTGCACTTGAACTAAGATGGGAATACCCCGCTCCTCGAGGAAAGACCTGCTACACTGAGGAATATGAGTTACTTTGTTGAGGGAGATTGTTTCTTTATCATTTCTTAGGTGGGGAGCTACATAACACTTAGTACAAGGAAGGATACACTGTCATCAGAGTTTGAGTATGTAGACTTGTTCTGATCTGGATTTTTGAGGAATCTTGACCATAAAATGGTAGAACTTAGAGGTTGTTGAGTCTTAAACCTGGATCTCAATAAGGTTCGGACAAACTAATAATCCAAAGGTCTGACTGAGCTCTATACTTTAATTTAATAAAGATAAGTTTAATAATCAACCTTGATTCTCCTTCTTTTTCTTTTCTTCCTCTTTTAACTTCTTTTTCAAATAAGTGTTTGATAAGGGGCTAGCAAAGGTAAAGTATAGGGGAGGAGATGAATCCCTAATTCTCATTCTTTATTGTTTTGTTTTAGCTATTTATCTTAGCAAATCTGCATGTAAATATCTGTAAATAAATAACATAGTACTCAGCGTGCATATGTTAATATTTCATAATTAGTGTGAATTTGTGCAAAAATAAAAGAATAAAGGAAAATAAAAAAGGAAGAGGTATTTATAATAAATACAGAGTGACCCAAACCCCAAGAGAAGGTCAAGCCTTGACCTGAGCGCAAAAGAAAATAAGTAGAGAGATAGGGTCTGCTTTGTGTTGTACATACTACCTATGTGTATAAAAAATATTTTTGATAAAATAAAAATTAAATTATTATTATTATAACCTCCTTTTATATATTTCTAGAAGTAATATAAAAAGAAAATAAAAATCAAAAAAATAAAAATAAAATAAAAATAAAACCTTCAAATAAATGTACAAAACACATGTATGTACATAACATTTGTTATTTATTCTAGACCTATAAATAACTCATAAAATAAAATAAAAATTATCTTGTACTCTTAAAAAATGTTGTAGATAAATAAATAAAAAATTGGTGTATTTGTATACAAATAATAAAATAAAAATAATTGTACACAACACATAGGTATATTATACATGTATATAAAACTATATATTGTATATACACTAAATTATTTTTCATAAAAATAAATAAAAATCACAGAAAAATTCTTTAAAAAGTAATAAACATTTTTCATTTTATTCATTTTTTCATTTAAATTCATTTATTATTTTTAATCTAATTTTCTTTATTTTCCTTCTCTATTGTGTCCTTTAGCATTTTTTGTCTTCTTCCTAGGCTCCTTCTGATTGGGCCACTTGGGATTGTTGACCGAGGTCAACTGGTCCCCCTGCCAGCCCTTTTTCGTGGAGTCGGTTTTCGCCCAATCTTCTCCCAATTTTAGCAACCCAACCCAACCTCCATTTCATGCGAACTTTCGCTCCGAATCGAGAGCGCGAATCGTTAATCCACACCCGATGCCAAATCCTGGGATCCGTGCCTCGGTTTGTGGGCCATGCCACCTTCTTCCCGGACCCTCATGCCTATATAACCTGCACCCCCTCATCCTTTTCCTCCACCTTTTGTCTATGCCACCACCTCCTGCATACCCGTCCACCTTTCCTAGAGTGACAGCGAGCGAGAGGGAGGGCGAGGGCACCTTTTTGGAGCGTGAAGCCCTAGGTCTGAGGAGGTACATTCTCAGCTCCGCCGTGAGGAGCCAAGCCTTTGGCTGCACCGGCCATCTAGGACAAGACCTCTGTGGACCTCAATCTGCATCCCCAAGAATTATTCCTCCATCTCCAGGTACTACATTTCCTGTTCATTTTTCATTGAATTCATCATTTTACCGCCGAACAGAGCACAACCTATCATCCCCTTCTTTCCACATCTCCACCGCACTCCGACTATCGTGCGCCTTGCTCCGACTTCCTATCACTTCTACATTTTCTTCGTAACCTCCCACGCGACTCCAGCCATCGGGATGGAGCCTCAAATCAGGTTGAATCCTTCACGTCGCCGGAGACCTACCTAGTTCACCCTCCATCTCTGTTCTCGATACATAAAGCGCTCTAACCCTCGTCACAACTATTCCTCTGAGCAAGACCTTTCTCCTGTAGAGTAGATGCGCATCCAGACCTCATCTGGAGGTCTTGAGTAGTCCCAAGAAGCTCCAGGTCGACCGTGTATCCCCAGGGCCCTTCTCTTGGCCCTGGGCCCTTCTGAGCCATCCTGTCGCTGCGGAGCATTATCGCCAACCTTTATCACATCTCTGCAGCTCGTGAGGATGCCGGAGCCAAGCTCCAGAGCTGATTGAAACTCGTCGGAGGCGAGTTCTTCTCTGTTCTTCCAGACACCTCCCACATCATTCGATCAAGGTCCTATCTAGTTCTTATCCGAGCCATCCATCCTAAGGAGGCCTCTGACCGTCAGATCCATCTGAGGATCTCATCTCCGCCAACCATCATCGAAGGGGTATCCTTGCATCCGAGGCGTCCACCCATAAGTGGAGCGTTATCTACCGTTGGATCGTGCCTAATAAGGGGTAATTTGTCCTTAGGCCCCTCTCTATTTTGCTTTTCTTCTTTAGTCTTGTAAATATGTGTCATAGTTTAAAATAGACTGTTTATTTTGCATGTGGATCCTTGTTGTTTTCGATATTTGCATTTCAGTCCTATTTGTGTGAACTCGTGTGGCATACCATGTGGTTTTTTGGTGTATTTGCAGTATCTTCCCTGGACTTCATCTATGTTATGATTTAAATGAATAGTTTCTAATATTTGCATTTATACCTCTGTACGTGGTGTATTGTGCACGTGCATCTATTCCTTGGACGTTTTGCATCTTTGGCCCTAGACTCTTTATTTATGTTATTAATTGGCTTGTGAACCTTATTTTAGTTGCAACAAGATCCCTGCAAACTAAGTGTCTGTTTTTAATTAAATAATTACCAAATTAAACTCCGGCTAACATGTAATATTTATTGTGATTTTTGGGATTAATTGCATTGAATATTTTATTTTCTAAAAAACAAAAAACCCGTAAAAGATTACTTTCTATTTTATAAAATACATAAAAATTATAAAAATTGAGATAAAAATTTCAAAAAAAGTGTGAGTGTTTGTTTGCGTGTGCTTTACTCTATGTACCACTTTCCTTTTTAAAATCATCATAAAAACCCAAAAAATCAAAAAACTCTTAAAAACTTATAAAAATCATTAACATTTCTAAAAAAATAAAAAAATGGAATTCAAGATCTTGTTTTTAGATTTTATATACATTTCTCATAAAATTTCCCTCAAGGACACTAGGGCAATTTAACTACTTTTAATTTGCAATATTGTCCTGGTTGTGCGTTGTTTACATGTTTAGCTCTTGTTGGATTTTTATAAAATCAAATACAAATTTAAAAACCTTATAAAATTACCAAAAATACCTTAATATTTGAAAAATACAAAAATATTTTTATTCCTGATCGTTGAGTATTTTAACCTTAAATGAAAATTTTCAAAGCTTTCTTATGTGCTTTATTTCCTTATTTGCTTGTTGTCATTCCTTAATTAAAAAACACTAAAATTTGTAAAATTAAAAATTAACAGAAATATGCATTTTAGTGTCTGATTTCGACTACTTTGAAGGTTTTCTCATTCTACTTGAGTTCAACCCTGGTCGCTATAGCAGGTTAAAATAAATAGTGGAGACCGCTAACATTGTTTGAATTACTTTATCTTGTGCTTGTGTGGTTCTTTATTTTTCTTGATTTAGCTTAAGCCTTGTTATATGGGTCGCAACGACCCTCTGATTATTTGATTCCCTAACCCGTGTCGCTCGACCGCTCATCAAGGCTCCATTCTCAAATCTCCTACTCTTCCTCCGGTTCTACTCGATTCTGATTCTCCTTTAACACCTCCATTCTTCTATTTGTTTTTCTTTGATTCCGATCATTATTCGAAACCTCATTGCCTCCATTCCATTTTGACTCGCCCGCTTCTGCACATCTATCCTTCATATCTAAACCATTCTAATTTATGACGGTGTTCGGAGCTAAAGCACTAATCCTCCACCTCTGATAGTGCATCTACTCACCCTTTCCTATTTAAATTTGGACCGAGCTTTGTGCTCAAGTCATTGAATCAACTTGCAGATGCACGAGTCATTAGATTTTCATTGAGCATCACTTGCAGATCTTTTGAAGCCAAACAAGTGTGAGCATCTGCATATCCGATCAACTGGAGCGTTATCTAGTGAGTAGATATGAAAAACGATCCCAACAAAGCACATGCGGAGCATCAAGACTAGATCAAAACGATCCTCGTGCCGCTGGAAATTTATTTTCACTACATCTGGAGATCAGAGCACGAAGATGAACCGTCTAGAGCGATTAATCGATCCTCGTCTATCGTATTTGAGGTTGTTCACGAAGCAGCTAGACAAGGAGCGAATCCACCGCCAGTCTGATCAGAACTTAGATTCTTCCACCTGAAACGTGAGTGGCAATTCAACAACGAAGAATGTCGTCAGTCGTAGCTCGAGGACCCATAACTGCTTGGAGATCTGCTCGAGAACCTGGAGCGATTGCAATTTAGCCACCCTCAAATCACCACTGCATCCAGATCCTGATAGTTTCGATTTAGGGAAGAACAAATTCTTCCTCCATATCATTTGTAGACCGCAAGATCACCTGAAGATCAACGTTCCGCTAGTCACCACGGATCATCAGCGAGTTACATCCAATGTACCCACCGCTTAACCCCTTAAACTGTGCAGCACGTGACCTACGCATGCGTCGTAGATAAAATTTTAGGTAAATTTGCAGTTTCATCCCTGAACTCCTTGATATTCCAAATAAATCCATCATCTGATAGCATCATGCGATTGATAACGTGCATTGCTGGGATTTTTGTGTGCGTGCCACTCGTACTTCTACTATTTCACGCAACTCCCGACCTTTTCCAGATAATTATAGATATACCCCTGCATCTCTATATACTTGATGAATATCCATTTCATCATCTTTATTCTACCATTTTAGCCTTAAAAACCCTAGTAAATGCGTATAAATATGCTTAATTCATTCATTTTAACGTTCATGCATTTGTGTATAATTTGTGTATAAAATACTATTTTTGATGACAAAATTATAGAATAAAGAAAATAAAATAAAAATAATAAAATATTGAAGATATTTTATGACCCTAAACCTCGAGAATTAGACGTCTCGAAGACTAGTCGACAAGGAACAAAGTAGGGGGAGATAAGGCCAACGATACAATAAAATTCTCGTTTATTTTATTCATTTTTATTTATTTTTGGAACCTATTTTTCATTCCACTTTTTACATTTCAAATAAAGAAACTATGTACATGAAAGTTGTAGATGATGAAATATAGAAAAATACAAAATTGATTTCATAAAAAATAATATACAATGTACAAATACAGTCTAAATAAGTTTCCAAAATTTCAATTTCCCAGACCCATATCTCTTAAATAAAATTCAAAATATATAAAAATCACCTTTAATTATATATAATTTTGAATAAGCTATTTAATGAAGGTGGTTTCATATTTTTTGGAGTTAAGGTGTGAAAGTTAGGTTTTGGACTCTTATTGTATAGTTATACCGATTAAAATATTTATTTTATTTATTGTTCATTATTTTATAATTTTATATTTTATAATTTTCTATATATTATTTATAATATATTTATATAATAAAATAGAGATAAAAAACTAAAGAAAATACTAAAATAAAATACAAAACTACATATATGAATCACCTACATCTATACCTACATAAATAATACTTCTCTTTATTTAAGTGTATATATTATATCAGAAAAATATAATAAAAATATATTTAAGTATCTAAAGATATGTAATAAATATATAAAATAATAAATTAAATTTATAAAATCAAAAATACAAAATAAAAATAAAAGACCAAAATACATGGACGAATATAACTATAAATAACCCCTAAAAGTAACTTATAATTAGAAAGCTCTACAAAATAAATAAAAATCAAAATAAAATAACTCAGAAAATAATACATGTTTTTATTTTTATAACCTATAATTAATAAAATCATTTAATATTTTTTATCAATTTTTTGATATTTTCCATGATGCTTTTTCCTGGTCGGTCCATGTGGACCGACCAGGAGGTTTGGTCAGTTGACCTTGTTCAACTGGCTGGCCTACGTCCTATACCACGTGTCAGACCTGCTTCCAAGCCCCATTCTCGCTTTTTTGCCGTTGATCCTTTGCTAAAGAGGGATCAGAACTTTCATGAAAATTGTTCGGGGTACATCCTCCATCCATCCACGCCTGCCCATCTCCTTGGGCAGTGCGTCTTCGATTCGCTCGATCTCCATCAATTCTTCCACCTGCTCAGTCAGCTGTAGAAAAACCCATCCGATCTTCTCTTTGAATTTTGAACCCCCTTTGACTTGTTTTGCCCCCCCCCCCCCCCCCCCCCGGTCTTGGAGCTCAAGATAGAGTGAAGTGATAGTGAGCTCTCCAGCTCTTTGGACGATTTGTTAGGCGGACCGACGGGCAGATCAACCCCCATCTCCGGCCATTGGTCATGAGGTTTGATCATGGCTTCCCTATCTGTGAGGTCCCATTTTTCTACATTTTCTTAGTCCTTTCCGTTAGTTGTAGCCTTAGGATCTTTTTCCCACTTTTACTTTCGCATCTCAATTGTTCAATCGCCCTCGACGTTGTTTGCCTCAGCTTGCTCCGGGGAGCTTCCATCTCACGTCCCCCGCCTCCATATCACCGCCTAACGGGTCAAGGCACTTTACCCTCGACCCCTTAGCCTTTTTTCCAGGTCCAGTTATCTCAGTTGCAACTGGAGCTCATCTTGAAGGGTGACGGAGGTACCTGGAGCTTCATTATTCCGACGGCCTGGTGTGTGCCCTCCAGCCATCGTCGGAGATTATTGGAGTCGCCAACACCTAGAGGACCATCTCAGGAGCGCTCCTGGCTTTTTGGAGCTTCAACGACTGTCGGGAGAGAGAGAGAGGCTGGAGAAGCTTGCCTTGACGGAGTACCTTCCCTATTCATCCACCTGGTCTTTCCACCATCAGATCAAGAGCATACTCTAGATGCTTCAACAGCCGTTGGACGCCTGTCCTGTATTGTAAGATCATTCTTGATCATCTAATCCAGGCCGTGCGTCTGAACCTTCATCGCGCATCCATGGCGTGGCGCGTGGCAAGTGAGCAAAGATCAACCGTCCACCCACACTACTTAGTGGGTATTTTGCATTTCCATCTCACCTTTCATCTGCAGTTTAAAAGTTTTGTAATTTTTGTATAAACCCCCCTCGACTTTGTTATAATTGTTAGTAGGTCCACACGACATCACTTCACGTGGCACCCCATGTGACATAGCAATTTTGTAGGTGGACCCCTGGGATTTTAAGTATTTATTTTTAATTCAAAAAGGTTCTATATAACATTGCAATATTTTTGCAAAATTGCAATTTGACCCCCCAACTTCCTGATATCTGTATTTTAGTCCTCGTCAGCGTGGCTCACGTGTTTATACACGTGAGCTTGGCTTTTTGCAGAAGGGCCCTTGAGAGTTTTCATATTTTGCATGAGGACTGTAACTTTTTATATGCATGCGTTATATAATTTTGGTAAATTTCATAGAGGCCCTGTAACTTTCTGATATTTACATTTAAGCCCTGACAATATTGTAGTTTCTCTTTGTTTCTTGTATTTATTTCATATAGCTACATTGCTATAAAAAATCCAAAAACATACTTAATCTCCTAGTTGCTTATAGCTTCACGCTCTATTTTTAGTTTGCAATTTTAGGAATTTTTATTATTTATTAAAAATAAAAATTGTCCTTTTTATCCCTTTTTACAATATAAAACACATATATAAAAACATTTTGAAAAATTCCCAAAAAATATATTTTGTGTATTTAATTATTTTTGACTTTTAGATCAAAAAAACTAAAAATTACAAAAGAAAACTCATAAAAATTGAAAAAACTAATAAAACCTTTATAAAAAATATAAAAAATTCATAAAAATCCAAAAATTCTATTTTCTATTTCATATTTTTCTCTATAATAATATCTATTTATTAAAATTAATTTGCAGAAATTTTTCTATTATTTTTTATTTTTCATCTCCATTTTAATTTCAAGTATTTATTTTAAACCCTGATATAGGGTATTTTTACTTTACAAATATATAAAAATACCAAATTATCTAAAAACTAAAAAAAATTAAAATTATTTGAAAACCCAAAAATTTTATTAGTTATACTTTGACTTTTTTATTAGTATTTATATCTATCTTAGTCTATATTTTATATATAGGCTTATATATATTGCATTTATATTAGAAAAAAGAAAAGATAAAAATATAAAATATTAAAAGAAAATATAAAATCAGAAAATTATAAAAAGAAAGTACAAAAATATAAAATAAAAAATTAAAAAAATTAATACCCACTAAAAAGGACATATATACGCATACATCACAATCACTTTTGTGCAGGTTTTGCCTGATCTATCTTGGTTGTTTCATGTGTTCAACACTCTACATACTTGAACCTATGCACATCTCTGTGGTAGAGTTATAATAAATTTTATCTCCACACATTTACTTGGTTGTTTCATTTATTTTGTGTTAATTATTGAATCTTGCGGTTTTCTAGAGCAACAAGACATCGAACGAAAAACATTATTTCAATATTATGCTATTGTATTTTAATACATGATAAGTAAAAATACAAATTATATAAATATAATAAAAATGCACAAAAATACCTATTACTATAGTGTATACTATACAAAAATAGTTTTCAAAAATAAAAAGATTTTCTATTCTTCATAAATCATTTGAAAAAAGAAAAATATAACAAACTCAAAAAATACATAAAAAAACTAAAAACACTTTTAAAAATACTATAAAAAATAGTTACAGTATATTTTACCATATTTTACATTTTAAACCAAAAGCAAAATAAAAATTGAATGTTAAAACCAATAAAAATATACAAAATACAAAAATTTTGAAAAATCATAACTAAATCAATAAAAAATGACATAAACATGCACAACTTATCATTTTGAAGATATTTTCATCTACTTTCCAAGAAAAATGGAATTAAAGTATTTTCATCTTGTTTACGATAATAAAAAACAAAAATAAAAATTTGTTTTTAATAATAACATTATTTTTGAACTTAAAAATAATTCAAAAATATGTAAATATCAAATAAAAATTACAAAAATAAGAAAATAAAAGTAAAATATAAACATTCATAAAAATAGGAAAATAAAAGTAAAAATATAAAAATCAAATAAAAATTACAAAACATTTTCTAAAATAAAAAATTATAAATACTTAAAAATCACAAAAATAATATTAAATTTATAAAAATCAAATAAAATTCAGAAAATTACTTAAAAATAAATAGAAAATAAGAAATCAATTAATCCTTAGTTTTCTAATATTTAATCCTAGTATCCAATAGTTTGCCTCTATGACTTCGATACTCCCGTACTTTCACTATACATCAAAATTTAGGAGTATAACTAATAAAAATAATAAATTTTCTGCTAAAATCCACTTGGTCGATACAATGATCTTTTTATTTTTAGATTAGGTGATGGTTTTTCAGATGGTGTCATTGCTGGGGAGGCAACGCTAGGGTAGACTGTAGCCATATTATTTTTCTAACTTCATGGATTCTTATTTTTTATTTGTATAGCATAGGTTTCGAGTTGCACAACTAGGAACCAGAGAGCCGTATTTTTTCACTTTTTTGTAACCCTTCTAAAAATATAAAAAAATTAAGGGCATTTATCTATTTTTTTATTTTTGTAGAAGGGCCTTGATAAATGCATCCTGATTTATACCTTCCTTCCTGTACTTCTCAGGCTCTATTTCACCGTGTGCAGTGTACTTGGAGAAACAGAGCATCCATCGCGACTTTCTTGCATTGCGATTTTCTCGACGATTTCCACAGCTTTTTTTCGAGGCTAAGTGTTTGATGAATCCATGATTCATCGCTTTTACTCTTTTATTTTAGCTCCATTTTTTTAGTCAACCACCTATAAATACCCACTAATTACATAAAATTACCATTTTGCATGCATTTGTTAAATATGCATTTTTAACACGTTTTGTACTTAAATCAAAGAATAAAGAAGAAAAGAAAAGGAAATTAGAAAAATGAAGGATGTATTTATGCAATAAATGCAAACTGACTGGAACCCTGAGAGAAGGTCAATACTTGACTTGATCGACCAGGAATAAAGTAGGGGGACATAGGGTCTTTCCTTCAAAAATCCAAAAATATATCATAAATACTTTTCTAGTATATTTGTATAAAACATGTACTATTTTATTCGTACAGAAATTAACCTCAAAAAAATTATTGTAAATAAAAGTTGTAAATAAAAATGTGTTATAAACAATAAAAAAATTTGCAAAGCAAAATAATGTACATATTACAAATAATCACACTCAGAGAAAGGCGCAAAGTGATAATTGAAATACCAATTCCAGCTCCATGCAAACTCAAATTGAACCAAGCTCACTTCCATTATACTCTAAATTAGATTATCTTTCAAATGGCAGTGTTTTCATAGTTTTTTGAGTTACGGTTAAAAAGTCGGTTTTCTGGGGTGTTTTGTGCAGTTTTACCATTATTTATTATATATATTTATTCATATTTATTTTTTTATACATAATGTACATAATTGTAAATAATGTTTTCATTGAAACTAAAATAAATAATAAATAATAAAACTAAAAAAATCTTTAAAAATTATTTCCTTATTTGTAGATGTGTATATTGTATTATATGTACATAATATTTTTATACAATCAATTTCCTTATATAAAAATAAAAAAATAAAATATCTATCATTAATTAAAGAATTTAATTTAATTATAAAATTTGATTGATTGATTTATTTATTTCATTTATTTGATTTGAAAACATTCCATGTATATAAGATGTGATTTTCTACCTTAAATAACCACCATTAAGGTGGTTAATTAACTTTTGTAAATTAATTATTTTAGTTATTTTATTGAATTCCGAATTTCATTTTTATTTAATTAATATATTTATTTACTTAAATAACCATTAATTACCTTCATTCTTTGTATATATTTCCTTTTTTATTTTTCTTCTTTTTATTGCGCTCCTCCGCCCTCATTTCCTCTGGATCAATCTTTGGTGCAGAAGGAGCCTCCATCCCGAAATCCCATTTGTCGATAGAGGAGCCCAGCCCTTGAGTCATCCGGTGACAGCGGATCGGTTGTCGTCAAGGCTATCACGACGCCCGCCTCCCTCATATTAGATCCATTTTTTCGCATATTTCATCTAGAGTAATCATAGCGTAATTTTAATTTGCAATCTCAAAGTAGATCTAGATCCGTAGTTATAATTTTCCATCCCGATTTGATCCGCCTCGGAATCCGATTTTCATCTCATCTTCTCGATCCTCACATTTCACATTCTATCTCGCACAACCTATCACCTCCGACTACGCATGATGTTTGGAGACTTGGATCCTTTCCTCGCTCTTCGTCGGATCCCCATTAACTCATCCTATTTTGTTGATAAATAAATAAATAAAATGTTTTCTTTATCTCTAATATTTCTTTGCAGGAAAATTAAAAAATACGTAATTCATTTTTTATCTCTATCTAAAATTTGTTATGCAGGACAAGATAATAATAAAAAATAAATAAAATTATTTTTTTGTTTCTGTCTAACATTCATGTTTACAGTTTCATATAAAAAATAAAAAAATTTAATTTTCTTTTCTCTTCTAACATTTTGCAAAAAAATAAAAATAAAAAAGAACGTGGCTGATGCTCACTTCCAGCCCGCAGGCGGTGCCCTCCACCCATCTCTGATCCACGGCCATCTCTCATCCAGCTAGCTGCCACCTCCTAGGCCGAGCCGCGCCCCAACACCTCCGTGGCGAGGTCCGCATCTGCGTAGCCAGGCCAACAATCTCCGCCCTAGCACACCGCCTCCTTCTCCTACGCACCAGCCTGTAGTGCCTGGGCCCCCGCCACCACAACAGAGGCAGCCGACCACTTTCCTCCATACTGTAGTACAACCATCTTTCTCCATCGCGCTCGCAGCCGCACGGGCTAGCGATGTGCCTTCCACCTTGCCTGTGGTCCGCGTCGTGCCGTAATGGCGGCAGCCGCCCCACCTCCCTCTTGTTTGGAAACAAAGAGAACCCATGAACCCTAGATGGATTTTTGAAATAATTTTTTTTCGAAAAATTACGAAGACATCCTCCGAGGTTTGGAAAAGTGCAAATCAGCCCCTACCTCCGACTTGAGCATGTGCAACACAAGCATCCATTGGGTAAATTACAAGTTTCGATCCATGTTTATTTCTTTGTTATAATGTGATGCTCAAATATTTAATATTTGCCAATAAGTCTTTGTGTTTTCAGATTTGTTTTGCATAATATTTTCGATGAAATAAATGTTTTTATTGATCTAAAAATTTTCAAAAAAATTATATATGTTCCTGCTACGTTCTTCTACATTGTATAAAATTTCCATAGCATTTTGTTGACTTTTGATATATTTAAAAAAATCAAAAGCAGTGATTTTTTTGCCTGTCAGGAATTAGAAAATTCATACAAATTTGAAAACTTACTTAAAATTTCCTCAATAAATTATTGTAGGTGTATTTTATTGTCTTTTAATTTCTATCCAAGTTTTGTGAATTAGCACTTATAAAACTCCAAAAAATTGTGACAAATCAAAGATATTAAAAAAATGTAGAAAATTCAAGAAAAATAAAAAAACTGATTTTAGTCTTTGTTTATAGATATTTAATTGTAATTTATATTAAAAATAATTTTCAGGAGTATTTAACACCTAATGTATTTTAAGTTGCAAAATACTCTTGGTTGTGCAATGTTTTCTACATTTTTCACTGTTGGATTTTTATAAATCACTAAAATATCAGAAAAATTTGAAAATATTATCAAAAATATTTTAAAACATATAAAATACAAAAAAAATTCTGGACTTTTCTGTACATTTTTTACTACTGTGAAAAATACAAAAAAAGTGTGGTGTTGTGTTCTTTATTCCTTGAGCTTTATTTGAAAATTTTAAAAAATAAAAATTCAAAAACCACTAAAAATTAATTCTGAAAATTGACTACATAGTTTTTAAATCGCGCTCCTTGTGTTCGACCCTGGTCATTATATCAGGTAAATAGAATAGTGAAACCGCTTACATTCGCATTTGTATTTTTTGAATATTTCTTAAGTGGTTAAAACAAAAATTTTCTCAATTGACTGTGCTTGGTGATTTGGGTCACAACGACCCTTATTTATTTACATACTTAACCTGAGTTGCCAAGCACGTCATCAGAATGGCGCTATTATCGGAGAGCACATATTTGTAGTTATTTTTCAATTTTGTGTTATTTGTCTCTTTATATTATAATTATTTTCTGACCTCCTCTTATTTGTTTTTTGTGTGAGGGACTGCTTGTAGGATGACTTGGAGTCTCTTTTTGGAGGACCCGTACATGGGGTGGAGCAGAAAAGAAAAGGAGACAATTATTCTAGTTGAGAGAATATTTTGTAATAATTTAGATGTTGTGAAATGTAGTTCGACACTTAGACTTTTCTTGGAGTCAGTTTCGCCAAGTGCCGGTGCACTTGGGGAAACTCACTGTTTTTTCTGAGTTTTTTATTTCACCGCTATAACTTTCTATTTGATTCTCGCGGATTTAGCCCCTAGACATAGGAATTTTATTGACTGTGGCGTAATCAAGTTAAGGTCCAACGCCTATTTGATTATCTATTCCTATAGAACGTAATTGGACCTTGGCTAAAAATTAATCGAAAAAGTTAGTTTAATTGAATTTGAGACCACGCACCGTAAGGAGTCACATACAGCACTAGCAGGATCCGTTGTGGCAGGCACCGAGTGATTCCCAAGGTCGGACTCCGGACTCGATTCGATTATCTAACTATTGTTCTTCAAGATCAATAGAAGTGCTCATCTAAGACTGATTTCCTCATGCATCATATAGTTAGTTCACTTTCTGTATTTAATTTATGCGTAGATCATATTGCATGTAGAGTGCTGGAGCAAGGTACGCATTTTCTATTTCTACATGCATCATTGTGTTTGATCGTGCATTGGTTTTTTCGAATTCATCCCCCTATTTTTGGATTCAAATTAATCAAAGAGGAAATCAAAAAGCTCGTTAGGCGTTATTCTTTGAAAAAATCCAAAAAAATTGAAAATCAAAAATTAAAAAAATTGGGACTGCTAATTGAACTTGACCTCTAAAATTAAACAAGACTAATTCCTCATTGTATTGGGAGAGCAACCCCCTCATTGTTTGTGCCTTTAATTGCTTACGTACACACTAAGGAGTAGTGCCCAAATTCTATTCAAGCCTCCTAAGTGTTTGTACAACTTTTGTTTGATCACATAACTTTAAAACTGAATATATAAAAGATGAGATCTCATGGTCTTCACATTGCATAGAGTTGGTTAATTGGGGGTTTGCATTGTGTTTGTATGTTTTTGGCATGAGTCGGTTACGTTCATCTTCTATAGATCATTAGCAATCACCTTCTGTCTCTTTCACTCCCTTTCTTCTATCCCTCCCTCCCTCGCTTCATCATCTCTCTCTCCTCTCGTCATGATGGGTCACACTCCATTTCAACCGGATTTTACAGCTTCTTCATTTCAATCCCATCATTTCTGCCCATTCTCTTGGGAGGTCGGAACTTCGACCGATATCCCATCTTCTCCTTCTCCATTCCCACCTTTCCATGTGGGACATGTTCCGAGTGATGCCCGAGGAGACCAGATTGACCAAATACGAGACCCGAGCGATTACCTTGTTGAGATGACAGTGCATCCCATAAGAGATCAAATGGAGCAGTTGCGAATTTCAGACGACTTTTAGTCTGGGATGATGGATGACTACACCGATCAAGAAGCGTACTCCGCTTCTACATTGAGCCTCTTCATTTTGTATTTAGAGTTCATTAATCTACTGCCAAAATTTTCAGGGGGAGTGCATGAGGAACCTTACATTCATATATCTGAGTTTGAGGATTTTTGTGGATCATGATCATACCTTTTTTTCGTTCTTCTGGTTCGAGTAGTTCTGAGGATCTGATGTTGATGACCTTCCCTTTCTCACTTCAGACTAGGGCTTTGAGATGGCATAGAGAATTGGGAAGTAAGATTGCTATGTGGGAAGATTTACGATCATTATTTCTGCAGAGATTTTACCCCTAGCGTAGAGCAGAGTTGATGCAGTCCTATATTCAAGATTTTTTAGTAGACCCCCAAGAACCATTGAGAGATTCGTGGTCGAGGTTACTTGATCTTTTGAGTCGATTTCTAGATCATGGATTTTTGATGATTGACCTTGTCCACATCGCCATGAGGGGGATGACCGCAGAGCAGATCGCATATATTATTCCCTTGTGTGGTGGTTCACACCACAATCCCGACCTAGATTTATTTGAGACCATCTTAGGAACACATTCAGACATCCCATATTAACAAGATGATTTATTCGAGACAACACATGAGGGAGATATGACACATGTTGGGTGTGTGGCACTTGATGACGATTCAGACATCACACACCAATAAGAGGATATGGATGCTTCTACTTTTCATATGATGGATGTGTTTACTACTACTGTAAGTTCCCAGAGCCGAACATTAGTTGATGACCCATTGGATTTACATTTAGATTTTGATCCAGTCCCGCTCTTTCCCGTAGAAGATTCTTGGATTCTAGAATTGTTAGGAGCCCAAGAAATGGAGGTAAAACCCACATCTCAACCATCCTTTGAGTCATTTCAGTGTCCATGCCCAGTTGATTCAGTGTCGATTCTTCAGAAGATCTTCTCAGATTCAGATATACAATTTGATCCATCTCAGCATAGAGAGCTTGATGAGGGACTGATTTTTGATTTGAAAGACATAGATAGTCCTGTATTTGAGCCATGCGTCCTCCCATTTGATGAGGTCAGTATATTTTTGGAGGACTTGAAATTTGACAGCATAGATCCCCAATTCCTTGATGATTCAGCATTACTCCCTGAGGGTTATCCGCGGGAGGATGCCACAGACCTTGTGTACTTGGTTTCACTTTCTGAAAGGGCATCCAATCTGGCGGATCACGAGATTGAGTCTTCTGATATTTTTGATCATGAGTTTGAGGTTTCTCTCCTCGACGACCCTCGCGAGGATGACCCGATATTTGAGGTATTCGATGATTTCGCTGACTTGTCCACATTATATGCATCATGTATCAAACTTTTTAGTGAGTCTCCTAATCATGATCTTCCTTATCTATTCGAGACGGTGATTGACATGGAGGATTCACTGACATATCCTTCCTTCTCCACGTTTGATTTCTTCGGCTCTACCCTTTCACTCCATTCAGATCTTGAGCCGATAATTTCTTTTGTGCTACCGGAGCTTGATTTCATCTTCTAATATCTTTACCCGGTAGCGGACACCCTCGTGATTGTTTACCTGGGTGTCATCATTTCCTTTGTTGAGTTCGTTGTTGCTCTCTCACTGAGACCACAATAATAGTACGGTATTCGCTTCACAGATGTCGTCCTGAACCTTGATACAATGTTGTCCTAGCCTTGCGCGTAGCTAGGGGCATAAACTCTAGCACTTGTTGAGAGGCACCTTAACATTGTTCACAGTTGTATAGATCCATTTGTCCATATCATACATTCTGTCTCACACGCCATCTACATCTCATGATCATTCCATACTTAGGGTGTACTTTACCCTAAGTATAAGGGGGTTTCAGACTTGTGATTATTGTTTTGATTTTTTTACCTCTATTTTGCTATCTATACTTAGGGATATTTTACCCTAAGTACAGGGGAGGTAAACTCTATACATTATAATCCTTGGTTTTCCCCTTGTGTACAATCTTCTATACTTAGGATTACTTGATCCTAAGTATAGGGGGATCACCGGCTTCTATTGATTGTATTCTTTTATTCATCGTTGTAGTATAATATTCTTTTCACTTTTCTATACTTAGCATGAGTTATGTCTTTCTTTCCCGCTCTTTCATCACTATGAGGACATAGTTCGAGCTAAGTATAGGGGATTGTCATATATATTGTATATATACTTTAGCCGTAACTTGTACTTTCATATTTTTAATATGGCTAAAATATTGTATAAATATTGGTAAAAAAAACTAAAACTAACAAAAGATGCAGAAATTTCCTCAAAATGTTTTCTTATATATACTGACTAATAAGTTAGGATAAACTATTTTGGAATTTGAAAATCTATTTGAAAAATCTTTTGAAAACTGTTTGAAAAATGTTTGAAAAATATTTTCAACCTTTGTAAAAATATTGTGACTTGTAATTTTTTCTCTTTGTGTGAAGAAAAATGATTTTGTAAAACTATTTGCAAATGTTTTGAAAAATGGTTGAAAAATTATTTTGAAAATCTATATATTGTTTGAAAAATGTTTGCAAAATCGTTTTCAAATGATTGTAAAATTGTGTGAAAGTTTTTTTGGACTATAGTTTTCAAAATAATTTGTAAAATTATTTTCAAATAAATTTGAGGAATATATGCATCACAAAAAAATGAATAAAAAATAAAAAATAAAAATCCAACTGTCTGTATATATCTATCACTCAAGTTGTATATCCCTTCACCTGATGCTTGTAAATAATTGACTCACTTTGGTATAAATATGTGTATATCATTCCTAACCCTTATCAAAAAATTTGTATATACTTTTATATATTTCTAACTATTTGCAAAAAAAACTTTTGCATGTGCATCATTTTTCAAAAATTCATAAAAATTTCAAAATTTGGAAATTGTTTCACAAAAAGATTTTGCTTTATTTTCTTTGCATTTTACATATTTTCTTGCATTACCATGCGCATTTTTCAGGATAGTATTGACATTTAAACTACGTCTGGAATAAATTTGAAGAAAGGAGTTTAGTTGGACCTTAATCCACTTAATTTAAGAGAAACCTTATAAGATTGGAGTTAAGACTTTTCAGGTCCTAGTGACTTAATTCTTTGAGCCCATAAGACTATGTTCACGTCATCTTGATAAGTCTAAGTACAATATTTAACAATACATGCATGATTCATTCAGACCGTGGCTTACCTTGGACAAGCACTCTACACGTAGCTCTTCATGGAGGAGGTAGTGAGGGGGTAGAATCTTTTAGCTTGGGGTAGCATACGAGGGTAGTACATCTAGATGGAACCTCTCGTCCTCCTATAGGGAGGGAAGTGCATCTCAACCTGATTTGGTGATGTTGAGGTCTAAAGACAGTATGCTGTGGGGTTGCAATAATGCTTCGAAAGAGGGATAGTCTACTGTCTCAAGAGGAAAAACTCCTTATGTACATGCTACACATTATATATATTTTTAAAAAAAAGAAAAAAAACAAAAGAAAAAAATGCAGAATCTCCAAAAGTGGACATGCCTGATCGAAAAGTAAAATGCCTGCCGAAGTGTATATACAAGTGAAAAAAAAGAATAAGAGTTTCAAAGTCAAATATTTGTAAGCTTGCAACGGGTGATATGACTACACTGGTCATGCATCTAAGGATATGTAACTACACTGGTTACCGTCCATTCTCTTCTCCATCCCCTCTTCTTGAGATGGTTGTACTTAAACTTAGAAGGGAATATCCCCGCTCCTCGAGGAAAGAGTTGCTAGACCAGGGGGTTAGAGTTACCTTGTTGAGAGAGTCTATATCTTTGCTACTTTCGAGATGAGGAGGTATATTTCACCTACATTATACGAGTAAGAATTCATAGTCATAAAAATTTGTGTATGTAGAATTGTTCTGATCTGACTGTTGAGGAGACCTGAATAGGAGTCTTGTGGAACTTGGAGGCTGTTAGGTTTTAAATCCATTTCCCATTAAGGTTCCGACACACTAACAATCCAAAGGTCCGACAGAGCTCCATATTACATTTTTATGAAGATAAGTATAAAAGTCAACATTGTTCTAACTTCTTTCCTTTTCTTTTCTTTATTTTTGTTTTCACTCATTTTCCAAGTAAGTGTTTGCTAAGGGACTAGCAAAGGTAAAGTATAGGGAATGATGAATCCACGATTCATCACCTTTATTCTTTTATTCTAGCTTCATTTCTTTAGTCAAATACCTGTAAATACCCAGTTTTCCATAAAATTACCATTTTTCATGCATTTGTTAAATATGCATTTTTAACACTTTTTGTACTTAAATAAAAGAATAAAGAAGAAAAGAAAAAGCAAAGAAAAAATGAAGGATGTATTTATACAATAAATGCAGACTGACCCGGACCCCGAGAGAAGGCAAGACTTGACATGATCAAGCAGGAATAAAGTAGGGGGAGATAGGGTCTTTCATTAAAAAATCCAAAAATATTTTGTAAATACTTTTCCCTTTATATTTGTAAAAGTTGTACTATTTTATTTGTACATAAATTGACCTCAAAACAATTATTTATGTAAACAAAAGTTGTAAATAAAAATGTATTATAAATAATAAAAATAATTGCAAAGCAAAATAATGTATATATTACAAATAATCACACTCAGAAAAAGCCGCAAAGTGATAATTGAAATACCAATTCTGGCTCCATACGAACTCAAATTGAATCAAACTCACTTTTATTATGCTCTAAATTAAATTATCTTTCAAATGGTTGTGGTTTCATAATTTTTGGAGTTACAGTTAAAAAGCCAATTTTCTGAGGTTTTGTGCAGTTTCACCATTATTTGTTATACATATTTATTCATATTTATTTTTTTATATACATAATGTAAATAATTGTAAATATTATTTTCATTAAAAATAAAATAAAAATAAGTTAATAAGAAAATTAAAAAAATCTTTAAAAATTATTTCCTTATTTGTACATGTGTATGTTGTATTATATGTACATAATATTTGTATACAACTAAATTCATTATATAAAAATCACCAAAAAAACAAAATATCTAACACTAATTAATTGACTAATTAATTAATTAATTTAATTACGGAATTTGATTGATTGATTTATTTATTTAATTCATTTATTTGATTTGAAAACATTCCATGTATATAAGATTTAATTTTCTATCTTAAATAACCACAATTAAGGTAACTAATTAACTTTTCTAAATCAATTACTTTTATTGTTTTATTTATTTCTGAATCTCATTTTTAATTAATTAATTAATTTAAATAACTGCTAATTACCTTCATTCTTTGTATATATTTTCCTTTTTGTTTCTTCTTCTTCTTTTTATTGGGCCCCTCCTCCCTCATTTTCTCTTGATCAATCTTTGGTGGAGAAGGAGCCTCTGACCCAAAATCCCACCGGTCGATAGAGGAGCCCAACCCTCGAGCCGTCCGATGACAGCGGATGGGTTGTCGTCCATGCCATCACGACGCCCGCCTCCCTCAGTTTAGATCCATTTTTCCACATATTTCATCTAGAGTAATCGTAGCGTAATTTTAATTTCCAATCTTATAGCAAATCTAGATCCGTAGTTTTAATTTTCATCCTGATTTTATCCACCTCCGAATCCGATTTTCATCTCATCTTCTCGATCATCACATTTCACATTCTATCTTGCACAATCTATAACCGCTGACCACGCATGGTGGTCGGAGACTTGGATCCTTTCCTCGCTTTCCGTCGGATCCCCATTCACGCATTGTTGATAAAAAATAAAAAAAGTGTTTTGCTTTGTATCTAACATTTGTTTGCAGGAAAATTTAAAAAAAATACATAATCCTTTTTTATATCCATCTAATATTTATCTTTTAGGACAACATAATAATAAAAAAATAAAATAAAATGAAATATTTTTTTTGTTTGTCTAACATTCATGTTTATAGTTTCATATAAATAATAAAAATTTTAATTTTCTTTTCTCTGCTCACAATATACAAAAAAAAATAAATAAAATAAAAATAAAAAAAGATCATGGCCAGCGCCCCCTTCTAGCCCACAAGCGGCACCCGCCGCCCATCTCTGATCCACGACCATCTCTCATCCAGCCGGTCGCCACCTCCTGGGCCCGATCGCACCCCAACATCTCCGCGGCAAGGCCTGCAGCTGCGCGGCCAGGCGGCCAATCTCCGCCCCAGCACACCGCCTCCTCCTACGCACCAGCCCATCGTGCCTGGGCCCTCCACAACAACAGCGACATCCACCCACTTTCCTCCTGACTGAAACAACCACCATCTTTCTCCATCGTGCTCGTAGCCGCGCGGGCTAGCGTCGCGCCTTCCACCTTGCTGTGTCCTTTGTCGTGCCGCAACGGCGGTAGCCGCCCACCTCCCTCTTGTTTGGAAATGAAGACAACTCCACGAACCCTAGAAGGGTTTTTGAAAGAAATTGTTTTGGAAAAATTATGAAGATGCCCTCTGAAGTTTGGAAAAGTGCAAATCAGCCCCTACTTCCACCTTGAGCATGTGCAACATATGTGTCCTTTGGGTAAATTGTAAGTTTCGATCCCTGTTTATTTCTTCGTTATAATGTGATGCTCAAATATTGAATATTTGCGAATAAGTTCCTGTGTTCCAGATTTGTTTTGCATAATATTTTTAATGAAATAATGTTTTATTGGTCTAAAAATTTAAAAAATTGTGTATGTTCTTGCTACGTTCTTCTATATTATATAAAATTTCCATAGCATTTTGTTGACTTTTGATATATTTAAAAAATCAAAAGTAGTGACTTTTTGTTTGTCTGGAATTAAAAATTCATAAAATTTTGAAATCTTTCTTAAAAATTCCCAAAACAATTATTGTAGGTGTATTTTATTGTCTTTAATTTATGTCCAATTTTTGTGAATTAATCATTTATAAACTTCAAAAAATGTGAAAAATGAAAAATTTAAAAAAATTGTATAAAATTGTACAAAAATCCAAAAAATCTGATTTTAGTGTTTGTTTGTAGATATTTAATTGCAGTTTATATTAAAAAAAATTTACAGGAATATTGGGCACGTAAAGTATTTTTAAGTTGTAAAATACTCTTGGTTGTGCATTGTTTTCTATATTTTTCATTGTTTGATTTTTATAAAATCACAAAAATATCAGAAAAATTTGAAAAATTATAAAAAATATTTTAAACATATAAAATAGAAAAATATTTTCTCTCGACTTTTCCGTACATTTTTTACTATTGTGAAAAATACAAAAAAGAGTGTGGTGTTGTGTTCTTTATTCCTTGAGCTTTATTTGAAAATTAAAAAAATAAAAAATTCAAAAACCACTAAAAATTAATTCTGAAAATTGACTATATAGTTTTAAAATCGTGCTCCTTGTGTTCCACCCTGGTCGCTATACTAGGTAAACAGAATAGTGAAACTGCTTACATTTGCATTTGATTGTTTGATATTTCTTTTAAGTGGTTTACAAAAAAATTTTCTCGTTGACCGATTCAAGTGTTGAGAACAACGACACATTGAATTAATTATTCCATCCTAAGCGCATCGGATTTTAGCTCATCAGTGCTTGTTTATGATTTTTTTTCAATTTTTCTTTGATTGCGCTTTCGTGGGTAGATTTAGGACGTGCAACTTAGATGTGTGTTTGAGTACATAGGTCAAAAATAAAAAGACAAAAAACTTAAGCCGTTCTTTGAAAAATATCCTAAAAAAGTGATAGACAGAAAATTAAAATAGGTAGAAAAACATAATGTCGTATCGATTGGCTTTAATCTTTTGATGGGATCATGAGTCCCTCCCTAAGTTTAGACAAAGTATATTTTTTTTGGCCGTAAGATTTGTATGTATTAATAACAAAATATTACAAAAGATCTGAATGTCATAGTTACAAAGAAGACAGACTATATCTATCTACAGTAAAGGCAAAAATTATTATATATTAGGGACCTTTCTCTGAGATTTAAATCCACTCCACCCAAAAGATTCGACCATGGTTCAAATTCTCTCATACGGAGATTGCATTAGGTAGTTGACAACCAACATAATAAATAGTTGAATCTTTCAATGGATTTAAGTAAGAATCCATGTTGTCGACTCTATTTAAAGTAGGAGAAGGTTTCACTATTTTTTAATCGAGTTAAAAACGAATTCAAAATCTAGTTGACATGGGCTTCATCGTTTCTTTTCAAGAGGGAGCCATCTAATCCTTGAATTCTTTGCAAGGGTTTGAAAATCTTATATAGGGTCTTAACGTTAGGTCGTAAAAGCCTCCAAAAAAACACATGTCCAATAGGCATCCACCTTAAGTTCTGAAATTTCCCGATTATCTCCTTCTACGGTCAAAATCGATGGATCATCTGGAAATGCCGGTTTGTTGTCTACTCGTCAATGCAGAACAGAAGGATAATCGAAGAAATTATATATTTAAAAAACAATTTGCTTCAAAAGGACAGCTAACGTCGTGACAACGAAAGGAGGTCGTTTACGGGTCATGTGAAGTTTAGAGAGGGGTACTTGTGCAATTACGTACGCTTTTCTTTTACGGGGCGTGTGTGACTGTGTATAGTATATTCGTACGTGCATGCAATCGGGCTGTTCACGGGGCGGGTACCCGACCCGTTCGATCACGACCCGTCCCAACCCGTCACTACTGGGTCATGGGTCGCCCCGACCCGTTTGAATGGGTACCCAGATCAAACGGGTACCCATATTAAATGAGCGGATCACGGGTACCCGTGGATACCCGTTGAATAACAATGATCTAATTTCCTTCTTTCACTCGTTTAAAATCAGTATATTTCGGAAGTTTCGAAATCTCACGACTTTTAAATTCTCAGCTGCATTTGCAGTCAATAATGAGAAAAATACTCTCAACTCTAAAACCCCACAAAGAGATCAATGCATATGCCCAAAAGCCACGTTATCATATTATAATCCTGCACTCGTCATATCTGAACCGTTAGATTTACATTGCAAAAAAAGATACATTTCTCCGACGCAAGTTAAAAACAACAATACAGTCGAGGTTGGAAGGAGGTTCGTCAGCTAGAGATTGCATACAGGCACCCCCAAGTGATGTGTTCTTCCCGGTGCTGTGTTCTTCCGCCGGTCATCTCCTCCACCTCCTCCTCGTCGAACGACCTGTAAGGAACCGCCCCGAACAGACCCGTCTTCACCTCCTCCATCTTCCTCTCTGCAACGAAACCATCCACGAATCAAAACCAATGTTGTAAAAATTAAATCCCCGGTTGGGTACCTCCGTATCACGTCCTGTTCCTCCAAAATCGCATGAGAAGAAGCTAAGAACAGAGCAACTTTTTCTTACTCGCATCAGGAGAATCTATGTTGCCATGTGGGTTCGAGCTCCTCCTCTTCCACTTCAAGATCACCGCTATGGCCAAAACCACCATCGCCACGACCCCGCCAGCGATGCCGAGAACGATCCCCATCTTGCTCTTCCCCCACGACCCATCTCCGCCAGCGGCTTCCGTCATGGTCGGCAAGACCGCCAGGGGCTTCTCGCCACAGAACTACGCCGGGTGCTGGAACCTCGCGTCCGCCGGCGGCGAGGAGAGGCAGTTCCACGAGTAGAACGCCACCATCCGCGAGCTGTTCGACGAAATGCAAGTTGGCAGCTTCCCCACAAGCTTGTTCCCGACACGTCCACGACGGCGAGCGCGGCGCCGCAGGCGCCCCCACCGACCTCGCCGGAGAACGCGTTGCGGGAGAGGTTGACGTGGCGGATGGCTGGGAGCGAAAACGTGATCGACGATATCGAATCTCCTGACGGAACTGATGGGCGAGTGACCCTGCTCCGACCCTACCGGGTACCCGGTTCACCCCCATGGATATTCCACCGGGTATCAATGGTTTAACGGGGCAACTGTGTATGGGTACCCGCCCCGGACTATTTTCACGGGTACCCGTATATTTAGGGTCAAAATAACCGGGTCAGGGTGGGTACCTTTGACCCAAATAAATTGAACACCCCTACATGCATATATATTAATGACGCCTCGCTGCGTATGGCAGAATCGCATTCAAAGGTCTCCAATACTCTCCAACACCAACAGTGCCATCAATTTGGACTTAAACTCTTCCATTTCCATTAAACCACGGGGTGTTCTCTCTTCGAATTTCTCCTCCCAAAGTTCCTTCGCATCATACGAACCAACTGAGATCTTTCCTTAGTACATCAAATATAATCTTACGACAATATCCAAATGTGGCGTGTGTATATAAGGACCCCCCATGTTGAGCACTTCTCATTCAATTCACATCGACACACCACAATCCACAGAAAGGGAGGTGAAGACGATGGCGATTACGAGAGCTAGCATTGTTCTAGGGTTCCTTCTGGTCATGTCAGTCGAGTGGACGGCTGTCACGGCTCGACCACTGGAGGCATTTCGAGGAGCAAAGATCATCTTCGGGATCAAGCCGGCGGGGCCGAGCCCCGGTGTGGGGCACAGATTCCCCAACCTGAAGGGGGTATTTGGGGAATCAAGGATTCGGGTCCTAGCCCCGGCGTTGGACATGGGATCATCGACGCACACGCTCTCGGAGGAATCAAGGATTCCGGCCCTAGCCCGAGCATTGGGCATGGATTCCCCAATGTGAAGGACACATTGGGAGGAATCAAGGATTCCGGTCCAAGCCCCGGGGTTGGCCACTGATATAGATATCGAGAAATTATACAAATTATTTATTTTTGATATCGAGATTCTTTTCGTAATGTTTTAAAGTTTATTGTTCTTTGTATTCGATTCACGGAGATTCAAAAGGAATAAATGATTATGTATTTCTTTTTGTTGTCGTCTATATATTCCAGACAGAAGATTCCTACTGCTATGTTTTTATTGTTGTAATTCTATTAATGAAAAAAAGGTGATATTTGCCTGGAAACTCCCATCCAACTTCCTCATTTGAATGTGATCTAAATAACATTCATAAGAGTAAATTACACAAATCTTTAAATTGTAAACCCAATTTTCTATGCCATACTTGATCTTTACAAGCCAACAATTTGGTACTTGATCGTCAATGTTTTTAACATTAAATACCGTAGTGTCTCTGATGAGATCGTCCTAAGATTGAATGGTCAAATAGTCGTTATGCGCAAAAAAATGAATACTAATGCTTAAAGGATTCGACAAAAGTAAATTTTGCGTTTTCCCTTATGATTTCATGTTGTTTGAAAAAGTAGTTATATCTATATCAGAAAGATCACGATTCTCTGTATTTATTTTAGTATTTACTATCATATGTGTATTGTGTTTTATATTTTTTTTTAATTTTGAATGACATTTTAACAATTTCGTTATTTTAGATTAATGCGAAAAAGTTCAAATTTAATCCTTCTACTGTTCAGAAATTGATGTCAGATAAAACGATGCATCTATGTGCTTATAAACAAAGAAAGATCGACCCCCCTCTACCGCTTCTCCTTTGGATCGCAGGATATTAGACTATACAATCCTGGAGCATTGGAGCGGGAGTTAACGGCTGGCTGTCGTTCACTAATCCACATGGCGTTCTTTCCATGTGCGATGACGGTTCAACGATGGAAGGTGCTGATTCAATCTTTGGCCTCATTAGACGGCTGGATCGTTGCGTGATTTGAACGGTCAGGATTAGAACCGGGCTGCCACCTTAATCCAACGGTCACTGGTGTCCATGAAGAACAGGAAAGAAGGACCTCCTCCCCGAACTTCCTTCTTGAGTGTCTTCCTAGCTCCCACAAGCTTCTCCTTCATCTTTGAATAGCTCCACAGGCGGGGATGGGCCGTCTTCCACAGTCGAATCCAACCTCAAATTGGTCAGGGGCTCACTAATTGAGCCCTGGAGGTCAGATCTTCCTAGAGGTACTTTGGAACCTCAAGACTATCCCAGATGGGGCCCTTCGCATGTGGTTCCTGCATCAACAAGCACACGAATCGAGGGCAAAGTGCCTTGACCCTATTATACGTGGAATAGGCCAGACATGGGGTGAATGGGGTGTGCTCCAGTGAGGATGGTAGATGAAGCACGAGAGTCCAGATCACGGGGTGATCTGGGTGGTCGAAGTGGGAACAAAAGAGCGGTAAGGGAAACAAATTGGGTGGAAAAGATGGTCGCGGACAGTGGTGTTTACAGTGAAAGCATGGCCGGAGCTCGAGAGCTCCGGCGAGGGTAACGAAGCTAACTAGGCTAATTAATTAGTGAAAACATGAAATTAAAGGCACAAAATTAAGACTAATTCTAACCTATAGAAAGTAAGTGCGCAACTCGTACCAGCTGGTGAAGGCAAGGAGCAGAGGTGGCCGGTGAGGACCGCCATAGGTGCACCTCCATACACCACTTGTCACATGACGACACACTTGGCCGGAGGGCGGGGTATAGGGTCTTAGTGATGACTAAAAATTGAAGGGAAGTTGGAGGTCTTTATTTGAAGACATGACGATGCACACTTATTGACCAATGGATGGGAAAGAATTGATACTATATACAATCGATCCAAGATTTGGGCCTGAATCATGGAAGATCAGGGAGTAGATATTGTGAAGGGCCTGAGGGTCAAAGAGATCTAGGGGTTGCGGGAAAAATGGAAGAAATCTAGGGGACTCGACAGGTCTGACGGGAGTAAGAGGTGCTAGGGGTAGTTGACTGGGGGTCAACAATCCCTGGTCCCTGATTGGGCCACGCAACACACTACAGGACAAACATCCAATTTATTTGAAAATAAATAATTAAAAATAGTAATTGATTTTATTATTTTTTTATTATAAAATAAAAATGTTTATTATCTTATATAGTATATTAATATGATTTTTATTGATTTTTTGGCATTATTTATTACAAGTTAATTTTTAAGGATGTATTTATAAGTATATTCATCTATGTTTTGTATATTTTATTTTTATTTTGTATTTTTGATTTGATTATTTTATTCCCTTATTTTATATATTTATAACTTATTTTTATGTACATAATTATAATTTTATTATATTTTTATGAGGTTATTTGTATATTTAAATAAATAGGTATATATATTATATAGATATTTTATCTATGTATTTAGCTATATTATTTATTTTGAAGTATTTTCTTTCATTTTATTTTATCTTTATATTTTTAATAGAATATAAATAATATATACAATATCATAAAAATATAAAAATAAAGGAATAAAATAATAGTTTTCACCTTTATTTATCTACATGTATTATCATAGATATTTTACATATATATAGACTTATTTTATTTTATGTTTTCTTTATGGCTTTATTCTAGTTTCAATATAGAAATATACTATAAATAATATTTACAAAATTATAATAAAAGAAGATTGTAAAAATAATAAAGAATAAATAAACTGAATATTTTATTCATGTATAGGATCCAAAATCTAACTTTCACATATTAGCTCCAAAAAATATGAACCACCTTCATCAAATAATTTATGAAAAATTATATACAATTAAAGTGATTTTGATACATTTTGACTGATTATTTGTGAGATATGAGTCTAGGAAGTTTGGGTTTTGACTTTTTATTCTAAGTATAAAAAGTACATTGTGTATTATTTTTGTACAAACTCAATTCTGTATTTTATTTATATTATTATCTACAAATTTTGTGTACAAAGTTTTATTATTTGATGAATAAATAATAAAGAATAAAATAGGTACCAAAAAATGACTTATTAATGAATAAATAAATGGAATTTAAATGGATTTATTGGCCCTTATCTCCTCCTACTTTATTCCTTTTCGACAAACTCAATTCTTGACTTGGTCTTGGGATTTAAGATCACAAAATACCTTTGATATTTTATTCTTTTTCTTTTCTTCTCTTTATTCTATAATTTTGACATGAAAAACAGTATTATTTACACAATGAATGCAACAAATAATGAATGTTATTTTGCAAAAATTAATGTTATTTACATGCATTAGCTAGGGTTTTTAAGGTTAAAATGATAGATAAAGGTGATGAAATAGAGATTCACCATCTCCCCCCTTACTTGCCTTTGCATGTCCATAGAAAATAATTATGCAATAAGAAAAGAAAATAAAAATAAAATAAAGAAAAGAAAAATAAAGAAAGTGGATTGAATTTAATTCTCCAATTTATCTTCACAAAATCAAAGTTTGGAGCTCAGGTCAGACCTTCGTGTAAGAATATGTGTGGAACCTGGTCGAGAACCAAATTTAAAACACAAAAGCCTTTGAGAGTCACAGAACCCGGTTCAAACCACCTCAATAGATAGGTCAGAACTAGTCTGCATCATTCACAAGCACTTATGACTATGAAGCTGACTTGTACAGTGTAAGTGACAGTGACTCTCCCTAACTGGAATGACAAAAAACTGACTTCTCCAGATTGACAACCCAGTGATTCCCCAGTCCAACAACTCTTTCCTCAAACAGTAGGGCATTCCCTTCTAAATTCAAGTGCATCCGACTCAAGAGGAGTGGGTGAAGAGAAGAATGGACGATAGCCAGTGTAGCTACCTATCTGGGGATGCATGACCAGTGTAGTCAAGTGATCCAGTTGCAGGCTCACAAGGCATGTCCTTGAAGCTCAAGCTTAATTGTTGACTATACAACATATGTACATTCTGACATGCATTTTATTTTCAATCAAGTATGTCCACTTTTTTGGAGTTTTTTTTGAAATACTATATACAACAACATTTACATAAGGAGTTTTCCCTCTTGATCTAGAAGACTCCCTCTTTTGAAGCATTATTGCAACCCACACTCTCCTTTCATTAGACCTCATGACTACTGGACGGGTTGGGGTGCACTTCCCTCTCTTGATGGGGATGAATTTTTTCCACTCGTGTGCATCTCAAATTGTCAAATCCAATCTCATCGCCACTCCCATTGAGTTGAGCCAAGTGAAGGATGCAAGTGTCCAAGTTAGGTCATGACCGACAAGAGTCATGTGTGCATCTCGAAAAGTTCTAGTTAGTCAGTAGAGGTGCTTTGAACCCAATCATGAGTTTCAAAGAATTAAGTCCAAATGGAGATGAAGTGCCTTAAATCTAGTTCTCATAAGGTTCTGGTGAAGTTAGGTGCAATAAGGTCCAACCCAGCTCCAATCTTCGACTTTGCTCAGACTAGTTCAATTATTGAAACTCAATCCGAAAAAAAATGCGAATGCTATGCAAATGCTATGTACAATGCAGAAAATGGATGCAATTTTTCAGAAGATTTTGCAAATAAAAATACTTTGGGCGCAAATAGAAAATATGTGCAACTATTTACACGGGCGTGCCTCTTTTTATTTATTTACAAGAATTAAGAGTTCAAAGAATTTACAGGTTAAATGTTATATATTCTTATAGGTACATATGTAGAATTGGTAAAAATTATTATCATTATTTATTTTAAATGATAAATATATTCCTTAAACTTATTTGAAAATAATTTTGAAAACTATAGTCCAAAATAGTTTTCACAAATATTTACAAACATTTAAAAACCTATTTTGCAAAGATAGATTTTTTAAATATTTTGCAACCATTTTTCCAAAACATTTGCAAATAGATTTTCAAAGCATTTCATTTCATACAAAGAAAAGAAAATTTTGCAAATCAAGAATGTTTTTACAAAGGTAGAAAAACATTTTACAACAAGTTTTCCAAATGGGTCAAACCATTTTGCAAATTATTTTACAAAAATATATTTAACCTAACTTATTAATCAGTATATACCAAAAGAATTTGAAGAATAATTTGCATCATTTTATTAATGAATTTAATGAATTGTATAGTATATATATTGTTTTATACTGTGTTTTAGCCATAACTATTCAAAAATATGAAAGTGTGAGTTGTGGCTAAAGTATATACGGAGTATATATGACCCTCGATATTTAGCGTTGAGTTATGTCCTCATAAATCGAAAAGAGAAAGAGACAACATAACTCGTATTGAGAATAGAAAAGCCTATACTACAATGACCAAAGAATAACGAATAAATAATAACAAATGAATGAGAAGTAGACCGTCCCCCCATACTTAAGATTAAATAATCCTAAATATAACAGGCTGTATACAAGGCAGGGATGGTCAAGGGTGGGAATAAGCAGATCATAGCTCAGTCTGTCTCCCCCTATACTTAGGATAGGATATCCCTAAGTATAATAGAGAAAATCAACAAGAGAGGAGACAGTGGATGGGATCAATGAATATTAAGAGAATAATATGTTGGGAGAATGTATGCATCACTCCCCCTATACTTAGGGTAAAAGATCCCTAAGTATAGGGGGGAGTGATGCATACATTCTCCCAACATATTATTCTCCTAAGTATAGACAATGACAGGAGTGATGAAAAGGAATGAAGAAAGAATAACACGGGGTCTGTACCCCCTGTACTAAGGACAAAGTACGTCCAAAGTATATACACACAGATATAATGAATAATCTGGGGTATATATGACGCACGAGAGAAAAGAAGGAATGGAAAGACAAAACATATATATACAACAAGTAGAGAATGGTGAAGTGCAAGACAAAATCTGACAAATGAATACAGTACTCTTGTCATCGTCTCCCTGTGAGAACGATGACGTAGTCAGAAAGAGAAAGACACCCTAATAGGTAGTCAAGTGAGTGTCAGCTACCGGGAAAAATACATCAAAAACTAAGCCAGGACTGGTAGCAAAAGGTAGAACATCATCCTATAAGAAAGGAGTGAGAGATCAAAGCTGATATTGTAAGACATGGAGGAGAAAGGAACACAACGGATTACTCCAAGTCAATCATGGTCTCATGGAGATACAAAAGGTGAAGAACATGAGACTCTCTATGCAGCTTGGTATTCGATGGACATAAAGTTAGAAGATCACAGGGGCACATCGAATACCACCAAACAAAGCTCAACCTTGCGAGGGTCGTTAAAGTGAGCATACTCATAAGGATCGAAGACCACAAAATAACCAGAAGACTTAGCTCCGTCCACCAATAGATTAGAGACATAAATAGAGATAAGACCAAGTACACAAATTAGAAGACTCAGCTTTGTGCTCCAACAACTTGGAGACACCGTAAGTGAAACCGAGTACTTACAAAATGATGTATCCTCCTGTAGATAACCCTCAGGGTGTGGTACATATTAATTAATGAATAATCAGAACAGAGCTCAACCTTGCAAGGGTCGCCAAGGTGAGTGGACTCAAATGAGTCAGATCCATCATATGGATCATCAGAAGCAGTCTCAGTAGGTGACAGATTGGCTACCAGCAGAAGAGATCGACAAATCTAGAAAAACTACAACCTCTCGCAGATAACCCTCGGAGAGTACTGCAAACTGTGCATGGAATAATCAACAAATATGACTCATCCTTGCGAGGACCATCAAGGAGAGAAGACTGAAAGGAGTCTAGACAACAAGGATAATTGGTCTCGTGCTCCGATAGATCGGACACACAATCAAATAGTGAGACCGATAACACATACCAGACAACTCGGTTTCGTTTTCCATGAAAATGGTCACACATTTAATGAATGAAACCGATCGTAAAGAAAATGTTGCATTCTCTTGTAGATAGTCCTTGGGGGTAATGCAGATTAAGTCAGTGAATATCATGGGAATGTTGGCATCAAGTCACAAGTCCTCAAATCAGTCGATTAATAAGTAATATGAGGGCATTAAACCATGGGAGGGATAAAAGATCATCAGGGCAATCACAATGCAGTCTCTCCAATCAACCAAATTAGTTGAGATGGATCAAGGTGCATAAAGAAATCCTCTAAGCACCGACGGTGGATGGGAAATTCAGGAGATGGAGGATGGATCAATCAAGAAGATGAGTTAATAGAAGAAAGTTCAAGGGACTGTATGTAATTTTTACAAAAATATTAAACTTAATTAAAAAGTTTTGGGACTAAACAGAAATACACAAAAGCAAAGGGGGTCTGCTGTAAAATGCCCCTCATGTTGAAGGATATTGAGAATCCTTAAGCGCATCACGGAAGCGTGTCGATCGCATCATATGCAATCGGAGCCACTAGTCGCACTAGATGCTAGATGCAGCGGAAATTAAAATTTTTAAATCTAAAGATGAAACCACATGATCACGAGAACACTTCTCGGATCGTTTCATCAAACCACAAAGTATAAGGAATACCTCTTGAAGCGTGGTTGTGATCGCGAGATCCCAAAGTAGAGATCCTCCTGTCTTAAGTCCGATCCACGAAGAACGCACTTGCGGGCGCAATGATGAGTCACGTTCCTTCCCGCAATCCTCGATGAAGATCCAAGAGATGGCTCCCCCGATTTCGTCAAACGAAATTCGTCGTCTTTCTTTAGAGTAAGAAACTCCAAAGAAGAAGGAGATCCTCGAGTCGTCGAAGAAGAAGCCGAGAGTCTCTCCTTTCTCAACACAAAGTGGACGGCCACTTAATGGAGAAGAGAAAGAGAGAGGGCGAGAATGAGAGAGAGAGAGTTGTCACCTTGTACAACTCTTAATGATGTACCTTGGAAGGCTACCCTAGCCCTCCTTTTATATTAGTTTAGGATCCATTGGATCTCAATCCATGGACTCATAGATCCAACGGCTAGGCTTGATTTATGTAAGATCAATGGCTATGATTGTTGTTGGTTAAAACCAACAACATTAATTTATAATTAAATTAAATATATGTTGTAACATCATCAACACAATTTAATTCAACATAAATTAATTTGTCAAGAGATAATTTGATAATAAAAAGAGGAGGCAACTAACCACCCTAAATCATAGGGGGCGTCACCTATGAACAAGTCATAGGTGGCGCCACCTCTATTTAGGTGGTTGATTTTGTCTCCTTTTTTATTTTATCTTATTATTTCTTGATTAATTTTGCAATAACAATTATCAAAAAAATCCACCAAATTAATTCTAAATTAATTTGTGAATATTTCAATCATGCCATTGAAAATTATGTGAATCATATTCACACCCCAAACTAATTTGTAAATGACATTTCCAGTTAATTAACAGATGTGAATCCAATCCACATTTAATAATTAACAAATGTTATTTACTAAATTTCTCTCTCTTGAATATATGTATATTATAAATCACATTTATAATACACAAATATTATGGATAGTATTATCCACATTTTCTAATCCTTGATAATTAAATCTCATTTAATTATCTTGGATAATAATATGAATCATATTCATATTATGCTTGATAATTAAATCTCATTTAATCATCAAGTCCTTGCTTGGATATACATTTCATCAATTGAATTATTCTTGAACCCTTTCAAGAATAATGTGCTTTCTCCGCAGATACTTGGAGATAAGGATAGGGCGATTGTATTGTTCCATGTATAGTGACTTGGATATTGAGATCTTGTCTCAAATCCAGATCTTACGAACCTCCCACAGATGCTTGATTAAATCAAGACCACAAATTTGATCTTCTCATTGAATCTGAATCTCATTCAGACCAATGTCCAACACTTGGACTAAGATCAGATTGCTTCTCTACTGGAAGGAGTCACTAAAATCCTGACCTGTTTTATCACTCCCTCGGAATGGAAGCGTCATGGATATACAATCGTTTATGATCACATCACCCTCAGGTATTCCCAATACCTGTGCATCCTGCATACTGGAAGACCCATGGTCAACCCGAAGATCAAGATCAATTTTACACTGTCTTCTTCAGGTTTTGATCACTAAGTTTCTCATTTGATCATTGGGATTTGGTATCGATCATATACTTTCCAATAGCATATATCATACCTAGGTCTTGATCATATACTTTCCAAAAGTATATATCAAACCTACAAATTCAGTCAAGCTTCCAAAGCGAGACGACCGTGCACGGAATTTGATTCTTCCCAATATCTCATGAGTGAGCTCATGTCTTCCGGTTCAGTAGTGAACCTGTATGATCCCTTTGAGAGATCGTATTACTCATATGCCCTTATATGCACACTAGCGCGCCGGTATATAGACCTTGGTAAGGCCATCAACCTATCGGTCTGCCAAATGTACATACTCAGACATATAGCGATACATATATCTCCGGTCAGAGGATACGTGCCTATGCTGTGACAGCATTCAACATAGGACTTAGGTTATCTCGATCTTGTTAAGTCAACCCATTGACCTAACTAATCTGACAGCTCCGAATCTCTATTCCTATGCAGAGGACCTGCATCAAGAGGTCGGTCAGATATCAGCCTATGTGAGAAAAGGATTGCCATCTCCTACTCAGGATGGAGATCACATCTTAACAATCATTTGACGGTGCTTGATGAGTCCTCAATCTAACTCTTTAGATATTCATCCAAGCATCAGCCTCTATGATTCAATAATTGAATCAACAGCTGTATGATCATTAAGACAGCCATGGTACATAACCCTAATTGTACAGAGGGACCTATTATGCAAATTATTTATTCTTCATTTCAGATCAGGGAATGATAGTTGCAATAACATTTATTGCATAATGGCTCGCCGTGGGCTCACATGTCCAACACATGTGATGTGTCACGTGAGGTGACGTGGCTTGGACTGGATTGTAAATAGTAGATGTTTAAGGGTCTTTTTAAAAATTACAAAAGAAAATACAACAATAGATGAAAGTTTGTGATCCAATTATTAAATATAAAAATAGCTAGGGTAAAAACTGTTAAATACCCCAACAGGAGGGATCCAACGGTGCATCACACTCAACTAAAACACGTGACAGATCCACACAAGGCGATGATGTTTCGCTCTTGACGACCCTGATTAGATGCCTCAGCGACGATCAATGGTCGATGCTTAGCAAGATCTGACGATAGATGAAGCTCGCCAAGAACAAGCCCTCATCCAATGGAGGAGGAGGAGGCGGGAAGAACCGGGAAGAACTCCTTCGGAGTGAAGTTCCACCGGCCAAATCTCACCACTCCGATGGTCGTTGACGCTCCAAAACAGCCTGGAAGCTTCCTAGGATGGTCCCTAACCAAGTGATAGTGCCAAAATGGCTTGGAAGGCACCAGTGCACCACTGCGAGGTCATGAGTCGGGGGTAGTGATAAACGAGAAAAATAGAGGGTCCTGAGGTCTTACAAGGTGAGACCGCAACCGATGCGTTGACAGCTCAATAATCCTTGGTTAATCAACATATAAACCACAATATGAATAAGGTTATGAATCTCCATTTCGTCACCATTATTATATAATTTTGGCCTTAAAAACCCTAGCTAATGCATGTAAATAGAATTAATTTATGTGTAATAGCGTTCATTATTTATTGTATTCTTTGTACATAAAATAAGATTTTTAATGCCAAAATTATAGAATAAAGAGAAGAAAATAAAAAGGAATACAATATTGAAAATAGTTTTTGACCCTAAACCCCGAGACCAAGTTAAGAATTGAGTTGGTCGACAAGGAATAAAGTATGGGGAGATAAGGGCCAAAAATAGAACAAAAATATCCTTTATTCATTTTTTATTCATGTATTTTTGACACTTATTTTATTCTTTATTATTTATTCATCAAATAAAGAAACTTAGTACATGAAAGTTGTAGATAATAATGTAAGTAAAATTACAAAATTGACTTTGTACAGAAATAAGACATTATGTACATTTTATACACAAAATAAAAAGCCAAAAACCAAACTTCAAAGGCGCATATCTTTCAAATAAAAACTCAAAACATATCAAAATCACCTCAAATTGTATATAACTTTTCATAAGTTATTTAATGGTGGTGGTTTATATTTGGAGTTACTGTGTGAAAGTTAGGTTTTTGACCCCTATTGTACATCATACCGATTAAAATATTCAACTTATTCATTATTTTTACAAACTAAAACTTTTATAATTTTGTAAACATTATTTATAACATATATGTATATTAAACTAGAATAAAACCAAAAAGAAAAATAAAATAAATAAATCTATGCAAAAACATAGATGAAATACCTATGTTTCTGCTGGTATACAAATAAAAGGGGAACATATTCTTTCATTTATTTATTCATTGATATTTTTCTAATATTGTAGATATTATCTGATTTATATTAAAAATACAAAACTAAACTAAAACTCATTAAAATACATTAAAATAAAAAGATGTTTATAAATTATATGTAAAATACCTATAAATATACCTATTGAATATACTTACCTATTTATTTAAGTGTACAAATTACATCAGAAAAATGAAATAAAAATATATTTATACTCACAAAAATAAGTTATAAATATATAAAATAGAAGAATAAAATAAAATATCCAAAATAAAAATATGAATAAATTATAGATGAATCTACCTATAAATACACTAATTAAAAATAACTACTAATAAATAATGCCAAAAAAATAAAAATCATAATAAAATACTACACTAAATAATAGACATTTTTATTTTATAGTTGAAAAATAATAAAATCGTTTATTATTTTTAAATAATTATTCTATAATAAAATTAGAATTTTGTCTCGTAGCGGTCCCAACTGAACCAATCACAGGGCTTTGACGGTTGACCCTTGGTCAACTGTCCCCTCAGGGCATGCTCGTGTCAGAAGTGTCTTTTCTCCGTGATTTGCTCCATTTTCCCCGCATGATCCATCGATCATTCGTCTTTGACTCTTACATAGTAAATCATCATGAATCATCATAAATCCACGCCAGATCTTCAGATCCCCTATATATAGCCCTGATTCATCGATTTGCCCTGGTCAAAAAGGGTGCTTCACCATTGTGTATAAATAAAAACTTCGCCTTCCATCTCAAATTTACTCATCTTCTTCCCCTAAAACCCCGTGACCCTGCCAAAGCGAGCATCCTCGTGACAGGAGGAGATCCCTTGAGCTCGCGACGGTCGATGGAGGGTGGAGGTGCACCAACGACGGTCCGCTCTGGCGACAACCACTGCTCCTTGGCTCCGGCCAGGTATGAGAGGCATCTTTATTTTCTTTAGATAGCTTTTGATTTGAGCAGTTTATTCATGCATTTAGTTTAGTCATTAGCCTGTAGGATTAGCGTAGAATGGCCGATTCATAGTTCACTGGAGCTGCGCTTCGGTGAACGTGTTCACCGTGCATCCGACCGTTTTCCGCCTCACCTCCCACCCCGTTTTATGCCCACTCGCTTCTCCACTTATATCAGCCATCGGCACAACCAGATATGCCTAGATCTGTAAATCGTTGCTCCACCTCCGCCGCTCGCCGGAGCAGGCCCACCATGCACCCCCTCCCTTGATCAACCACCAAATAAAAGCAAGACCTCCGCCGTCTCCCTGCGAATTTTTCTAACCCTATCGAGGATAAGAACGGAGCTCCAGGTTCGGGTCCCCGTCCGAGCTGCTGGTTGGGTCTCCGACCATTTTGAGGAGCTCGACAGACATAGAGGACTTCCAAGAACGAGGAGAGCTGCTCAGCAACGACGTAGGAGGTCAAAGGAGCTCGCGCGATCAGATCTAAACTCGCCCGAGGCAGTTCTTGTTTAGTTCTTCCAGGATCCCCCACTGTTGTTGGATGAAGATGAAGCCTCCAGAGCCTACTGCAGCGTGGATCGGTCGCACGCCAACTGTCTGATCGCCCGAGGCGATCTAGTCTCGAGCGTCGATCCACGAACCGTCATCGGGCTCGGAGAGGACGACACATGTATTAGTGAAATGATCTTAGCGTTCCGCTCGCGCCTATTATGGGGGTACATTTCACTTTTCACCCCAGCATTTTTGTATTTACATTTTAATCCTGTAAATAAAATATAACATTATAAAATAAGTGGATAATTTGTAACTGGACCCCGTACTTTATATAATTGCAAATAGGTTCAATGCACTTCATCTCACGTGTCATCCACGTGAGGTGGAAAAATTGCATGTATACCCCTGTTAGTTTTTATCACGACCCCAATTCCGGGCCGTCGGATCCTCCCATAACCGGATCTGGTTACTCAGCAATAATATATTCAACAATCACAACTAACATCATAAACAGACTGCAAATAAAGTATACTCAGAAGAAAGTATTTCAACACTTTTTCATTCACAAAATAAAGTTCAGATGATACATTGTCCCACTATAATCATTTACATGTACATCATCTTGAAAGGAAAATATACAAAAGATTACTAACTACCTTAAAAAGAAAACTATTGTGGATGGCTGGATGTCTAGTATGTAAGCTGGATGGATTTTTAAAGTCCTTGCGATGGCTCACCGCACCTGTTGGGTTTTCCATAAATCTTAGGATAAAAATTAGCGAATGCTAAGTACAAGAAGAGAAAAGCAAATAATTTGTGTAATTTTGCAAAACTTCTTATAACAAAAGGTTTCATTCCTTCTTGTTAATTTAAGTCTCATTCCTTTTGATTCCACGTCAGGGATTAGTTCAGGGGAACCCTACCATTATTGGACTCCGAAGCTGTGGACACTTCAAGATTGGAGATTGTGTTGATCTTGGTAAGATTATGCCGCCGCACATCGCCTCAACCAATCCTCCAATACTTACCCTGACAATTTTTCTTTTCTTTTATTTAAACAACGTCTCAAACCCTCGACTTGGAAAACAAATGAGCACCACATCCTCGAGGACTCGGTTGCGTAAAACCTCAGGCTAACATTTAATCATATAACCTAGTGGCTTTAAATACATATTATTGTGACCCAACCACTATTGAACCACCCGTGCCTCACAGGGCACGACCACATCTTCCGTCGTTCAACCCGAAGATATTGGCTCCTAGTTACCACGCATTGCAAATCATTCATTTCGTGCTCACTTATCATAACAGGGCAACCATTGTACCACCTAGGTAGGGAAACGCAATACGGGTTCCTTCCGACAAACCTATAGGTTGCATGCCCGACCTGTAGTTTTACATCCAGTCATCATTAACGTGACACGCGATCCTTTTCAGGATCCGACTCAAACCACATCAATTCTCATGACATAATCCTTTCGTTAAGTCTTCGATTTGCATAATCAGTAATAGTTAGTATTAGACTCGCATATATATTATTCATATGCATATATACTCATATTTATGCATATTTTAACTCCTAAACCCTAACTTTCAAAACTACCGCATCATTTGTTGCATAAACCTTATTTTAGTGGAAATCACAAAGCAACACTTCAGACTTTTTAAAAATAGCCAAAATTAGGGTTCTTCATAGCAAAGAACATAGAATAAAAAATTTTAATAATCTCGTATGAAAACCCAACAGCAAAAGAAAGGATTTCATTACCTAATCGAGCTTTCTCTCGTGTATGCAAGGCTTTATCGTGTTTCGTTTTAGAAAGGATGTTTAAAGGCTCTGAAAAGATTGAATTTCATTTTCATATCAAAAATGATAAGAACATGTCAAGAACGTGAAGAACGAATGAAGAACACGAAGAACACGAAGAACATAAAGAACACGAAGAATGCCAAGAACATATTTTCTCTTGAAATTTCAGCAGAGCTTCCCCTTATACGAGGTGATATTTCTAGGAAAGTTTCCGGCAGAGTTTCCCCTTATATCGGGACATATTTCTCGGAACATTTCAGCAGAGTTTCCCTTATATCAGGACATATTTCAAAATAAAAACTAAAAGAGTTTACTCTATAAAATCAATCGAGAGGAAATAATTAGCAAAAACTGAAAGAATACATTAAACTGCAAGCGATGGAGAATCGGTAGAGACCACGTGTCTTAGGTGAGTGAATGCGTGACGAATCACAGGGTTCACTGACGTGCACAACCGCTTGCACCTAAGTAGGGTATTACACAGATTTCTCCTCGAACCGCAATAGGAAATGAATTGAAAAGAAAGATGAGTCAAGAACAAAACTTGGAAGAACATGATGAATTGAAATCCTAGCTTACATGTAATACCCACTTTGGACTAAATATCTTACTATCAATTACAGAGAAACCAACAGTAGGGTATAAATGACCTATCAATATTGATGTAGATACATGTATTAATTGTGGAAATGATATATTCGAATACACTTCAAAACTATATATATTGTCATTTTTCTTATCTCTCTCTATATATAGAGAGAGATATAAATTGCCTGAGATTAATATGATTAATACAACACAACATAGATGGACAAGTATGGATGAAGCATAAATCAATGTTTAAGAATATAAATAACAAGAATATGAAATTTTAATTTGGGTCACTATTTAGAAAATAAGTTTAAAAAATTAATAGCAAGTTACAGGTGGTAACTATTGTGTTCTTAAGCATTCGTGATATACATTTTAATCAATCCAACAATTATTATAATAATATAATGGGAAAGTGTAGGATGTCTCCTTATAGTTTGGATAATTTTAGTTGGAAGGATACAGTGACATTGTAAGGTCGGTGATGGGAAAAAAAGTGAATGGCTGAAATTTCATGAAGTTTGTATAGACGAATCCAATTATTCTTACAACGCCTGCATGTGTAATACGCATCACTAGGGAGACACATGGCTTTAAAAGGATACGTGTTATATTTTTAACCCAATACCACTACTATTTATGGAAAATATTGCTCGAGTGAACGGCGGTAGAGGAGAGACAAGAGCTAGTATTTTCTTTGGAGGGTGTTTGAAGGGTTCCAAGAGAGAAAGAGGTACGATGCGTATTCGATCTGTATGTTATTTTCTCAGTTCATCTGATTTTTTTCCATGAAATCCGTAAGAACATATGAGATAATTCAACATGATTATATTTAAGTTTTTACTAAGATGTGTGATGGATCGATGGAGAAAGATATAAATCTATATTTTAACGTGAAGTTTTGTTTTCGAAGCATAGCATGTATTATTAAATGACTAAATGAATGGGGTACAAATTAAAGTGACCATCTCACACAAAAAAAAGAAATAAGAATCGAAAATCATAACCAAAGAATGTTCAAACGTGTGACATAAATATGTAGACATCTACACAGAACCATGCACATAATCATTGGATACTCACCAATATCATTTAGGATGGCTTGTATTGCATGTTTATATAGTAAAGAATGGAGAGGGCTTGTTCAAGCATCTTGAGGTACTGCTACCGTTGATGCCTATCTAATATGATGATAGTCAACTAATACAACTTAATTGATAATAAGAGAAAACCATAGAAGACATGGAATCAAGAAAGAAAGGTGCAGACCTAATCATTAATGGTCATGTAGTTTACTTTACTACTATTGTATTTTTGGAAGGATCAATATTTGGATAACTAGAACAATGTAATCCCTATAGTATAGCAAATAACATGATCCATTACTGTTTAGTTAATCTAAAGATCAGGATGATAGTGTAGATATGATCTCCTGGATATTACACAAAGCCACTGTATAAAGTTCATCTTGAATAGAAGGCTATCTTTATATGGTATATACGTAATGTTAACAGAATCCAATACAGATAGTCACACTGCCTTGATATTTATAGGAAGCACAATGGTTCTACCCTATTGACTAGGCCAAGTAACTCTTTAAAGCGTTTCAGGTGAGTGGTTTCAAGACATATTTTCTATGAAAAATAGTTGGTTTTTGCTAAATTTTATAGCAATGATTTTTACAAGTTTTTTCATGCATTATGTAGATTTCTACAGTAATTGTGAGTTATCCTGATATTTTCTTGCCAAGTTCAATCATGATTTTAATATTGCAATACCGATGCAGTACTTTATGATTCATGAATGTCATTTTTCATGAGGTTTATGATTATACTGTCAAGATTCTTCTCATGATATGATACAAGATCAATGCACACTATTGCCTACTCCCCGGAAAAAGTCATGACAAGTCACTTCATGTTGGGTAGTATATCCTCGTGGTATACCTACGGCCTACTCCTTGTGACTCAGAAGGGCTTTGGCCCGCATTTCGTATACTAATGGGCTTGGGCCATATGCGAAATATACTCGTCTTTGGGACCATTGATATGAAATGATAAGATTTTCACGGTCTTGGGTTGAGTTTCTCTCCTAGACAATTTTACACGGTCATGACTTAGTACGACATGTTGGGGTAGTGTGACATTGAATGTGATATGGTAAGATTGTCAAGATTTTTTTTAATGTTATTTCATGCCATAATTATTCAATGATACATGTTGATTCATGTAGATATTATTTTTGTTTTCTAGTAAATAATTAATTGATATCATGAAAATTATGTTGATGAAGTAGTTTATCAAAAGCTTGAGACCCGCTCGCTGGGTCTAAGCTCTTTCATGGGTTTGACTCACCATTCTATTGGTATATTATTACAGATAAATCTTGAACAGAAGCTTGGAGGAACGTGCATAGTTGCATATCACTAGTTGGAGGTTGCGCCATCAAAGACCTTAGTTTTTGGTAACTTTTTGATGCCTTAGCAGATGTTTGATGAAAACAAAGTTGTGAATTTTTGTATGGATATGCAAGAATGGACAGTGATAATGATGATATGCAAGAATGGACAGTGATAATGATGTAAATATGTAGATCTTGATTATATAGAAAGGTAAGATGTGATGTTTATATCCAATGGTTAATGTTATCTAGATTGGATTTATAAGGTTTTATGAACAAATGGTCCTTTTGAATCTGTATAGGTTGTTTCAGGTACAAGTTGCGGTTTATGGATCCATATTTTAGAGGAAACTCTGTCGAAATTTTACGGACAATGAGTAAAGATTATAATAGAATAATGATATGAAAGGAGGTTTATAATTAGGTTATTGTCGCGCTCGTCTCGGATAAGTGGGACGGGTCGTGACATTACGGAACAACTAAGAGAGGATCATACATTTCTCCTCGTTCTCCCAGTAGCGCTTTGCTAGCACTCCTCCCTTGCCTCCCACTACTCCTCCCGACCTCTCGACCCTAACCCTTGGGGTTGTGGTGGTAGTGGAAATCGTAGAGAATGAATGGGTGGGGGGTCTATTTATAGCCTCCAGAAAATCACTAACCATGGTTAAAAAATCATGGTTTAGACCTTAACCATGGTTTAGCAGCCCATGGTTTTAGCCAAAACTTATCCCAAACTCGGGTCTTAAGTCAGAACATTCTAGAAGATTCTAGATTCGCTAATGATGCTTAATTAACACTAACATGATTAACTTTCACTAATCACGATTTAACTTTCATGGCTTATGCTTATCTTTTGCTAACTATTGATTAGTGTTTGCTAATGATCATTAGTGGTTTTTAATCCATCATTAGTTTATTTAATCATGTTTAATTAGTCTTAATGACATTCATTATAGGTTAATGGCTTCTTAACCCTCCTTACTTCTCTTTCTTCCGAAATTCATAACAAATCGAAACGAAGTCCGATTCACACGAAACAAATTCTGTTGGTTTCATGTTGATGAGCCGGATCTTATTATATAGGATCCGAGATATGCCAAGTTCAAGGATTTACAATTATAAAAACCTTAAAGGAAGTCTCGTTCTCTAGACTAGAAATGCAGGCATAACAACCTTAAAGAGAATGAACGCCATTTCATTTATAAAGAAGATATACAACACATAGTGTTATTACTCAAAAAAGTAGGGGTATTTCTCTCTCATTTCCGCCTCAGGTTCCCATGTGGCTTCTTCAAACTCTTGGTTCCGCCACAATACTTTAACTAGAGGCACCTCTTTATTTCTCAACTTCTTGATTTCCCTGTCAAGTATTTGCAAAGGTATCTCTTGGTATGTCAAGTCTGACTCAACATGTAAATCATTATAACTTATCTTATGCTCTAGATCCTTAACGTACTTTCTCAGATTTGATACATGAAAAACATCATGTACTGCCGAAAGATGTGGAGGAAGTGCAAGTCTATATGCCATTTTCCCAATGTGCTGAGTAATTTCAAAGGGACCCACGAACCTGGGTGCTAACTTTCCATACACACCAAACCTCTGAATTACTTCATTTGTGATACTTTGAGAAATACAAAGTCACCTACCTCAAACTCAAGGTCTCGTCGCCTAGTATCACTATAGCTTTTCTGGAGACTTTGAGCAGTCACTAGTCTTTTTCGAGTAAGCTCTACAGCTTCCCGTGTCTCTTGCAGTCTATCTGAATCATAAAGGTTCTTTATCCCGACCTCTTGCCAACACAACGGAGTAGTACACCTTTGCCCATAAAGTGCTTCAAATGGTGCCATGCCAATACTTGTATGGTAACTGTTGTTGTATGTGAATTCTGCAAGAGACAAATGTTTCAAGCATGACCCTTCTTATTCTAAGGCACATGCTCGTAACATATCCTCTATAGTCCGAATAGTACGTTCTGATTGACCATCTGTTTGTGGATGATATGCTGTGCTCAAGCATAGTTGTGTGCTTAAGGCTTTCATGAAGTTCTCCGAATATTGTATGGTGAATCGTGAATCTCGATCGGAAACTACTTCCTTTGGGATACCATGGAGGCGAATCACATGTGTAATATATAACTCAACAAGTTGATCTGGAGTGAAAGATAAGCTTATTGGAATAAAGTGTGCTACCTTTGTCAGACGATCTATTGTAACCCAGATATTATCTTTACTACCAGTTGTCTGAGGTAAGCCACTAACGAAATCCATGGAAATACTTTCCCATTTCCATTCATGTATAGGGAGGGGTTGCAATAATCTCGGTGGGTTTTAGTGTGAAGCCTTTACCTGCTGTCAAGTGAAACATGAATTCACAAACTCAACAACATCTTTCTTCATTCCCGGCCACCAAAAGCATGAATGAAGATTCTTATACATCTTTGTAATTCCTGGATGAATAGATAATCTTGAGAAGTGCGCTTCTCGTAAGATGTCTTTCCTTAGTTCAGGTGTGTTTGGTACACAAACTCTGTGATAGTTATACAGTAACCCATCTTGTATCTGGAATCCCTCTATCTCATTCTTCTCAAGTTGTTGTCTCAAGTCTTTAAGGACTGGATCATCCTCCTATCCGTTCTTTATTCTTGAAGGATATGGTTAGATCCTCAAGCGCATCACGGAAGTGTGAGCGTCATATCGAATACGACGAAGAACAACTAGTCGGACTAGTTGTTCTATGCAGCAGAAATAAAAAAAATCATACAACGAAACCACATGATCCAAGAACACTTCTCGGATCGTTTCGTCAAAACCACAAACATGTAATAGGATTACCTCTTAAAACGTGGTTGCAATCGAGTCTCTAAACGAAGAGACCTCCTGTCTCAAGTCTGATCCGGTGGAGGAAATGCTTGCGAGTGTGTTGATGAAACACATGCTTCTAGAAATCAAGGTTGATGATCCAAGCGGCGGATCTTCTGATCTCGACACACGAGATCCGGCATCTTCTTCACGAGCGAGGTGCATCGAAGGAGACAGAGATCCACGAGCAAACGATCGGGCAGCATAACGACGATGCTGTAGCGATGGAGAACCTCTCTAGGGCATCCATGGTGGACGGACACATGAGAGGGAGAGAGAGTAGACATGTAGAGAGAGAAAGAGAGAGAGAGAGTTATGTTCTCATTATTTGTGTAAAGAAGAGCAAAGGGGGTGCCTCTCCTTTTATAATATTTTGGGATCCATAGATCTCAATCCATGGACAACACAAATCCAATGGCTCTCATTGATTGTGTTTCTTTTAATGGCTAAGATTTGTGTTGGTAAAACCAACAACAATTAATTTAATTGAGACTAAATATATATTGATAAATCAACATAATTTAATCCTTAAATTAAATCAACTAATATTGGAGATAATGGAAAGGAGAATCTCTCCTTCCATATAAGAGGGGTGGACGGCCATTTTTTCCTTGTAGGGATTGGTGGTCGTCCCTTCTCATATTAGGAAACGGAGATTCCAATGCAATCTCCAAGATTGCATATATCTTCAATATTTACAACAACAATTGTTGTAAATTATTCTACAAAATAATTCATAATTATTTTGTGAACATTGCAATCTTGCCATTGGAAAATTGTGAATCAAATTCACAACCCAAAATAATACGTGAATTACATTTTCAATTTAATGTTCATTGTGAATCCAATTTACATTAACATTTAATTAATAAATGTAAATGACAAATATCTCTCTCTTATATATTATAAATCATATTTATAATATATATGACTAATATGGATATTGCTATCCACATTATTCATATCCATGATAATTAAATCACATTTAATCATCTTGGATCTCCATTCTCTTTTTCTCAAATAATATGAATGACATTCACATTATTCTTGTCTTTGATAATTAAATCACATTTAATTATCTTAGACAACTCTCCTTATAATATGAATCATATTCATATTACACATGATAATTAAATCACATTTAATTATCCATTTTCTCAATGTTCGGATAACATATCAACAATGAAATTATCCTGAACTATTTCAAGGATAATACGCATTCTCCGCGGAAACTTGGAGATAAGGACAGGGCAATTGTATTGTTCCACATATAATGACTTGGATATTGAGATCATATCTCAAATCCAAATCGCGGGCCTCCCATAGATGCTTGATCAAATCAAGATCGCAAATCTAATCTTCTCATTGCATATGAATCACATTTAGATCAATGTCCAACATTTGGACCAAGATAAGATTACTTCTCTACTGAGAGGAGTCACTAAAATCCAGACCCGTTTCATCACTCCCTAGGAATGGAAGCATCATGGTTATACAATCATTTATGATCACATCACCCTCAGGTATTCTCAATACCTGTACATCCTGCATACTGGAAGACTCAGAATAAACCCAAGTATTAGATCAACTTTACACTGTCTACTTCAAGGTTTTATCAGTAAGTTTCTCATTCGATCATTGGGAGTTGGTATCGATCATATACTTTCCAAAAACATATAACAGACCTAGGTCTTGATCATATACTTTCCAAAAGTATATATTAAACCTACAAATTCAGTCAAGCTTCCAAAGCGAGACGACCATGCATGGAATTTGATTCTTCCCAATATCTTATGAATGAGCTCATGCCTTCTGGTTCAGTAACTGAACCTATATGATCCCTTTGAGAGATCGTATTACTCATATGCCCTTACGTGCACATCAGCGCACAGGTGTATAGACCTTGGTTAGGTCATCAACCTATTGGTCTGCCAAATGTACATACTCAGACATATAGTAACGCATCTGTCTCCGGTTAGAGGATACGTGCCTGTATCGTGACAGCATACGATATAGGACTTTGGTTATCTCGATCTCATTAAGTCAACTCTTTGACCTAACTTATCTAACACCTCTGAATCTCTATTCCTATGTAGAGGACCTGCATCAAGAGGTCGGTTAGATATCAGCCTAACTGAGAAAAGATTGCCATCTCCTACTCAGGATGGAGATCATCTCTTAACAATTATTTGACGGTGCTTGATGAGTCCTAAATCTAACTCTTTAGATATTCATCCAAGAACAAGCCTCTATGATTCAATTATTGAATCAACAGATATATGATTAAGATGGCCATGGTACATAACCCTAATTGTACTAAGGGACCTATTATGCAAATTATTTATTCTTCATTTCAAATCAGGGAATGATATTTGCAATAACATTTATTTGCAATAACACATCTATAAACAACCATTGCTTAAGACTAAGGATCTCATATGTTAAATTCAAAAGAATTCAAAGTAAGAGTATTTCAACATTTATACATGCTCCATCCAATTTATACAATATGAATATTATGAAGCTTCATGAATGACTAGAGTGTAGATAGTAGACTGATGACACTCATCGTATCTACATCCATCTAAACTCTTAAACCTTGGTTCAGGTAGGTATTCAAATATTTTGAATACATCATCTTTTATGGAGCCTGCGTGATGCAGAGAACCATGTCATTCATGATTAAATGTCGAGAGCACATATGTATGCCAGAACATCTTCTTAGATTTTATAAGGATTATTCGACAATTATGATCATCATCGACATGTCACTTCCAAAGTACATTCAATGAGAGATCAAGACTATAGAAGCATACAAACCCTAGGGTTGTAGTCCTATTGTCTATCTAATTGTCATTCCTCATTATTATGAGGAAACTTGCACATTGCAACCATATACATTATGTGTCCAACTGCAAGTACAATATCTGGATCATGAGTCCAATCCATGATATTTTACTAGTTATTATTGAGTATATTATTGAGTGGGTTTAATGAAGGATTATCTGAAATAAGAAATTTGCATAAATATATAAATATATATTTTACTTTGATTTAGGAATTTTCATATCAAAGTTGTCTTGCCTTGTCAACACTAAAAGTGCATTCCCTTAATCACTTTCAATGTAAGAGATATACTTACCATCATATCTCAGCAAGATCTGGGATCTCCTTCCTTGTCTTTGTTACATCCCAATAATATGAGAATCTGCAACTCGGATAAAAAGAAGCGGGAACACATTCCACCTTGCAAGTCCAACTTGCATTTCCCAATTCAGTCTTTAAGACCCGGGCCCATCACCCCTAAGGCGATGTTGACCCATCATTAATTGAACCAACCGTCAACATGAATAGTACTCGCTATGCGCAATCCAATATCGCCCCAATATTATGAGGATCCGATATTGAGGTCACTGCGCATATGGCCTTACTCTTTCGAGAAGCAAAGAGCCCAATCCAAATGCGCTTGCATACAGAAGTTGTCACGTCGGACATGCGTCTCCTACATATAATCCATGGCGACGGAACCCTCCGCCTTGATGGGAAACCATGGATGTCACTTATGTGATCCTCCATATCGCGTTCAAATTCTAATTAATCATTATGAATCATATGCATTACGACTAATTCTTCCAAGGGAATTGACACATCTATTTATAATAGAGTGTCTTAATTTTAATTGGATTCCAATTAATCTAATCATATTACATTAGTGATCCAATTAATATCCAACAAACATTCTTAATTGTTACTTGAATTATGGTATTATCTCAAATACGTATTATTTCGAATTTTAATAATTAGAAATACATCATAATTTCTTAAGCATTATACTAACCCTACCCGTTGTCATGTCCAGTACCGACGAGAGTGGGACAGACCGCACACGGTGCAACCTGCTACCCCAACGCTCCCTGACTAGACACCATATCCTCCTTGGGAAAAGATAATGCAAAATAGATCACTTTGTACTTGAGATGATCATCGGGTCTTCAATCGAAATTTTACCATATAATAATAATCAAAACAATTTTGATTAACATTATAATGAGATTTGCTAAACAAATCCCAAATCCTATTCAAGCAACATATTTGTTGGAATGTAGATCATGTAGATCATGTAACCAATTAGTGATCTAGATCACATCTAATTAAATATTGGTTAAGGCAATGTCATTTAAGGAAATAATTATCATAAAGTATTTCAAAAATATTTATGCACAATTATTCCAGGAAATTAAACAATTTAATTTCATTAATTGATTAAATGACAGTCACTAGGTTCTTGATTAGGAAAGTATCTCCAGCAGTGACCTTCACTTATTAAAAATACCATATCTCGATCAATTTAAATCCAAATAAAGAAAAATAAGCTTTTAATGTTTGCTAATTTGATTTACAACAGAACCTAAGAGATTTTCATACATTTTCAGTGTTTCAAAACCGCAATTAACATCTTAATTACATCATGATCTGTAGTCCCCGAAACAACGGATACATGTTCACTAAAATGATCATATCTCGAGCATACGGAATCCAAATTACGTAAACTCAGATCCTACGATTTATTTATTTAATGGGGAACAAAATAAAATTATTATTTTCGTATTTAAACAATATAAATAGTGCCAAAAATAATCTCAAAACAGAGATGCAAAAATGAAATGCAAGAAAACTTTCGCAAACCCTAATGAACCCAAGTCGTCCTCGGTTCATGGATCACATTCAAAACCTTCGACCTAACTCTCTGATACCACTTGAAGGATATGATTAGATACTCAAGAGCATCACGGAAGCGTGAGCATCATATCAAATACGACGAAGATCGACTAGTCGGACTAGTTGTTCTATGCAGTGAAAATAAAAAGAATTCATACGACGAAACCACATGATCCAAGAACACTTCTCAGATCGTTTCGTCTAAACCACAAACACGTACTAGGATTAGCTCTTGAAGCGTGGTTGCAATAGAGTCTCTAAATGAAGAGACCTCCTGTCTCAAGTCCGATCATACAGAGGAGACGCTTACTTCATGAGCGAGGCGCACCGAAGGAGACAGAAATCCACGAGCAAACGATTGGGCAGCATAACGACGACGCTGCGGCGATGGAGAACCTCTCTAGGGCATCTATGGTGGACGACCACATGAGAGGGAGAGAGAGTAGACATGTAGAGAGAGAAAAAGAGAGAGACTTATGTTCTCATTATTTGTGTAAAGAAGAGCAAAGGGTGCCTCTCCTTTTATAATATTTTGGGATCCATGGATCTCAATCCATGGACAACACAAATCCAATAGCTCTCATTGATTGTGTTTCTTAGTGGCTAAGATTTGTGTTGGTAAAAACAACAACAATTAATTTAATTGAGATTAAATATATATTGATAAATTAATATAATTTAATCCTCAAATTAAATCAACTAATATTGGAGATAATGGAAAGGAGAATCTCTCCTTCCATATAGGAGGGGTGGACGGCCACCCTTTCCTTGTAGGGATTGGTGGTCATCCCTTCTCCTATTAGGAAAGGGAGATTCCAATATCTCCAATATTTACAACAACAATTATTGTAAATTATTCTACAAAATAATTCATAATTATTTTGTGAACATTGCAATCTTGCCATTGGAAAATTGTGAATCAAATTCACAACCCAAAATAAAATGTGAATTACATTTTCAATTTAATGTTCATTGTGAATCCAATTTACATTAACATTTAATTAACAAATGTAAATTATAAATATCTCTCTCTTATATATTATAAATCATATTTATAATATATGATTAATATGGATATTGCTATCCACATTGTTCATATCCATGATAACTAAATAACATTTAATCATCTTGTATCTCCATTCTCTTATTCTCAAATAATATGAACCACATTCACATTATTCATGTCTTTGATAATTAAATCACATTTAATTATCTTAGATAACTCTCCTTATAATATGAATCATATTCATATTACTCATGATAATTAAATCACATTTAATTATCCATTTTCTCAATGCTAGTATACACATATAAACAATGAAATTATCCTGAACTCTTTTAAGGATAATGCATTTTCTCCGCGGATACTAATAGATAAGGACAGGGCAATTGTATTGTTCCACATATAGTGACTTGGATATTGAGATCATATCTCAAATCTAGATCGCGGGCCTCCCATAGATGCTTAATTAAATGAAGACCGCAAATCTAATCTTCTCATTGCATCTGAATCACATTCAGATCAATGTCCGGCATTTGGATCAAATAAGACTACTTATCTACTGAGAGAAATCATTAAAATCCAGACCTGTTTCATCACTCCCTAGGAATGGAAGCGTCACGGTTATACAATTGTTTATGATCACATCACCCTCAGGTATTCCTAATACATGTACATCCTGCATACTAGAAGACTCAGAATAATCCCCAAGTATTAGAGCAACTTTACACTGTCTACTTCAGGATTTTATCAGTAAGTTTCTCATTCGATCATTGGGAGTTGGTATCGATCATATACTTTCCAAAAACATATATCAGACCTAGGTCTTGATCATATACTTTCCAAAAGTATATATCAAACCTACAAATTCAGTCAAGCTTCCAAAGAGAGATGACCATGCACGGAATTTGATTCTTCCCAATATCCTATGAGTGAGTTCATGCCTTCCGGTTCAGTAACTGAACCTGTATGTTCCCTTTGAGAGATCGTATTACTCATATGCCCTTACATGCACATCAGCGTGAAGGTGTATAAACCTTGGTTAGGTCATCAACCTATTGGTCTGCCAAATGTACATACTCAGACATATAGTAACACAACTATCTTCGGTCAGAGGATGCGTGCTTATATCGTGACAGCATACGATATAGGACTTTGGTTATCTCGATCTCGTTAAATCAACTCTTTGACCTAATTTATCTAATACCTACAAATCTCTATTTATATGCAGAGGACATGCATCAAGAGGTAGGCTAGATATCAGCCTAACTGAGAAAAGATTGCCATCTCCTACCCATGCTGGCTATCATCTCTTAACAATCATTTGACGGTGCTTGATGAGTCCTCAATCTAACTCTTTAGATATTCATCCAAGCACCAATCTCTATTATTTAATTATTGAATCAACAGTTATATGATTATTAAGATGGTCATGGTACATAACCCTAACTGTACTAAGGGACCTATTATGCAAATTATTTATTCTTCATTTCAGATCAGGGAATGATATTTGCAATAACATTTATTGCGTAATGGCTCGTCGTGGGCTCGCATGTCCAACAGTTCTATCCCAGATCTCTGGTTTGTATTGGTGAGGAATAGTTATAGTATCAACACTACTATCAAATGGTTTCCATTGACTTAACGTTGATAGTAAACCCCAGAAGTGGATAGCACTCACCAATCCAGGTGAATAAGTTCTTCTGCTAAGGGCATCTGCTACGATGTTCCCCTTACCAGGGTGGTAGGAGATAGTGCAATCATAGTCTTTCAACAACTCTAGCCACCGTCTCTGTCTCATATTGAGTTCCTTCTGATCAAATAGATATTTCAAGCTTTTATGATCAGTGAAGATTTCAAAAGTAATACCATAGAGGTAATGTCTCCATATCTTTAAAGCAAAAACTACAGCAGCTAATACAAGGTCATGTGTTGGGTAGTTCTTTTCATGTGTCCTGAGTTGTCGTGATGCATACGTAACTACCTTATCATGTTGAATAAGAACTACCCCCAAGTCCTTCTTTAGACGCATCAGTGTACACTGTAAACCCTTCACTCCCAAAGGGTAGAGTAAGGATTGGTACAGATGTTAGGCATTCTTTCAGTGTCTGAAAACTAGCTTCACATGTATCAGACCATAAGAATGGGACTTCTTTCTACGTTAGTCTAGTCATTGGCAATGCTATTCCTGAAAAGTCCTTCACGAATCTTCTATAATATTCAGATAAATCCAGAAAAAAACGAATTTTGTGACAGTCTTCGGCGTTCCCAATTCATCACCGCACTAACCTTTGTAGGATCAACTGATATATCTTATACAGAAATAACATGGCCTAAGAAAGATACTTCAGCTAACTAAAAGTCACATTTGCTATATTTAGCATACAATTTATTCTTCCTTAATGTTTCAAGTGCCTGTCTGAGATGGTATTCATGCAGATACTTATCCTTGGAGTAAATAAGCACGTCATCAACAAAGACTACTACAAAGTGATCTAAGAACTCCTTGAATACTCTATTCATGAGATCCATGAAAGTTGCTGGGGCATTTGTCAGTCCAAAAGGCATAACTAAGATATCATAATGTCTATATCTAGTTCGAAAGGTTGTCTTGAGGATATCCGCATCTTTTATCTTCAACTGATAGTATCCAGATCTTAAGTCAATCTTGGAATACACAATCGAACCCTGTAACTGATCAAAGAGATCATCTATCCTTGGTAGACGATAGTTATTCTTTATTGTCCTCTTGTTTAACTGTCTATAGTCAATGCACAACCGCTTGACCCATCCTTTTTCCTGATAAATAATATAGGTGCTCCACATGGTGAAGTACTAGGATGAATGAATCCTTTATCTAATAGTTCTTGCAACTGTGCCTTTAACTCTCGTAACTCAGCTGGTGCCATCCTATATGGAGGGATAGAGATAGGTTGAGTATCAAGTATAAGAGAGATTTCAAATTCAATCTCTCGCTCAGGTGGTAATCCAGGTAGTTCCTCTGGAAATACATCAGGAAACTCGTACATTATGGGCACATCTTCTATCATTCTTTCTGACCCTGATGTAGTGGATACATAAGCTAAATAGCCTTGGCACCCTTTTTCTAACAATTGTTGTGCCTTCAAAGTAGAGATATATTCGACATTATCATTAGATGTCTTTCCAATGAACTGGAACTCTATTGAGTTAGGAAGGTGAAACGTTATTGTCTTCTGAAAACAGCCATTCTAGCCAATCCATCCAAGGATAAGATCAAAGTCCTCCAGTGAAACAGGTAACTCATGTCCCGCTATCAGTACTATACAATTATCCAGGATTTCTCAGATTATGAATACTTGTCCTCTTGGTCCCTTGATCAGATAAGACTGTTGTACTTCTACTGGTATCTTACCCAAAGTGGGTACTAATTGTCGAGCAATAAATGAATGTGAAGCACCTGAATCAAATAAAGCATGTACTGAAAAGACACGAATAGTAACGGTACCTCGTACGACCGTACCTGAATTGTAGGCTTGTTCTTCAGTAATTGCATTGAGATGACCATTAGGAATTGGCAAGCTAGAACCCACAACACTTTATGGTGGTTGTTGTGTAGGAGGCTCTCCTTGTGAGCCACGACCTCTACCCTGTCTTCCTCCATGTGTTGCTCCATTTCTCGGAGTGGATGTTATACTGTTAATTGGGGTTGGTTTAAACCCTGAACCTCTCAACTGCAGACAGTCTTTCCTAATGTGACATTCTTGATGACAGTGATAACATGCACGTGTTCCTGTCTGGGCTAAAGACCCAACCACAGAGGTACTAGTTCCTGGTGCTGAGTTACGGGGGTATAATGGAGGTCTAGAGAAACCCCCTTTTCCTGATAATTCCTGACCCAAGATCTGTGGTGATCTTATACTAGAACCGACTGGATGATAGCGCATATCTCTACGGTTATAATGTGCTTTGTGTTTGGATGATCCACCATTAAAGTGGAAACTTCTTCTTTGGCGGTTTTCATCCCTCTCCATCTCAATACGAGAGGCGATGTCCATTGCTTCATCTACGGTTGTAGATCTAAAACCAGCAAGCTTTTCTCTCAGATCTCCTTGAAGACCGCTAACAAATTTTGTAAGACACTCTTGTGGTGAAGCTTCTAGAGCTGGTGAGTAACGTAGTAGCTCAGTAAAGTGGATATGATAATCTCGTACGGTCTTAGAACCCTGGTTCAAAGAAGCCAACTCTCTCCTCTTTAATTCATACCAATTAGAGGGACAGAAGTGAGCTCTGAACCTCTCTTCAAAGATATCCCATCGAAAAATATCTGCTAATTTCTTAGAAATTGCTCTCCACCATCGTCGTGCATAATCTGTTAAGGAGTAATCAGCAAAGTGTACCCAGGTGCCAACTGGTTTATGGATTATCCTCAACATCCTACTAACGTCATCGAGCCATAATTCAGCCTCTGCAGGTGTCTCTACACCTTTGAATCGAGGAATTTTTTCCTTTCGGTAATTATCTAATAATGTTTGGTGTCTAAGAAGGGCCTTCTCCATTGCTCCTTCAGTCTGGGTAAGAGAAGACTCATTTGAAGGATGGTAACTAGATTCTTCCTCAGTAAGATGGACAGAACCTTCAATCCTAGCATCCGCAGGCTTAGATGCCTCGGTTCTCTCAGCTTATACATTGAGCCTCTCCTCCAATGCTTGCTGCCTTTGCCCCATGTCATGGAGCATTGTCATCACAGCTGCTAAATGTCTAGACACATCTTGGTCTGCCATGATCTTGGGATAAATCAAGACCAAAGGTTAGGTCCTATATGTTTTAGCATGATGTACGTAAGGGACAATGAATTGTGAATGGTACTGCAGTCAGTTATTAAGATCAAAGGATCTTAATACAACCTTAGTTTCTTAATATCGCTCATAGTTGTCAATTACTAAATAAATTACTGGAGTAACCGGGCTCTGATACCAATCTGTCACGATCCCAATTCCATGCCATCGGATCCTCCCATAACCGGATCTGGTTACTCAGCAATAGTATATTCAGCAATCACAACTAACATTCAGAAATAGACTACAAATAAAGTATACTCAGAAGAAAGTATTTCAACACTTTTCCATTCACAAAGCAAAGTTCAGATGATACATTGTCCCACTATAACCATTTACGTGTACATCAGCTTGAAAGGAAAATATACAAAAGATTACTAACTACCTTGCAAAGAAAACTACGGTGGCTGGCTGGATGTCTAGTATGTAAGATGGATGGATTTTTAAAGTCCTTGCGATGGTTCACCGACACCTGTTGGGTTTTCCATAAATCATAGGATAAAAATTAGCGAATGCTAAGTAACGAAGAAGAGAAAAGCAAACAATTTGTGTAATTTTGCAAAACTTGTTATCACAAAAGGTTTCATTCTTTCTTGTTAATTTAAGTCCTATTACTTTCGATTCCACGTCAGGGATTAGTCCAGGGGAACCCCACCATTATTGGACTCCGAAGCTGTGGACACTTCAGGATTGGAGATTGTGTTGATCTTAGTAAGCTTATGCCGTCGCACATGGCCTCAACCAACCCTCTAATACTTACAATTTTTCTTTTATTTTATTAAACAGGGACTCAAACCCTCGGCGTGGAAAACAAATGTGCACACCGTCCTCAAGGACTCGGTTGCTTAAAACCTCAGACTAACATTTAATCATATAACTTAGCAGCTTTAAAAACATATTATCGTGACCCAGTCGCTATTGAACCACCTGTGCCTCACATGGAACAACCACATCTTCCATCGTTCAACCCTAAGATATTGGCTCATGGTACCACGCGTTCCAAATCATTCATGTCATACGCACTTATCATAATAGGGCAACCATGTACCACCTAGGTAGGGAAACACCAATACGGGTTCCTTCTGACAAACCTACAGGTTGCATGCTCAACCTGTAGTTCTACTTCCAGTCATCCTTAACGTGACATGATGACCGGCCAAATGACAGAGGTAAAGGTACAGAAAATTAGGTCGTTGCGACCTCTATCACTCAACTAAGTCAATCAAGAAAATGAACCACTCGAAAAATACGGAAAGTAAAACAAAGCGGTCCTGCTATGATATTAACCTGGTATAGCACCCAGGGTCGAACACAAGGAGCACAGATTGGCCTTGCAACCTACGATGTAGTCAGAAATCCAAGAGAATACTTTTTTTTAGTATATTTTTTTGTTTTTATAATTTTTTTGGATTTTTAGAATGTGAAGGAAATGAAGAAAAGTATAGACAAGCACACTTGAGCAATTTATTTAAAGCATCAAAAATCAAGCAAAAATTCCTGAAAAATTGTTTTTATGTTTTTTAAGTTTTTAAATGTTTTTGGTGAATTTTTGATATTTTTCTAATGGGCAAATTATTTTCTAAAAATCAAACAGTGTAAAAAATGAAAGGTACTGTCCAGCAAGGCTTAAGACCCAAAAATAAAATATTTAAGGATCTTAAATAGCCCTGAAGGTAATTTTCCTATAATCTAGAAAGAATAAGGAAAATTTAGGCACCCTAATTATTGCTTTTGGATTTTTAATTTATTTATTATGATTTTTATGAGTTTTTAGGGGTTTTTCAATTTTTAGGGTTTTTAAGTGATGAAAAATAGCCAAAATGGCCTGGAAAATCACACAACAAGCAAACTACAGTATCTAATTTTTTAGAATTTTTGGGGGTGATTTTATATTTTTTTTGGTATTTTTAAACCTAGACAGTAGCTAAAAAGGCTATTTTTGAATTTTTAAAAATACTAAATAAAAGCAAAAGTGTCCTCAAAAATCACAGAAATTACTACACCATGGCAGGACCCATGTGTCGAAATCTCATTAGATTTGGAGGTGATTTACTATTTTATTCAAAAATGCAAAGAGGGCACAGTGCACAAGGACCAATGTGCAAATACCCGAGAATCTGGGGGCTCTGGTGCAAATTACCCAGCAAGTCACGCGCGTGGCGCGTGGCTGGGGCACACAGGGACCAAATGGTAATAAAAACCAAGTCTTAGGGCCTTTTGATAACTCGTATCAAAAGCCCAGGGACTCGGTTGTAAAAAGCCCAATAAAATTCGCACATGCGTAATAAAAACACTCACAGGGGCATAACTGCAATTACTCAAAAATATTCATTCATTTCATAACAACCCAGTTCTACAGGACAAGAGATGTAAAAAGCCCAACAAAGCACGTGGCGAAGCACGTGGTCACATACACACAGGGGCATACATGCAATTAAAACTAAGCACAAGGTCCTCAGTGCAAATTACCCTACGTAAATAAAGTTCCAAAAATATTTATAGGACTAGAAATAAAACGACAAACTAAGAGGGGGCCCTAAGATATTTACCCCTTTATTGGTCGACGGCCAGATGCGCGCCACGTGGTGGATGGACGGTCAGGATGGGCGGCGCTGCTCCTCTCTTTTTCTCTTCGGCTCGATCGACGGCTGAGGTGAGGCCACGTAGGTGATCCAACGACGCTGGACTCCGGGCCTCTCTCCTCGGCTGTAACGGTCCTGATGCACTCCTCAGATGAATCAACGGTCGCTGCTCCTCAACTGACGGACGGCTAGGATTAGAACTGGAGCGAAGGTGTCATCGGACGACTCTGGAAGATGGAGGAAGAACTCGACGCCGGCGAAGTTCGCCGGCCTCCTGCGTGCGCTCCGGTCCTCCTCAGCTGCTGCAAATGATCGGAACACGTTCCTGGTGCAGCCCCGCAGCTGATGGTCTTGGCCGATGGCCCAGCCGAGCCCTGGAGGGGCTCTGGCGAGGCTGGCGGCGCGAAGCTCCGGTCTGAACTGTAAGGGGGGCTCAGATGCCTCCCTTTGGACCTGCAAAGTAGACAGAAGGCTTCGCGGGTCGAGGGCAAAGTGCCTCGACCCAAGGAAGCGGGGTGAAGGTGGTCTGTGCGGTGGGGCGAACGAGCTCCGGCGAGGCGGAGACGGTGGAGCTCGATTCCCAGATCCTGTGCGATCTGGGTTGAGTGAAAGGGCGTAGAAGGTGCGTGAGGGAATGGCTAAGGTGAGCGTAGGTTCCGATGATCGAGAAGATACGCAAGATGACCGGAATCAGAGGAACTCGTCGGAGATGTGATTTGGGGGAAACCTAAAATTAAACGAAATAAAAGAGCTAATCGACTACCTGGGTGGAGCGGAAGACTATGCTGGAGTGTGGCTAACTCCCGGTCGTAGCCTCGAAGGGCGTCAAGGCCTGAGGCTCGAGCTCCGGTCAGACGTCGGAGCACGGCGGCGCAAGGCAGCCGGATCGATGGTCCACGCACCTCCTCCTCACTGCAACAAGGGCCAACGCGAGCTGTCACCTCGGTGGTTACGATGGAGGTCACGGGAGTGAAGATAGGGAGCCAAAGATGAGGCGCGGAGGCGGCGGAGGTCGGGAAATATATGGAGACAGGGCCGATTAGGGTTAGGCGATGACGGCTAAGGAAGGCGGGGATTTAATGGCGAAAGATCCGGCGAGGGAGATGGATGATCGGCGAAGAATCCGGGCACGGGGTTTGCGTGGGTGACAGCCTGGAGATGCGTGGAAAAATCGGCGAAGGTGGGGCGGCGCGCATCTTCCAGAAAAGGAAGGAGTCCGCGGGGGAGTTGACCGGGGTCAACAATCCCCCGTGGACCAATCAGGGGCTGCCACGTGGTTAATTTTTTTGTTTATTTAATTTAAGGTAGAAAAAGGCCGAATTAAGAAAAACTCAAAACATGAAATATTTTTCTTTTATTTTTTTCTATTTTTTGGTGATTTTTTAATTAATTTTTGGAAATAAAAATAGGGTAGCTATATATATAGGTATATGTACACTATATAGATTTTAATTTTTGAATTTTTTATTTGTTATTTTTATGTATTTTTGTGCCCAGTTTATATTTTATTTATTTACATCATAAATAAAGAACAAAATGGTATTTTTATTTTATTTTAATTATTTATATTCATAGTTTAAATAAATAGTTATATACATTTATATACATGGTATATACACTGTATTTTTGTATTTTTAATTTTTGTTGTTTTTATTTGATTTTTGTTTTGTTTCTTTTTATTTATTTTATTTACAAAATATGCCTTAGAATATTCACAAAAAGTTTTGAAAATAAATACATTTATTTTTAAGGTTAAATAAATAAGGAATGATGATCTATACACATGGTGAAAGGGCATTTTTGAATTTTTGATTTTTAAATTTTTATTTTGTTTTTAATAGTTTCTAAATATACACAAAATATGTACAAGCATATTTTGGGTGAGGGAAAATATAATTTTATTTATTTACAGAAGTATATACACATGAGCTCCTATCTCTCCCTACTTTGTCTTTTATGCGGTCAGGCCCATGCTGAGCCCTCCCTTGGGTCAAGTTGCTAAATATTTATTCTAAATATTTCCCTCTTTTTCTTTTTACTCTTTATTCTTTTATTTTTGCACAAAAACATGCTAATTACAGGTTTTTACACAATGCATGCTTTTGGTAATTATTTGTATTTACACATATCTACATGTATTTGCAAAGGTTTTTGTAGCTAAAATATAAGAATAAAGAGTGATGAATGGGTATTCATCACCCCCCTATGCTTAACTTTGCTAGTCCCTTAGCAAACACTTATTTGAAAAAGAAGTGAAAAAGAAATAAAAAGAAAAAGAAAAAGAGAATGTACATGGATCAAGGTTGATTGATTAAACTTTCCTTCATTAAATTGAAATATGGAGCTCGATCAGATCTTTAGATTATTAATGTGTCGGAACCTTATTTGGACTTAAGCTTAAAACTCAACAGTCTCCAAGTTCCACCAATCTATGGGCAAGACTCCTCAATAAACCAGATCAGAACAAGTCTACATACACAAACTCTAATGACCATGAATCTTTCCATGCGGTGTAAGTGATATGTGGCTCCCCACCTCAGAAGTAACAAAGAAACAACCTCCCTCAACCTGGTAACTCTAATACCTCGGTCTAGCAACTCTTTCCTCGAGAAGCGGGGTATTCCCCTTCTAAGTTCAAGTGCAACCGGCTCAAGAAGAGGGGGTAGAAGTATAGAGTTTTGGAAGCTTAGCCAGTGTAGCTAAGTCTCCCGCTGCAAGCTTCATGAGATGTAACATTGATACCATAAGCTTTTGCTTTATTTGACTATGTATACTCCGGTGGGGTTATTAAATTTTCAATCCGACCCACCACTTTTTTGGAGTTCTTTTTGCATTTTTGCATTTTTTTTTTCAATAACTTTTGTACAACATATCTACATGGTGCAGCATATAAGAAATTTTCCCCTTGAGCCAGTAGACTATCCCTCTTTTGAAGCTTTATTGCAACCCACGGCTTCTGTCTTTAGCTTTCAACACCACTAGACCAAGTTGAGGTGCACTTCCTTCACTATAAGAAGAAGAGAGGTTCCGCCTAAAAGTACTACCCTCATATGCTACCCCAAGCCAAAGGAAACTGCCTCCTCACCACCTCATCCATGGAGAGCCATGTGTAAGTGCAGGTGCAAGTCAAGCCATTGTCTCTAAGAGTCATGCGTGTGTTGTTAAGTGCTCTACTTAGGCTCATCAAGATGACATATGCTTATAGCCTAGTGGACTCAAAGAATTAAGTCCTTATGGACCTGAAAAGCCTTAACCCTAAGTCCTATAAGGTTCCTCTTAAAGTTAAGTGGATTAAGATCTTTTTCAAGCTCCATTTCTCAATTTTAATTCCAGGCTTAGTTTAAATGTCAACTCTTATCCAGGAAAAACTATATACATATATGTACACCAGATGCTATTTACAAATATTTTACAATCATGCAAAATTTTTGAAAAATGTTTTGAAATTATGGATGAGATGCATGAAGTGCAAGTTTTGCAAAAAGATATTTACACACATTTACACAAGATTTTTGCAAACTTTTGATTTTCAAAACATTTTGGAAAAATTTTGTACTATATACATAATTTTGATACAAAAATATTTACACAAGCTTTACACAAAAGATTTTTGAAATCATTTTTACAAAAATACTTTATACCCTAGCTATGTATGTGCAAGGATAGAAGAAGTTTTATGTACATGAAAAAAAATTTTTATATTTTTGTGATTTTTAGCCATTTTATTTTATTTATTAACACACTCACACAAAGTACGAGTTATGGCTAAAGTATATATGAAATATATACTCCCCCCCTATACTTAGCTCGAACGATGTCCTCAGAGTGATCAAGAGCGATGAAGAAGACATAACTCGTGCTTAGTAAAAGGGAAGTGAAAAGGAATGGCTAAGTACAGAAACGAATAAATGAATAGAATAAGAGGAACTCGGTGGTCTCCCCCTATACTTAGGATTAACCAATCCTAAGTATAGTAAGCTGTACATAAAGGGAGATCCGAGTAAAGAATATACAGAATCTGCCCCCCCTATACTTAGGTAAAATATCCCTAAGTATAGGCAGCAAAAACAGGAGCAAAAAGAATAAAAAGAATACCCGCAGGTCCAACATCCCCCCTATACTTAGGGTAAAGTACACCCTAAGTATAGCATAATCATAAGATGAGAGACGGGGTGTGGGACTAAAGAATAGAATGATATGGACAACTGGATCTATACAGGCGGAAGAACAGTGAAAATCAGGGCGTGAGATGCAAAAGATGTGAGTCAAAAGACCACATCTCACGCAAAATGAATAGCGGCAATAATAACGTCCCGCGGCTCATGATCTATAAATGGCTTGAGCCGCTGGCCGTTCACTCGGAAAGGTACTCTCAGAGGATAACTCAGATATATCAATGCTACCGTTATCGTGTACCTTTCTGACCAAGTAAGGTCCCTTCCATTTGCTCTGTAGCTTCCCTGGAAATAATCTAAGCCTTGCATCAAACAGCCATACTCTCTGTCCAATCTCAAAATGCTTGTGGCTGATATGAGAATCATGCCACTCCTTTACTTTCTCCTTATAATGTAGGCTGTTTGAGAAAGCTGTATCTCTAAGCTCTTCCAAGGCGGCTAGCTCTGCCCTCCTCTGGTCTCCTATACCATCTGGATCCATTAGAATATCTGTGACTGCCCAAAGTGACTTGTGCCTCAGCTCAACAGGTAGATGGCACGGCTTGCCATAAACGAGGCGAAAGGGAGATGTGCCCAATGGAGTCTTGAAAGATGTCCGATATGCCCACAAGACCGAGTCCAAAAGCAGTGACCAATTCTTTCGGTCAGGGAGGACGACTTTCTGCAAAATATTCTTGATCTCCCTATTCGACACCTCAGCTAGACCATTTGTCTGTGGATGGTAAGGTGTGGCAACACGATGGTCTATACTGAACTCGCTAGCAAGGGCCTTTACCTGGTCGTTGACGAAATGAGACCCCCCATCAGAAATCAGAACTCGTGGGACCCCGAACCTCATGATGATGTGCTTCTTCAAAAATCTGCAAACTGTCTTCGCATCAGCGGCTCGGGCGGGGATAGCCTCAACCCAACGACTAACGTAATCTACGGCCAACAGAATGTACTCGAATCCCTGACTCTTAGGGAATGGACCCATGAAATCGATGCCCCATGCGTCAAAAACCTCACAGAAGTGAATGGGCTGCATCGGCATCATATCACGTTGTCCACAAGTGCCCATCCTCTGACAGTCAGTACACCTCTTCACGAACTCATCAGAGTCCTTGAAGAGTGTAGGCCACCACAAGCCGGATTGGAGTAACTTTCTGTGCCGTATCTCCTCCCAGAATGATGTCCTCCTGCCTCAAGCTTGTGGCAGTAAGTGAGGACACTATGATGCTCCTCCTGAGGAATGCACCGACGCCAGATGCTATCCCCTCCTTCGTGGTAAAGGATGGGATCATCCCAGTGGTAGGACTTGGCTTTCGCAAGGAAGGTCTCAAGCCTCTGCCTGGGCCAATCTTGTGGGACTTTCCCAGCAAACGAGAAAGTTCACAATATCGGCCATACCACGGGAGTGAGGTGGATAGCAAGGGACATCTGGGAAGGTATCATGAATGGGATCAATCTGCTCAGAATCCTCAGGCTGCTCTAATCGGGAGAGATGATCCGCCACTACATTCTTAACTCCAGGCTTATCCTTGATCTCAATGTCAAACTCCTGGAGTAGAAGGATCCATCTAGTAAGTCTGGCCTTGGCATCCTTCTTTGACATGAGGTACCTGATGGCGGTGTGGTCTGTATACAAAGTCACTCTAGATCCAATGATATACGATCTGAACTTATCTAGGGCAAACACTACTGCTAGCATCTCCTTCTCTGTGACCGTATAATTCCGCTGGGCAGAATCCAATGTGCGGCTAGCATAGTGTATGGCAAATGGAACTCCGTCCCTCCTCTGTCCTAGCACAGCCCCTACGGCAAAATCAGAGGCATCCGTCATGATCTCGAATGGGAGAGACCAATCGGGTGGCTGAAGGACAGGAGCCTCAATAACACGCTGCTGGAGAGTCTCAAAGGATGAAAGACACTTGTCATCGACAAGGAACTCGGTGTCTTTCGTCAAGAGGTCAGTCAACGGTCGGGCAATCTTGCTGAAATCATGAATGAATCTCCTATAAAAACCAACGTGCCCGAGAAATGACCGTAGCTGCTTCAAATTGGACGGCGGTGCGAGTTTTCTAATGACATCAACCTTGGCCGGATCAACCTCCATGCCCCTGTTGGAGATGATGTGGCCAAGCACCGTCCCTTGAGTCACCATGAAATGACTCTTCTCCCAAGACAGAACCAAGCGGGTAGCAATACATCGCTGGAGCACTCGGTCTAGGCAGTCAAGACAGGAATCGAATCCGTCGCCGTAAACTGAGAAGTCGTCCATGAAGACCTCCAAACACTCCCCTACCATGTCCGAAAAGATCGACAGCATGCATCTCTGAAAAGTCGCAGGGGCGTTGCATAGCCCAAATGGCATGCGTCGAAAGGCGTATGTACCGAAGGGACAGGTAAAGGTGGTCTTCTCCTGATCCTCAGGAGCGATGGCCACTTGATTGTACCCCGAGTACCCATCTAAGAAGCAATAATGGCTCTTCCCTGCCAGTCTCTCTATGATCTGATCAATAAAAGGCAGGGGGAAATGGTCTTTCTTGGTGGCCTGGTTGAGTCTCCTGTAGTCAACGCAGACCCGCCAAGAGGTGGGTACTCGTGTAGCAATCTCCTCTCCTGACTCACTGATCACAGTCGTGATGCCCGTCTTCTTGGGCACCACATGCAAAGGGCTAACCCATTTGGAGTCGGAAATGGGATAAATAAAATCTGCGCTCCACCATTTTGATATTTCCTTCATGACAACCTCTCTTAGGTTGGGGTTCAGTCGTCGCTGGAACTCACGCGACGGCTTTGCCCCTTCCTCGAGATAGATATGGTGGGAGCACAACGAGGGACTAATCCCATGGAGATCTGCTACGCTCCATCCAATTGCCTTGCGGTTCTTTTCAAGAACCTCCATCAGACGGGATTCTTGTTCTCCAGTCAGATCGGCAGAGATGATGACTGGGTACATCTCAGACTCTCCCGCAAGGAATCGATACTTCAGCGAAGTAGGGAGCGGCTTTAGTTCTGGACAGCTGGGTGCTGGCAAATCTGGCTTCTGAAGAAGATGTGTGTATGCTGACAATTCTGCCAAATCTGCCTGGGAAAATGATAATGAACTCTCACAAACTTGATCTGGAGAAGGCGGGTCCTCTGCATTGTCTCTAATCTGTTCTGCCTCTACCTCCTCCTTATCTGTAGGCTCAGGTGGATCCAGGTCTGGCATCTGATCATCACAATCTGCCCAATCAGACTCTGAATCCGAGGGATCTGTATCAACTGCGGTGGCATCAGTACCACCGTATAGCAAGGTGGCCTCAGTACCACCATCACTGAAAATCGTGTCGCGATCAAGGTCCGACTCTGCTGACTCAATAGTATCCTGAACCAGGGCTGTGCTCTCCAGACCATCCTCTGCTATCGTCTCTGCATCAGCTGTATCTGAATATGAGAGGATGGTCTGTGCTGCAGGATCTGCCCAGGCTGCCTCATCATCTGTGATCACAAAATCACAGTCCTGGTGGATGTCTGGCTCTGCGTCTGTCAGCTGCTCTGAATCTGTACTGCCCTCTGAGCGGGATCTATCTCTGGCTCTGTGGTCCTTAACCGTCTCTATTTGTATACTCTCGCCCTGGACGCGAAAGAATACCTTCCCACTGTCATGGTCAGTCACCGCCTTGGCTGTGGCCAAGAACGGGCGACTGAGGATGATGGGGGAATCGGTCAACGAGTCAGGGGTCTCCATGTCCAGCACTACAAAGTCCACGGGGAATTGCAAACCCTGAATCGTGACGACAACGTCTCGTAATAACCCCTTTGGCCTCTTGACAGACCGATCAGCAAACTGAAGGTATGTCCTGCTCTGTCTCAGAGTGCCCAACTCTAAGTGGTCGATAAGGGCTGCCGGAAGAAGGTTGATCGACGATCCGCTATCTAATAGAGTACGGTCGAACCTCTGCTCACTAATCTGACATCTGACATACGGGGCTCCTAAATCTGGCCTCTTGGTCGGCAGATGGTTCTGGATCGCGTAACACGTGGCTTTGGTCAACACATGAATCTCTGTGGTTTTATTCCTCTTCTTCCTCCTGACTGTGGTCCTGTCTCTCAAGGATCGCTGAAGAAGAGGGATGTGCTGCAAAGCCTCATTGAGGGTCAGCTGGATGTGAAATCGGTCTATCATGCCCTGGCTGAACTCCTCCTGCTCTCTCTTTTTTGGATCTTTTTCTTTTTTCTTCCCCTTCCCCAACTCAAGGGCTCTAGGAAAGGGGATCACAGGGTCCTTCTCAGATGAAGGACTAGGAATAGGCCTAGACGGTTCGATGACCGGATCCTCACAAACATCATTCACCATAGTGGGATCAGAAGAAACTAAACCTTTTCCTTTATTCAAATTTGAGTTCTGAGAAACATTCATACGAGGAAAGACAACATTTCTATCAGAATGAATATTGGTGGCCTCAGTACCACCTCTAGCTGGCTCCACAACTAGACGTCTTGCGGCTTCAGTACCGCGGTCTGGCTCGGCTCTGCTGGTGGCGTCAGTACCACCTCCTCGATATGGTGAAGCGGCGGCCTCAGTACCGCCGGTGGAAATAGCATCTCGGGTGGCATCAGTACCACCGTCATCATCATGTGCGGCTTCAGTACCGCTCTCCTCTTCCTCATCTGGCGCTCTAGATGGATCCTCGCATTGTCGCTCAGATGAGGCGCCGCCTGCTGGTCTTCTACCGCTCATAAGAGTAACAAAATCAGCATCAAATAGATCCGATGACATATCATCAAATGGGTTACTAGGAGTGGTAGGCTCAATGGGATCTACCTGCTCAGATTTCCTCTTCAAGCTATTCGGATTAGGCTCGATCTGTGCAGGGATGGCGGCCTTCCCTCTCATCAGGTCCCGCATCTCCTGGCGGAACTCGTCCATCTCCCGTCTAAATGTAGCCTGCTGCTCTGTGAAGAGGCGGGCTAGATCATCCATGGCGGGGCTCTCATGGGAGCCCGACGGGTTGCCTCTCTGGTACTGAGGCTGCTGGACCTGGTGCTGCTGCTGATGAGAGGGGTAAGAGGAAGGATGCTGCTGCTGGTGAGCCTGCTGCTCACGTCTCCAATTCTGTCCCTGCTGCTGGTAGGGACGAGATACGAAGGATGATGGCTGGTGTGGTTGGTATGCTGGGGGCTGCTGGTGATCTCTCTGCTGGTACTGCACTCCCTGACCGGCTGGCTGCTGTTGGGACTGGTTACCTCCATTCCCCCACCTGAATCCGGGATGGTCTCGTCGGATTCCAGGTTGAGGACGGTCATACCAAATCCCGTTGACATCCATCAACGGCTCAGCATCGAAGGGGTCTGGTGGCAGTGCTGCCAGAGGCTGATCCGGCTGATATACCACCATCTGTAAGTCTGGAGATGGTGGTGACTGGTAAGAGGGCGGCTGCTGCTGGTATGGCTCCGCCTGTACAAGGTGAACTTGTCTAGGCTGCTGCAAAGAGCTGGAGCGCTGGGACGAGCTGCGGCTGCTGCCGGATTCGCCTCGCGACAGAAGACGGGGCTGAGGAGCCGTCTGTGCCTCCTGAAGACACAAGAGCTGGGTCTTCATGTCGCTCAGAGTTTGTGCCATTTGCTCCATCTGAGTTATGCCCTGGCACTGCTTCTTCTCTATTAGTTCCATGCGGTCCAACTTCTCGCTGATAATCCCCATGTCCGCAGCGGCCAACTCTGCCTGTGCGGCTGCAACTGTGGACGAACTGGAAGGACCCGCATCAACCCGTGCTATCGCTGGTACTGCACGGGTCCTGGCGGCGGCTGAGCTCTCTGTGTGTACAACCGAGTCTGGGACATCACCATGTAATTTTCGGACATCTCCTCATAGATGGCCCAGACTTGGTTGTGGTCCTTGGCAAAGTAGGACCCGCCGCAAGAAGCATTCACCAGACCCTGGAGCTCTGGCGTCAGCCCACTAAAGAAGCTCTGAACTAGGTTCGGCTTCGAAATGTCGTGGTGTGGGCATCTATCCAGAAGCTCTCTGAACCTCTCCCATGCCTCGTGAAATTGCTCGTTAGGGAGCATGGAGAAGTTGTTGATCAGGGCCCTTGCTGCATTCGTCCGCCCGAGTGGATAGTACTTGTTTAAGAACTCGGTGCGGAGCTGCTCCCAGGTGTAAACAAACTTCCCTAGATGCTTCAGCCAGGCGGCTGCTCTATCTGCCAGTGAAAAAGGGAAGGCCATCATCTGAATCGTATCTTGGTCCACACGACGGTCGTGGACAGTGCTGCAGATCATCAAAAACTCCTGGAGATGGAGGTGGGGCTCTTCGGTGGCGAGTCCGTGAAAATGAGGAAGCATCTGCAGGGTATTTGGAGGGAACTTGAAATCCCCCACGATAGCAGGTACCACCACCCACTGGTGCATCAGTGTAGATCCGGGGTTGTGTAACTCCCGCATCGGTCTTGCTGCGGCGGCGGCAGCCGCTGCTGCGGCAGCTGCTGCTGCGGCAGCTGCTGCTGCGGCAGCTGCTGCTGCGGCTGCTGCTGCGGCTGCGGCCTCTGCATCAGCGTCAGGAATGTCCTCAGGCTCGCTCGGCTCGTCTCGCTCTTCTCGGAGTCGCTCCAACTCCCTCCTCATCTCTATCATGAATGCCCCCTGATCGCGTAACTGCTGTTGAACTGTCTCTAATGATGCGATCAGGGTGGAGTTGATCGCCCCCTGGTCAAATACGACATGCTGCTCTCCCTGCTGACCTCCAGGGTAATCGTCTGATCTGGCGGCCATACCGACGTCTGCAAAATCAGATGAGCCCAACTCAGGTTCCGTCAAATCAATTCGTCTTTCCTCGGGCTCATGTCTCTCAGTAGCAAAAGAAAGGGGATCGAGGGGGAACAGGGTGGAATCGTACTCGGGCCCGGAGAGCTGGTCTTGTCTCTCACGGGCCAACCTAGATGATGAAGTAGACGCACCTGAAAGCGGTGCAGCCAGAGGCTGCCTAAGAGATCGTCTACCCATCATCTTGATCTTGGCGAGTTGAGCGGATGGGATCTGGAGAAAATATGATCGTAAAGCAAACCCCCGGTTCACCAACGCAACACAATCTGAAGACCGTGAAAGATCGGTCAATTTATCTTGTCAATTTTATTTGGTGAACACACAAGATATCAGAGCGCTTACGTGACCTGTTAGGATACCCGATGCTACTCCAACCGACTGGCCCGCACGGAAGAGTCGGTAGTCAGCTAGAAATAGCACCGGAGGGCTCTATCTAGGGTACGGGTCACTCTCTCGCGCATCCAAACCATACAAGGAGGGGGTTGCTCTCCCCAAGACAAATTTTTAATGTGAGTGTCTTTTAGGGTTAATAATGTTATCCAGTCCCAATTTTTTTTGTTTTTCTTTTTAATTTTTTTCAAAATAAATACAAGCGGCCTAACGATTTTTCCGATTCTCCTGATGATTAAGCCAAAAACAGAGGGAGAAGACGAAAAAGCCGATGCGCGAAGAAATCAATGATGCATGCAGAGATAGAAATGTGTACCTTGTCTCCAGCACTCTACATGCAAGTGATCCGCGCAGAATTTAAAGACAGAGATAAAACTACCTAAATGATGCAACGGGAAAAACCGAGTCCTAGATGAGCAACTTCTATCGCAGAACCGTCTAACTCAGTTACTTGCCTTCGATCCAAAGAGTCCGGTCTTGGCTTACCCCTCCTCTTCTCGACAGGTCGAGTTCAGGAGTAGCGCTTGTGGGGCAGGCTCGCGGCACGTAGGCTCTCAGGAAAGCAACTAAGTTATTTTTATTATTTATTCTTAGTAGGTCCAATTAACGATCTATAGGAACAGATCAGCAATTAGGTGTGGGGATCCTACTAATTACGGCACAAGCAAAAGAAATTCCTAAATCTAGGGGCTCGAGAGAAACCGCGTAAACACCGGAAAAGGCAGCTAGCTATTAAAACCGCAGAAAAAAAACCGCGAAAATCCAAATGGGTCCCCCGAGTACACCGGTACTCGGCGAAACAGACCCGCTAAGTTACAAGTGTCCACAAGTCCAAAGTCTAAGTTATTACAACAAATATTGTTCTCTCTCTCAGAAATAAAAACTCCTTCTTCTCTCTCTCTTCCTCCTGCACGGGTCCTCTAAAAAGCAGCTCCAAGTCGTCCAAGCAGTACCTCGCACAAAAATCAAAGAGAGAGTGTCAGAAAACAATTATAATATAGAGAGAGACAAAAATAGACAAATGACTACAAAGCCGTGCTCCCCGGCAACGACGCCATTCTGATGACCGGCCAAATGACAGAGGTAAAGGTACAGAAAATTAGGTCGTTGCGACCTCTATCACTCAACTAAGTCAATCAAGAAAATGAACCACTCGAAAAATACGGAAAGTAAAACAAAGCGGTCCTGCTATGATATTAACCTGGTATATCACCCAGGGTCGAACACAAGGAGCACAGATTGGCCTTGCAACCTACGATGTAGTCAGAAATCCAAGAGAATACTTTTTTTTAGTATATTTTTTTGTTTTTATAATTTTTTTGGATTTTTAGAATGTGAAGGAAATGAAGAAAAGTATAGACAAGCACACTTGAGCAATTTATTTAAAGCATCAAAAATCAAGCAAAAATTCCTGAAAAATTGTTTTTATGTTTTTTAAGTTTTTAAATGTTTTTGGTGAATTTTTGATATTTTTCTAATGGGCAAATTATTTTCTAAAAATCAAACAGTGTAAAAAATGAAAGGTACTGTCCAGCAAGGCTTAAGACCCAAAAATAAAATATTTAAGGATCTTAAATAGCCCTGAAGGTAATTTTCCTATAATCTAGAAAGAATAAGGAAAATTTAGGCACCCTAATTATTGCTTTTGGATTTTTAATTTATTTATTATGATTTTTTATGAGTTTTTAGGGGTTTTTCAATTTTTAGGGTTTTTAAGTGATGAAAAATAGCCAAAATGGCCTGGAAAATCACACAACAAGCAAACTACAGTATCTAATTTTTTTAGAATTTTTGGGGGTGATTTTATATTTTTTTGGTATTTTTAAACCTAGACAGTAGCTAAAAAGGCTATTTTTGAATTTTTAAAAATACTAAATAAAAGCAAAAGTGTCCTAAAAAATCACAGAAATTACTACACCATGGCAGGACCCATGTGTCGAAATCTCATTAGATTTGGAGGTGATTTACTATTTTATTCAAAAATGCAAAGAGGGCACAGTGCACAAGGACCAATGTGCAAATACCCGAGAATCTGGGGGCTCTGGTGCAAATTACCCAGCAAGTCACGCGCGTGGCGCGTGGCTGGGGCACACAGGGACCAAATGGTAATAAAAACCAAGTCTTAGGGCCTTTTGATAACTCGTATCAAAAGCCCAGGGACTCGGTTGTAAAAAGCCCAATAAAATTCGCACATGCGTAATAAAAACACTCACAGGGGCATAACTGCAATTACTCAAAAATATTCATTCATTGCATAACAACCCAGTTCTACAGGACAAGAGATGTAAAAAGCCCAACAAAGCACGTGGCGAAGCATGTGGTCACATACACACAGGGGCATACATGCAATTAAAACTAAGCACAAGGTCCTCAATGCAAATTACCCTACGTAAATAAAGTTCCAAAAATATTTATAGGACTAGAAATAAAACGACAAACTAAGAGGGGGCCCTAAGATATTTACCCCTTTATTGGTCGACGGCCAGATGCGCGCCACGTGGTGGATGGACGGTCAGGATGGGCGGCGCTGCTCCTCTCTTTTTCTCTTCGGCTCGATCGACGACTGAGGTGAGGCCACGTAGGTGATCCAACGACGCTGGACTCCGGGCCTCTCTCCTCGGCTGTAACGGTCCTGATGCACTCCTCAGATGAATCAACGGTCGCTGCTCCTCAACTGACGGACGGCTAGGATTAGAACTGGAGCGAAGGTGTCATCGGACGGCTCTGGAAGATGGAGGAAGAACTCGACGCCGGCGAAGTTCGCCGGCCTCCTGCGTGCGCTCCGGTCCTCCTCAGCTGCTGCAAATGATCGGAACACGTTCCTGGTGCAGCCCCGCAGCTGATGGTCTTGGCCGATGGCCCAGCCGAGCCCTGGAGGGGCTCTGGCGAGGCTGGCGGCGCGAAGCTCCGGTCTGAACTGTAAGGGGGGCTCAGATGCCTCCCTTTGGACCTGCAAAGTAGACAGAAGGCTTCGCGGGTCGAGGGCAAAGTGCCTCGACCCAAGGAAGCGGGGTGAAGGTGGTCTGTGCGGTGGGGCGAACGAGCTCCGGCGAGGCGGAGACGGTGGAGCTCGATTCCCAGATCCTGTGCGATCTGGGTTGAGTGAAAGGGCGTAGAAGGTGCGTGAGGGAATGGCGAAGGTGAGCGTAGGTTCCGATGATCGAGAAGATACGCAAGATGACCGGAATCAGAGGAACTCGTCGGAGATGTGATTTGGGGGAAACCTAAAATTAAACGAAATAAAAGAGCTAATCGACTACCTGGGTGGAGCGGAAGACTATGCTGGAGTGTGGCTAACTCCCGGTCGTAGCCTCGAAGGGCGTCAAGGCCTGAGGCTCGAGCTCCGGTCAGACGTCGGAGCACGGCGGCGCAAGGCAGCCGGATCGATGGTCCACGCACCTCCTCCTCACTGCAACAAGGGCCAACGCGAGCTGTCACCTCGGTGGTTACGATGGAGGTCACGGGAGTGAAGATAGGGAGCCAAAGATGAGGCGCGGAGGCGGCGGAGGTCGGGATATATATGGAGACAGGGCCGATTAGGGTTAGGCGATGACGGCTAAGGAAGGCGGGGATTTAATGGCGAAAGATCCGGCGAGGGAGATGGATGATCGGCGAAGAATCCGGGCACGGGGTTTGCGTGGGTGATAGCCTGGAGATGCGTGGAAAAATCGGCGAAGGTGGGGCGGCGCGCATCTTCCAGAAAAGGAAGGAGTCCGCAGGGGAGTTGACCGGGGTCAACAATCCCCCGTGGACCAATCAGGGGCTGCCACGTGGTTAATTTTTTTGTTTATTTAATTTAAGGTAGAAAAAGGCCGAATTAAGAAAAACTCAAAACATGAAATATTTTTCTTTTATTTTTTTCTATTTTTTGGTGATTTTTAATTAATTTTTGGAAATAAAAATAGGGTAGCTATATATATAGGTATATGTACACTATATAGATTTTAATTTTTGAATTTTTTATTTGTTATTTTTATGTATTTTTGTGCCCAGTTTATATTTTATTTATTTACATCATAAAATAAAGAACAAAATGGTATTTTTATTTTATTTTAATTATTTATATTCATAGTTTAAATAAATAGTTATATACATTTATATACATGGTATATACACTGTATTTTTGTATTTTTAATTTTTGTTGTTTTTATTTGATTTTTGTTTTGTTTCTTTTTATTTATTTTATTTACAAAATATGCCTTAGAATATTCACAAAAAGTTTTGAAAATAAATACATTTATTTTTAAGGTTAAATAAATAAGGAATGATGATCTATACACATGGTGAAAGGGCATTTTTGAATTTTTGATTTTTGAATTTTTATTTTGTTTTTAATAGTTTCTAAATATACACAAAATATGTACAAGCATATTTTTGGGTGAGGAAAATATAATTTTATTTATTTACAGAAGTATATACACATGAGCTCCTATCTCTCCCTACTTTGTCTTTTATGCGGTCAGGCCCATGCTGAGCCCTCCCTTGGGTCAAGTTGCTAAATATTTATTCTAAATATTTCCCTCTTTTTCTTTTTACTCTTTATTCTTTTATTTTTGCACAAAAACATGCTAATTACAGGTTTTTACACAATGCATGCTTTTGGTAATTATTTGTATTTACACATATCTACATGTATTTGCAAAGGTTTTTGTAGCTAAAATATAAGAATAAAGAGTGATGAATGGGTATTCATCATGACACACGATCCTTTTCAGGATCCAACTCAAACCACATCAATTCCCCTGATATAATTCTTTCGTTAAGTTTTTGATTTGCATAATCAGCAATACTTAGTGTAGACTCACATATATATTATTCATATGCATATATACTCGTATTTATGCTTATTTTAACTCGTAAACCCTAACTTTCAAAACTACCACATCAATTTGATGCTTAAACCATATTTTAGTGGAAATCACAAAGCAACTCTTCAGACTTTTTCCACAAATAGCCAAAATTAGGATTCTTCATAGCAAAGAACATAAAATCAAAATTTTCAATAATCTCGTATGAAAACCCAACAACAAAAGGAAGGATTTCGTTACCTAATCGAGCTCTCTCTCGTGTATGCAAGGCTTTATCGTGTTTCATTTTAAGAAAGGATGTTTGAAGGCTCCTGAAAAGATCAAATTTCATTTTCATATCAAAATGCTAAGAACGTGTCAAGAACACGAAAAACGAACGAAGGACACAAATAATGCGAAGAACACGAAGAACGCCAAGAACATATTTTCTCTTGAAATTTCAGCAGAGCTTCCACTTATACGGGGTGATATTTCTTGGAAAATTTTGGCAGAGTTTCCCCTTATATCGGGACATATTTCTCGGAAAATTTCGGAAGAGTTTCTTTCCCCTTATATAGGGACATATTTCTCGAAAAATTTAGACAGAGTTTCCCCTTATATCGGGACATATTTCAAAATAAAAATGAAAAGAATTTCCTCTATAAAATCAATCATGGGGAAAACAACAGCAAAGTTGAAAGAATATACTCAAATAACAAGAGATGAAGAATCGGTAGACACTACGCGTCTTAGGTGAGTAAATGTGTGACGAATCACAGGGTTCACTGACGTGCATAACCGCCCGCACCTAAGTAGGGTATTACACATATTTATCCATCAAAATAACTATAAAAGCATAATTGAAAGAATAGAAATATAAGCGACGGAGAATCGATAGACACCACACATCTTAGATGAGTGAATGCGTGACGAATCACAGGTTTCACTGACGTGCATAGCCATCCGCACTTAAGTAGGGTGTTACACAGATTTATCCTCGAACCACAACAGAAAACGAATCGGAAAAAAAGATGAATCAAGAACAAAGCTTGGAAGAAAAGAGGATGAATTGAAATCCTAGCTTACGAAACAACTAAGAGAGGATCATACCTTTCTCCTACTCGTTCTCCCGGCAGCGCTTCGCTAGCACTCCTCCCCCGCCTCTCACTCTTCCTCCCGACCTCTCGACTCTAGCCCTTGGGGTGGTGGTGGTAGTGGAAATCGTAGAGAATGAATGGGTAGGGGGGGTCTATTTATAGGCTCCAGAAAACCACTAACCATGGTTAGAAAACAACAGTTTAGACCTAACCATGGTTTAGCTGCCCATGGTTTGTCCCATGATTTTAGCCAAAACTTATCCCAAACTTGGGTCTTAAGTTAGAACATTCTAGAGGATTCTAGATTCGCTAATGACGCTTAATTTGCACTAATCGTGATTAACTTTCACTAATCAGGATTTAACTTTCACGACTTACGCTTATCTTTTGCTAACTATTGATTAGTGTTTGCTAATGATCTTAGCAGTTTTTAATTCATCATTAGTTTCTTTAATCATGTTTAATTAGTCTTAATGACAGTCATTATGGGTTAATGATGTCTTAACCCTCCTAACTTCTCTTTCTTCCAAAATTCATAACAAATCGAAACGAAGTCCGATTCACATGAAACAAATTCTGTTGATTTCCTCTTGACGAGCCGGATCTTATTATATATGATCTGAGATATGCCAAGTTCAAGGCTTTACAGAAGTACGGGATGGTATCTGACAAGCGAATATCGTGCTCTCGTCATCGTCTCCCTGTGAGATAAGAACACAGTCAAACAGTGAAAAGACACCCGAGTTTGAAATCAAGTGGGTGTAAGCTACCGGGGACAAGATATAGAAAACTAAACCAGGGACCCGTAGCATGAATCATAACCTCATCTCATAAGCAAGGAATGAGTCAGCGGAGCCGATACTATAAGACTTGAAGGAAGAAGGAACAATACATAATCCTCCAAGTAAATCATGGTCTCAGAACAATATAAAAATTCAAGAGCAAGAGACTGCTAATGCGACATGTGATATCCTGTAAGAATACACTGAACAACGCAAGATGTGGCTCAACATTGCGAGGGTCCTCAAGGTAAGCAGACTCAGATGAGTCAAAGATCTCAGAATAGTTTGAAGACTGGGTTCTATGTCCCAACAAATAGGAGACACAACCAAAGAGGAGACCGAGTGCACAAAGCAGAAGACTCAGCTTCGTGCTCCATCAAATGGGAGACATCAAAGATGAAGCTGAGTACCAACAAAATGATGTATCCTTTCGCAGATAACCCTCAGGGAGTAATACATGCTATTCAATGAATAATCAGATAAAGCTCACCCTTTTGAGGTTCGTCATGGAGAGAGGACTCAAAGGAGTCAATCAGAATAGTCTCAGTAGTCGTAGATCGGCTACCCGCAGAAGAGACCGCATATCTAGCAAGGTGTCATAATCTCTCACAGATAACCCTCGGAGAACATTATGAACTAGGCATGGAACAATCAGAAATGTGGGGCTCATCCTTGCGAGGATAGTCAAGGAGAGAAAACTCAAAGGAGCAGGTGAAATAGGCCTCGTGCACCGACATATTGGGCACATCTCAGAGAGGGAGGCCAAGTAGTCAAATCATACGACTCAGTTCCGTGCTCCAATAGATGGCAGCACAATCAACAAGTGGAACCGAGCGTAAAGAAAGTGTTGCATCCTCCTGCAGATAGTCCTCGGGGAGTAATGCACACTAGGTCAATAAAATCTTGATATTGCTGGCATCAAATCTCAGGCCCTCAAAAGCAATCAATCAATCATCAGGAGGGCATAAGATCATGTGAGGGATAAATAATCAGGTCAATCACAACATGACTCTCAAGTCAATCCAATCAGCTAAGATGACACAAAAGATCAACAAAAATCCTTGAGGTGCCAAGGGTGGATGGACGAGTCAGGAGATCAAAGATGGCTCAGACAAGCAGATGAATGAAATCATGTGGTTTCCGCACACCATCACTTTGAAGCCTGAATCAGAACAGTCAATCGATCCTCAAAATCAAGATGGTTGGAACCGCAACATAGATTGATCAGTCATAGCTCATGATATCATCATCAAATCATCAAAATATGTCACATCCTCAATCCGGTGTGCGTGACCAAAATCCTCGATAAAGAATCACACCTAGTGATCGTGCATCATCAAAGTACTCAATAAGTTCCTATGCGTATATCAAAAGTCAAACCCACCAAGAGTAGCATATCAATCTTAGCATCCTCAAAATGTGTCCGACTTACTCCAAAAATCAATGTAAGTCAAAATCCTTGATACGGGCTATACCTTCTGATGAATCTCCATTTCATCATCTTGATTCTAACATTTTGGCCTTAAAACCCCTAATAAATGCATGTAAATAGACTTAATTCATGTATTTTAACATCCATGCATCATTGTGTAAATAGTGTATGAAATACAATTTTTAAAGACAAAATTATAGAATAAAGAAAAGAAAAGAAAAAGAATAAAATATTGAAAATATTTTATGATCTGAAACCCAAGACCTAGTCATCTCGACGACTAGGTCGACAAGGAATAAAGTATGCGGAGATAAGGGTCAAAATATAATAAAAATCCCTTTATTTAATTCATTCTTTATTCATTTTTGGGACCTATTTTTAGTTCTACCTGTTATAGTTCAAATAAAGAAACTTTGAACATGAAAGTTGTAGATAATAAAATATAGAAAAATACCAAATTGATTTCATACAAAAATAATATACAATGTACATAATATGATCTGAATAAGATTCCAAAATCCTAACTTCTCAGACCCATATCTCTCAAATAAAAACTCAAAATATATCAAAATCACTTTAAATGTATATATTTTTAATAAGATATTTAACGAAGGTCTTTCATATTTTTTGGAGTTACGGTTTGAAAGTTAGGTTTTGGACCCCTATTGTGTACTTATACCGATTAACATATTCATTTTATTTATTATTCATTATTTTTATATTTTTATATTTTATAATTTTGTAAATATTATTTATAATATATACGTATATTAAAACAAGAATAAAAAATACATAAAAATAAAATACGTGTGTAAAAGATATAGATGAAATACCTATCTATATACATATATAGATAATACTTCTATTTATTTAATTGTATGTATCATCTCAGAAAAATAAAATAAAGATATATTTAAGTTTATAAAGTTAAGTTATAAATATATAAAATAATAAACTAAATTCATAAAATTATATATAAAAATTAAAATAAAACATTAAAATATATAGACAAATATACATATATATAGCCCCTAAAAGGTAACTTAAAATTTTAAACCTGTAAAAAATAAATAATAATAATAATAAAATAATTCAGAAAATAAGAAATATTTTTCATTTTATAAACTAAAATTAATAAATCATTTATTATTTTTTATCGATTTTACAAATATTTTCTCCATGGATTTTTCTGGTTGGTCCACGTGGACCAACTAGCTTCTCCCTTTTGTTGACCTCGGTCAACCCTCTGACTGAAGTCTGCAGTCTGTCAGGACTGTCTGTCTTCTTCGATATTTCTCCAAAGATCTGTTCCTCCTTTTGGGATGATTTCTTCTGCAATCTTTTTCCTCGATTATCGATGATTCATGTCAGTAGCTCCCTTAGGGCTTTGGATCATCGAATCAAGCTAGATCTCTCGATCTTCCCAACCTCTCATCAACCTTGTACTTAAGCACCCCTATTCTCCATTTGAAATTTGATCCCTCTTCCACCTTCGAACCTTCAACCTAAGGCACAATTTCTTTTCCTGGTGACAGCGGGAGGGCAAGGCCGCCTTCAATGTGTCGATCGGTGTTGAATCGAGGCGCATCTGTGCAGTCACCTCCAGCTCCGTCGTGAGTTCTCGTCGCTCCGATTCTGGGTGGGCACTTTTATTTTTTTCTCATTCTATTTAAATTATGTAGCTCAACATAGGTTAGGGTTACATCTTACTGTCATAAACTAATTCTCACCGAGATCGAAATCCCTCTTTTTCCTTCACCGGAGCTTCGAGCTCCACCACCCCGTTTTGACCACACCCTTCACTCTCTGACTCCACCAGTGCCTCCATCATCTCCCTCGCTGCTCTCCGATCATCCAACCACCCTTTGTTCACCTCGCTCTCATAAAGAGCAGGACCACAACCTCTTCTTCTACGCTGATCGCTGGAGAGGCTTCGCCCAGCCATTGTACGCTCCCTTTTGCCCATAGGAGGGTCGGGGAATTTTTCCCCCGACCTTATTAACATGTCCTGCAGGTCATGGAGCTGAAAAGATAGTTGGAGCCTCGTTTTGATCCTCGCCAGAGGAACCTGGAGACTCCGAGATCCCTCATCCTCGCTGGTGAGCCTCGACCGTCGTCGACGTATTTTGGAGCTCAAGCTGCTAGTGGATTCAACCAGGAAGAGCTAGGGCCCTTTTAGAGCCTCATCGTACGTTGTAGGAACGATATCTAGCCCAGGAAAGCACGCGTTAGTGCAGCTTCTTCCGAATTCTTCGTCCACCCTCCGTAGCCGTACGATTAGCCCCAAATTTTCCAGATGTACAGCAGCCGTTGGATTCTCTTTGTCCTGCACTGCCAAATTTTCATCAGTGATCTAATTGTAGCCGTCATCAGCGAAACATTACCGGTCATCCGTGACATGTGGCATAAGTGAATCGTCATCCGCCGTCCGATCTGCCTTTGAGTTGGGTATTTTGCATTCCAAACCTAGCCTGTTTTTGTATTTGATATTTGGACCTTAATATTTCCTCTACCATCTAATTATTTTTGGTACTTTTGCATTTAGACCCTCAAACTTTTCATATTTGTAGTTTAGTCCTGGCCGTGTCACCTCACGTGACGCTTCACGTGAGGTGACATTTTGCGGCTGGACCGCTTGGGATTTTATCATTTGTGTTCACTAATCGAATTTTTAATGCAATTATAATATTTTTGGTAATTTTTCATGTACACCCCAACTTTTAGAAAATTAAATTTCAGTCCTCGCCAGGCGCACATGTTTCTACATGTGGGGTTTGGTGATTTTTGCAGGGTAGCTTACGCAGCATTGGTTATTTATGATTGGTCCAATAACTTTTTCCAGTGTTATAACGTTTTGTGAAAATTACACGTTGCCCCGTGGACTTTTATATATTTAAAAAAATGCCCTTGCTAGTAGTGTAGTTTCTCTTTGTTGTCTCTATTTAATTCATGCATCAATAAAATTCGAAAAAAATCTCAAAAAATAGAATTAAGTTCTTATTGCATTGCAATTTTACGTCATATTTTTAGATTACAATTTTGAAGCATTTTTTTATATATAAAAAAAATAAAAAACATGCATCTTTGTCCCTGTTTACATTAGAAAATACATAAAAAATATAAACCTTTTTTGAAAAACTCCAAAAAATAAATTTTTATATTTATTTACATATCTTACAACTTTAGACCAAAAATCACTAAAAAATATAAAAGAAAACTCATAAAATTGTAAAACCCTTAAAACTTTATAAAAATATAAAAAAATTATTACAAAATCTTAAAAATATATTTTCTGATCCTGAATTTTCTTTATACTAGTATTATCATTTTAAAATTAATTTAGTGAATTTTTTACCCAATTTGATATTTTCATCTCCATTTTGATTTCAACTATATATTTTATTCCCTATTTTGAGTATCTTTGACTTTAAAAATACCAAAAAATACAAAAATCACAAAAGTATTATAAAAATTTAAAAAGCACAAAAATATTTTATTTCCTATAGTTTGGAAATTTGTACCTATTTTCTATATATATTATCCATGCCTTATCCCTCTTGTATATATATCCTTTATATTGCTTTGTATATATTAAGAGAAAAAATAAAATATAAATAAAATAATAAAAAATATAAAAAAACACAAAATTAGAAAATAAAAAATGAAATATGAAAATATAAAATAAAAAAATAAAATTAAATAATACAAAATTTAAAACCCACAAAAAGGTGTAACTTAGCTGAGTGTTTAAGAAGATATTTGGTGCTTGATTTCTATCTTGCCTGCTCTACTCCTTTGCTTCCTTTGATCGACCCTACTTGCTTTCCATTGTACAATCTTAATAGGGTATAATAAATTTTAACTCTTGCTTCTAATTTCTTAATTACTTGTGTGGGTTAATTGTTGGACAACAAGAGGATTCGAGTAGTCGCCTCAACGATAGTGAGCGTGAATTGTCAGGCCATTACTTAACGACTACAGGGTAGAAGAAGGGATGACACATAGGAGCACGAGGGGTGTGGGCGAGATGAAAAGCGGCCACAATCAAAATTGTGGTTCTAGGATAGGGTCTCCTCGAACCGAACTAGATGTGGATGATATGGGCAAGGAGAGAAGCCACAAAATCCGACTATGAAGATGATGATCAAGACCCAATATCATGACTCAATGTAAATGAGGATAACTATTTATAAGAAAGGTAGAGAGACTCAATGATGAAAATAGGATGACTCACACGGATGGGACTGCAAACTTAAAGAGATAAAAATGCAGATGCATTCAATATCACAATCTATACACAAAGCAAACCCCCAATTCACCTACTCAACACAGTGACGACCAATATGTGGTCTATTTATGTTGTCAATTTTAGAATTAGGTGATCATCACAAAGTTGTGTAAAGAAAGGCTTGGGATTTGGCACTAATCCTTAGCGGGTACGTAGGGCTAAAATGTGCAGAAAAAGAGGGGGTTGCTCTCCCAAAGACAAGGAGTCCATTACATTTTATTTTAGAGATCAATTAGAGTTAGCAGTCACACTTTTATTTTGGTTATCACTTTTTTTGGTTATTTTTCAATGCACATGCCTATCGGGGTTTTCAATTCCATTAATATCCTAGTTGAGCAAAAATCAGAGGGAGAAGATCGGAAAAGCCATGCAAGTCGAAAATCGATGATGCATGCAAAGTTAGAAGACTTACGGTGCTTCCCAGCTCTCTCCATACGGGATGCAAGACAGAATTAAAACCTAAACTATATGCAAATGCAATCCGATGAAAATCACCCTAGGTGAGAAATTGTTATTATCGTGAACCACTGTATGTAAATTATTTAGAAATAAACCCTAAGGTACGATCTTGGAGACATCTCGGTGCTAGCCATAACGGGTCCTGCCAGCGCTGTATGACGTCTCTCACAGTGCGCGGGCAGGTGGCGAGAAGATAGAGGCGAAAGCAGTCGTTGTGCTTCCCTCCGTGACAGCAATGTTTGAGTCCTGCCTAACCCAATGCATACTAACCTTCTACTTGCCTTCCCCCCTATATTCAATAGTCCTCGTTGTCCTTCGCGAACTTTTTGCTTCCTGCCTTTCTTCGAATTTAAATAACCAATAATTATTATTTGACTAAGTCCACAAGCACGTCTATTGGTACAAGCAAATATATTAGGGGTTGTGGACCTTAATCTATCAAGAAAGCAACTCCTACATCGAGGCTCATTCACACAAAATAATAAAAATAAAATAAAAAGCGAAAAAACATCGAAGCCGTCGAGACCCCCAATGGAACAATCCCTCGGGCACTAGACCTTGGGAAGTCGAAAAGTCTCTGAGAGTCATCAATTATTACAATTATAGAGTCAGTCTCTTACATGAATATACATAATAAATAAATAATGCAAAATATACTAGACTGGTCTTCAAAAATTCGTCTCCATCTGCCCATGATGCTCTCTCCTGTCAGCTGAGCAAGAAAGGCTGACTCCGCCTTGCTTGGGTGCACCGGTCCTCCTAAGAGGTCCACCTTCGCGTAGCGGTCCCTCGCATCAAAGACAAATAAAGAAGAGTTGTCAGAGCAATCAAAAATAATATCAAATAATAGAAGGAGAATAAATAAATGAATAATAAAAATAAATAAATGCAATGATTAAATGAACAAGAGATTATAGAAAAAATTAAATAAGCTCCTACTATGCGACGTTGCTCCCCAGTAATGGTGCCATTTGGTAAACAAGAAAAATAGAGAATCGTGAGGTCTCACAAGGAGAGACCGCAGTCGATGCGTTGACTGCTCAATAATCCTCGGTTAATCAAAAGATAACCCACAATATGAATAAAGCAATGAATAGAAAATAATGTGGAGTTAAAATTATTATAACACTGGGAAAACACGGTAGGAGGCAAAAAGATGGTAAAAATTTTGTCTTTTGTCACTTTTCCAATTTATAATTTTTATGGCTTTTTTAATTTTATATTTTTTAAATTTTATATTTGTTTTATATTTTGTATTTTCTTTTTATGTTTTTCAATTTTTATATTTCTTTTTCATTTCGATATAATATATATAAGTATATGTATAAATACAATATAAGAAATATATAGACATTCTATATATAGAAATGTGTAAAATTAGTCAAAATATAGTAAAAATAGTATTTTTATGATTTTTATATTTTCCTTCTAATTTTTTGTTAACTTTCTGGAGTTTTGCTAATTTTTATGTATTTCTAAAATAAAAAATATCCTAGATAATGGATTAATAAAAATACCCAAAACTGATTTGGGTTTTAAAATAGTAAATAAATCCCAAATTTACCAAAATAAATTTTAATATATAAATAACTATAGGACATAAATAAATATTTTTGAATTTTTTAGGATTTTTTAGATTTTTATAAAATATTTTTGGGGTTCTCAATTTTTAGGGCTTTTGTTTTTCCTTTTTCAGTGATTTTTGATCCGTAGAAATAGGTCAAAATATACTATATGTAATTTTGTTGGAAGTTTTTAAAGATGTTTTTATTTTTTTGGTATTTTATAAGTTAAACAGGGAATAAATTGGCCCCATTATATTTTTAATAACTGGGTTAAATGAAAAAAAAATGCCAAAAAAGAATATGGGCGTGAATGAACATGGCGTAATGCATAAAAAACTATTTTTTGTGGATTTTTAGGAGCACATTAGCTATATTTAATAAATATATAAAATACACAAAAATAAAAGTCCTAGTAGGGACATTGCAAATAAAATATAAGATATGGGCCAAAGTGCAAATTTGCCAAAAATATACAACATTAATTTCATTTTACTGAATTTTTCATAAATACTAAAACATCAGGGCTAGCTATGCAATTTTCCCATCACATGGGACGACAGGTGATGAATCTGTGATTCATCACTCTAAAAGTTGAAAATAGAGCTTTGCTCTCGAGTAAATAGAAGCATATTTCCCCTTATCTTGCATAATGAACATTCATGCATGCAAGCATAATATCTGCATTTTAGCACTCATATTTGCATTAAATAAGAAGCCAATTTCACTTGTAAATATTCACCTATATATTAGCTAAAATACCCTATTTGTATATATTTTATACTAACTCCAAATCCAATAAAACCAACTCTATTGTATATATATTACTAACACTAATTAAAGAAAAATATCAAAAAATACTAACTTGTAAAATTGACCAATAAACCCTCAATCCAAGATTGAAATTAGGAGCCTTAAAATGCACATATCTCTCTCATACAGTGTCTGAATTAGGTCTACTCACTTTTAAAGTAGTATACATTCAGAGACCTTCAAAACAAGACCAATTTCATTAAAATCAGAGCTCGTATGCAAAACTTGGGTTTTGGGCCCCTTTTGTACATTGTACATAATGACCGTTTTACCCCTATATTTTCTCATTTTATTTTCTTCATTATTAAAAATCTAAGAAAATAGATTAAGTTGTAAATATTCTCCTCATATTTTCTCTATTTTTATTTTGATTTTTCTCTCTTTTAAAAATGACAAAAAATGCAAAAGACAAAAATGTGGTATTTTATACGTATAAGGTGCCACCCAAAAATACATTTTGCACAGATGATTTCATTTGATTTTTGATCCTTCACGAAAGTTGTAGATCTCGTTGAGACGAGCAACTTTTGTGTTGACCACTTCTAGATTTAATCCATTTTGTTATTTCTTTTTGATTTTCTTTACATTTAATCTTTGAATTTTCTGGGAGCGACATGTGGCCGCTCCTGGAGCCGCCACATGCCACCCCATTTTCTTTGTTTTCGAATTTATTTTATTATTTTCGGATTTATTTTTTATTATTTTCGGATTTTATTATTTTAATTATTATTATTTTAATTATTGTTATTTTTAGTAGCCTACTTATTTTACTTATATTATATTATATTATTTTTCCTTTTTACCTCTTCTTTTCTTAATCCACACTCCAAGTCACCAATAACTTCCCACTACTCCACTTTCTCCACCTATTTTCTAACTCCCTCCTCCTCTTTATATTCTCATCACCTCCTCCATTTCTGATCATCCGCCGTTTTCGAGAGAATGAGGTCGAGCCCCTTTAACCTTCAGGTGACAGCTGCAGGAGACGAGTCGAGCGACGACAACCTCAAGGCGAGATCCGCGGCTTCACCATTGCCGCGTCGCAAGATCCAATTGGACTTGCTCAGCTTCGAAGGACTCCGCCATCCTTCTCGAGGCCACGACGGAAGCCGTACGACATAGCTCCACAATCCGGCGAACCGCAGGTAAGTACTCTATATTTTCTTGTCAATTTTTTATCTAGCAAATTTTCTTCTTGTTTATCACCATTACTATCACCATATCATTTTAAAATCAACATCAAACCACATCACAACCATCATTCGGTTCACCACCATCATTCATCACTATCATCACAATTTTTACCACACAACATCACACAAATCATCATAAAAAAACCACCATCATTCATCATCATCACATCATTCACCACCTTTTTTATTTCATTTCCACCACTATTTTCTGTTTACAAAGAAAATCACAAAAATATTACCAAGAAAAAAATAAAAAAAATAAGCAGGATCCCCCTGTGCATCCTGCCCCTCTCCACTGGCGTCACATCCTCGTCCACCTGCAGCTGCTGCCGCGGGTCAGCAACCGCGTCGGCCCCGCAGCCCTGCTTCCAAGCCAGTCCTCGCTGCTCTCCACCGCACGTGTACGGCCACGCCATCCAGCACGGCATCGTCTTCCCCGACCCGCCGCCAGCAGCCCACGACTGCCACCCTCGCGGCACCCTCCTCCAGCGCCTCCAGATCCCAACCGCGGCCTCCCAGGCCGCCACCTTCTCGCCCAGCCGCAGCGGCCCCGCTGCGCTACACCCCCCAGCGGCCGCACCGCCCTGGACGCACGCACCCGAGCAGCCCAGCTGTTGCATCGCGCTCCGCCAACCGCTCGGCCGCCTCCAGCGGGTGGGCGCCGCTCCATCACGCACAACCGCTCGGCCCCCGCCGCACCAGCCCTCCACCTCCGTGGCTACGAGCCGCCGCCCTCCTCCAGGTTAGTCGTGCCGCCCACGCGCGTGTGCATGCCGCTCCAGCCCCCAAGCTTCACCACGTGCGTGCGCGCATCTCCAGGCGCACCTCCCTCTCCACCGAGCAGCGCCGCCCTCCTCCCCTTGGCAATGCCCCTCACCAACGCCCTTGCGCCGCCGTGACGCACCGCCCAGCCGTCCCTGCGGCCATCCTCCAGCGCGGCGCGCGCAACCACCGGCCGCCACCTCCTCCGTGCGCCGCCTCCCCTTGGCCCACTGCCCTCGGTCTCCGCAGCGCGCGGTCGCGCGGCGCGCCGCCAGCCCTTCGTCTCCCCCGCGCATCTCTACAGCGTCGACGCCGCCAAGTGCCGCACCTCCGCCGGCCCACCGTCCCCGCTCCGTCGCGCCCGCGTGGCCTTGTCCTCCACCGGCTGAGCTCCGCCGCCCACGGTGAGCTGCGCGCCCACGTCCGAGCGCCGCCCAGGTATTGTGCCTTAGCGGACTCAAGAAGGTCTATTCTTATTTAATATTGTGAAATTTGCATTAGCATCCTTTCCGGTTTCTAAAATTGCAAATGTGCTATTATGCACATTTCAGTTATTGTCTTTTCAGTTCTGTATTGCGAAGACACCCTTGAGTTCATGCAATAATTTGATCAGTTATTTGGCATTAATTTTTTTATAAAAAAATAGCATTTTAATGAGCAACTAATTTTTACCTTGTGGCTATTTATTTACATTTTTTGGAACATTCAATTATTTATTAACATTCAGAGATTGAAAATTAGTGAAATTTGGCCCATTTAAGCTCTGAAATTCGTACAGCCTTATTCCTTGCTCCAAAATTGGTGAAAAATTTGTAAATGATGCCTTTAAGTGTTCTTTAATTACAACCCAAATTTTGTCCAATTAGAAGTTGTCGTTTGTATAAAATAAATTATAGGGTAATTTAGGTAATTGATTTTTTTAATTAAATCTACGACTACGATTTTTGAGAAATTTCAACTCTCCTGGATTCCTTATTGAAATATATATCTTAGATAAATCATTCTCTAGATAATTTAACTTCGTGGATTTATTACGAATTAAATACCCGTAATCGCTCTGTTTTCAGTAAAATATTAATAAAAAAATCAAAATGTGTCAGAAAATTCTAAAAAATTGATTGTAGCTTCATTTCATCATGTTTATCTTCCAGTAAATTTTTCATAATTTTTGCATACCATTTGCACGAAAAATTGCATAAAAACCCTTAAAAAGTTTACATTTTTCATGTGTGCATTTTAAATTCAAAAATTCCAAAAAAATACATTTTGCATTTGTTGTTGGATTAGGTTTATAAGAAAAATATGACTTGGCTGATTTGAATTAATTTCACATTAAAACTAAATTTGGCTAAGTTAGGTATTTTCCTTCTAACTTAATTCAACTATATTGTGCATTGGCATTTTTATCGCATAAAAAATCAAAAAAAATCCCACGTGAAAAACCACAATCTAATCCATCTAATTTGATCCCGAGTTGTTCCTTTGCCTCCTTGAGTCGACCCTGGGGCTTGCCCAGCTAAATAAACATACAACCGCGCGTTAATTCATTCGACGATTTAATCGATTTGTGCGGTTAATTTTTGATCGACGCGGATCTATCCGACTGCAACGCACTAGTCAATTATACGACATAAAAAGGGTAGGTCATCCGCGGTTCATCAAATGAGGTGACACAACATAGGAAAGATCAAAATGCAAATAATAGGAGGTTCACGGGCCTTCCAGTAAATTTCACAAAATATATTCATTTCATTTTATTGGACCATATATAAATATAAAAACTCGTAGGGGTATTCCTGCAATTTGCCTAATTCACGTGGGACGACACGTGAGCCGAGTTGGATTGGACCCAAATGCAATTTAAATAAATACAAGGGCATATTTGCAAAATGTCCATTTATTTTAAACGATACATTTATTTTACAGAATTAAATAATAAAAATACAAAACAATGGGGTAGAGTATGCAAATTACCCCTAAAGAGGTGCTGATGGACGGTTGGGCATGATTCACTTATTCATGTGTCAACATCGTATCAGCCCGTATCGCATCATGGATCGACGATGATGATTAGATCGCATCGAGTGATCTGATGGCTGATGTATGGCGTGATCCAATGGCTCCTATTTGTTCTAGGGATGCTATCTTGATAGGATGACTGTCGAGGATGGTGGAAGAATGAAAGTAGAACTCGAAGTGGATCAAATAGATCCGGAGGCCATCGATGGGCCTACGGATGCATGGAGAAGGAGAATGGCCTGGGGAGCTTCGGGTCTGATCAATACGAGTCCAGGAGGGCTCCGTTGAACCTGAGACTTGCACCAAGAAGACCACGAGTTGAGAGAAAATTACCTCGACCAGATTAGGTGTGGAATAGACGAGGGATGGATGAACGATGGTGTGCTCCGACAAGGGTGGTGGAAGGAGCACGACGGGCCAAGTCGAAGGGCGATCCGGGTGGCTGATGGTGGGACGAAGCATGGAGAAGCGGAGAGGGATGAAAATGAGGTGGTTGGGAGGTTCAATAACGGGCGAAGACTTGATGGGACACGGCCGGAGCTCGAGAGCTAAAACTAACCTAACTAACTAATTAAAATGTGATACAAAAACTGGAAATGAAATGGAGGATTAAGAACTACCTAGAAATGCAAAAAAGTTAGCTCTTATACCATCCTAGGTGGAAAGGGAGCAGGGCCACTGGCGTTAGGGCCATGGGTGCATCTCCTCCTCCGCAAGCCACCGTCGACGCCCACGGGACTCCCCCTGTCACGGGGATACGCTGTAGATTGAGATCCAGGGGTTCAGGGATTCAGAAATGACCAAAATTTGATGGAAGAGCAGAGGTGTTTTTTTACAAAATAGAGCGGGCACCCTTATTGACCGTGCAAAATCAAAGAATCTAGCGTATGTAGAATGGATCTAATTGATGGGCATGTATGTACAATGATCATAAATCATTTCGTATGAAGAATTGGTGGACATATGATGCATGGATCGGCCGTGAAAATGGCAAGAAAAGCCAAGAAAAGACGGATCTAACGCGCAGGAGCCCAGATGGGATAGTTGACCAGGGGTCAACAGTCCCAACGATGGGATGGGTCCACGTTAGCACTACAGGACAAAATAGGTTGACCAATTATTGATTTATTTATTAAACCTAATAAATAATTTTATTAATTTTTGATTATAAAATAAACTTTATTATTTAATTTAGTAATTTAATATGATTTTTATTTATTTATTTATCTGATGTTATTTATTAGTAGTTAATTTTTAATAGTGTATTTATAGTTATTCATCTATGTTCTATATATTTTATTTTTATTTAGACATTTTATTTTGTTATTTTATTATTATTTTTATATATTTATAACATGTTTTTATGAGTATAAATATATTTTTGTTGTATTTTTGTTATGTAATTTGTATGCTTAAATAAATAGATATGCACATTTTATATGTATATTCATAGGTATTTACCTATGTTTTATATACATCTTTTTATTTTATTGTATTTTATTAGGTTTTATTATGGTTTCATATCTCGAATAGAATATATAATATTTACAATATTATAACAATATAAATGAATAAAGAATAAAAGAAAAGAATCCCTTTTTATTTATAGACAAGTATAATTGTTGGTGTTATGCCTATATATTTACATAGATTTATTTTATTTTACATTTTCTTTTTGGTTTTATTCTAGTTTCAATGTACACATATATTATAAGTAATCTTTACAAATTTATAAAAATATAAATTGGTAAAAATAATAAAGAATGAATAAATTGATTATTTTAATCGGGTCTACTATGCAATGACAAAAACCTAGCTTTCACACAGTAACTCCAAAAAATATAAAACCACCACCATTAAATAGCTTTTGGAAATTTATATACAATTAGAGTGATTTTGATATGTTTTGAGTTTATATTTGAAAGATATGGGTCCGTGAAGTTGGGTTTTTGGCTTTTTATTCTGTGTATAAAATGCACAATGTTGCTATTTTTATACAAACTTAATTTTGTATTTTTATTCACATTATTATCTACAACTTTTATGTACAAAGTTTCCTTATTTGATGAAAAAATAATAAAGAATAAAATAGGTGTCAAAAATACATAAATAATGAATAAAAGAATAGGTTTTTATTCTATTTTTGGCCCTTATCTCTCCCTACTTTATTCCTTGTCGACCAACTCAATTCTTGACGTGGTCTCGGGGTTCAGAGTCATAAAATATTTTCGATATTTTATTCAATATTCTATTTCTTTTTCTTTTCTTCTCCTTATTCTATAATTTTGCATTAAAAACCTTATTTTATATGCAAATAATACAATAAATAATGAATGTTATTATACACAAATTGATGTTATTTACTAGCTTTAGCTAGAGTTTTTAAGGCCAAAATGATAGAATAAATGTCATGAAATGGAGATTCATCAAGCAGCTTCAGGTACCTTGGTCCAGCGAAAATTGACCCCAAACAGGGGTCTAGAGCCTTTCTTAACTACAAGTTTAGTTAGAGCAAGAAAATCAGGGTACGAGGGCTCTTTTGGTGAGGGGGAGATTACTGGTGGGGGCGGAAGGGAGTTTACCAGAGGCTTGCTCCGACAAACTTCGAGGGGGCAGATTAGGCTAAATGACATAGTTAAATGATAAAATAAAAGCGAAACGATAACCTAAGACTATAATTAAGCTAATAAATGCAATAAAAATCACACCTCACCGACCTAGACCGAGAAGAAAACCTCGATGGTCGAGGTTGGCCGAAGATGATGGAAGGCCCTTTTGACGACCCCTTCGATCAACCTAAGAGCACGGTGAGGTTGTTGTCACTTCTTTTCGCCTTTAGTGTACAAAAAGGGAGAGAAAGAGTGATGAACCTCAGTTTCATCATCTTTATTTCCCATAATTAACCCCCTTGCTTAAAAGTTTGTCAATAAAACCCTGTTAATGTCCTATAATTAACAGAGTCCTAAATAAATTAAAAACCACAAAAAATGACAAAACAAAATTCGTGGTATTTTTAGACTTAAAAATACCCTCAAAAATATTTCGGGTCCTTGTTTGTTCTCGTTTCCAGTTTTGGCCAACATGAAACTTGTAGATCTCGTCAAGATCTACAACTTTCATGTTTTGAGTTTTCTCAAATTCGGCCATTTTGGCCTCCAAAAATTCAAATTACTTCTGCAATAATCTGATTGGGCCACGTGGCCCATTCTGAGGGCGCCACGTGGCCCTACCCTTCTTGTCTTATCCGCCACCTACCCTGGCCGTTGGATTTCGCTTCAGATCCAACGGCCCCTCTGTGACCACGTGCGCTCATTCTCTCAGCCGTTCGATCTTCATCCGCATTCAGATCTGTCCGCTCGTTAACGCCTTAAGCAGGGCTCGCCACGTGGCGCGTTGACGACCGATCGATCGCATCTCAGATGTTGCATCTCAGCCACTCCTTTCCTTGATGCCTCTCAACCGCTCGATCGGCCTAAGCTCTCCATCATCACCGTTCGCTAGCGCCTCACGCACAGCTTGCCACGTGGCCGCTCCACAGACCCTCCGATCATGCCGCCTCAGATCTAATCTCATCCGCTCGCTCCGCGCCTTAGCCTCCCCCGTTGGATCTCCAGATCCAACGGTCAGGAGACCGTCGTCAACCTCCAGCAGACCCCTTCTTCCCCACGATCGCCTCTCGCGCACCTCTCCCCCTTCCCATTTTCTCCACCACTCCAGTCGACCTCACATCTCGCCAACCATCTCCTGGTCTTCCCCCATCTTCACTCCATCTCGCGCACTCCTCCACGATCCACCAACCTCTCTCCACGCTCTCCATTTCCTCCTCGAAACCACGTCGCCTCTCATCGAACCTCCGCCCTCACCCTTCAAATATCTCGCCCCCTCCGACAAATCACGCCGTCCACCTTTACGTCGGGGCATGGCCCAGCCCTCCTCCGTCTCCCAGTGACAGGGGGAGGCGGAGGATTGAGCGAAGACGACCAATGCCCCCGGTGATGACCCTTCGCCGATCACGGCGTCGTCGCGGTGCTCCGAGCCCGCTCGAGCTGCCTCCAGTAGCTGCGGAGGTCCAGCAAAGACCGTGGCTTCCATCGTGAAGCTCAGCCCAAGCTCCCGTTCCATCTCCGGCAAGGTAAGTTCTCCTTCTTCTTCCTCTGTATTTTTAGTTAATTTCTTTTAATTTTCTAGGCCTATCCGGCCATCACCTCGTTCCGATAACCCTCCTATTAGCTTCGCCGTTAACCCCCCTTCCACACGTATCTTTCCGATCACCTCTTCCCTTCTTTCATATCCTCCGTCATCTCCGACCCACCTCCTCCGCCCTCACGGCGGAGGAGCACCGAGCTCCTCGTTCCCTTTGCCCCTCCGAGCTCCCACTTCACTCACCCACGCACCCTATCGCCGCTTCGGCTATTTACTAACCATGCAGGTCCTCCAACTCGCACTGGTCGGAGCTTCGCCGGAGCTCACTTCGTCAAGTTCACCTTCAGCTTCGGGGCTCCGTCAGACTGAGCCATGACGACCGACATCTTCCTCGAGCTCCCCACTTCATCAACCACCGCTTATGGAGCTTCGGGGAGGCCTGTCGTGATCAAGAAGGAGTGGCGGAGCTTGGAGCTTCGCGCCGGAGCTCGAACTCCGCCGCCAGCAGTCGAAGAAGGAGAGCATACAGGCGCCGTTGGATGATCCCTCCGGGCGTTCATCCAACGGCTGAGGGGCAGCCACGTCGCCGACTTCCAGAGCCATTCGATCACCACGATCGAATGGTCCATGCCTAGACACGTGGCGACACCAGAGAGCCCCCGAGCCTCAGCCACCGAGCCAGAGGCTTGGATTCGCCGAGCCTTGTCCGAGCCTGCATCGAGCCAAAGCCTCCGCCCGAGCCACGCCGAAGCAACCCGAGCCTCCTTCCGAGCTTAGATAGCACGTGCTTCACACGTGCTACTCTGGGTAAATTGCAGAGCTGCCATTAAACTTCTCCAACTTTTCAAAAAGGCCCCCGTGCGTATTGAAGATTTACAGGGAAGGCCCCATACTTTATTTTTATTGCATTTCAGTCCTTTCCAGGGACCTTTTTGTAGTTATCTTTTTCATGTTTCCTTTCAGTTATGCCCCTGCTTTCTTTGTTGAATATCTTGAGCTATATAGCTCCAATCGAGTTGATTTCAGTTTCATTTTGAAGCTCTCTTCATTATCTTTCTAATGGCATACTTAATTTGTTGTTTTGGACACAATGAATTTCGATGTATTATTTTGATAGCTATGTGTCACTTAATCTATGCCTTGTTCGAGTTGAGTTCATAACCCTAATTAAATCTGGAATTGACTTGTTGACTATTTTGCTCATTATTTTCTATCTAGGGCATATCTCCATTGCATCGCATTGCATTTATTTGCATGATAAAAATGTTTAAATAAAAATGCATGTTTATTTTAATTGCATTGTCTTTGCATATTTTGACCTATATACCTTTAATTCTACACTTAGTTAAACACACTTAAATCCGATCAATACGAGAGAGGCTCGTGTCCCTAAGTTCGACCTTGGTATCTTGCCAAGTAAAATAATTAACGATCACCTCATTTCGATTCATTATGGCATATTTAAATGAGGTGATCTCTTTGACGACCGAAACCGGCCCGACTACGATGACGATTCCATGTGCTAAAAACACATTATTAAGGGGTCGATTTTACGGTTCGTCAAATGGCGCCGTTGCCGGGGACACGGCTCATTTCTTTTATTTTTTTTGGATTTTTGTGTGTTTAATTTAGTGTTCCTTTTTATAGGTCAATTAACCACATATTTTGCATATAAAATTTTTCTTTCTTATTTGATATCTAACTATTGTTTCTGTGGCAGGGCCCTTGGTGTTCAAGGAGGCGAGAAGCCGATGTTTCCCGCTGCGAGGAGCCGCAGGAGCATGCTTGGAGCAAATAAGGGAGAAAGAAAAAAATGTCTCGCATTTTATGTTTGCATGAACTCATAAGAAATTCGTCGTTTACAGCGGTCTTCGATCGAAGACTCGCGATTGTAATCGAACGATGGTGGTTGTGTGGGGATCGTCCCCACTTGAGTGTCGACCTAGGACTAGGCACGCGGCTCTCCGAGCTCACTTTATTTTTATGTGCTTGATCGTAGGTTAGGTCACACTTTAAATCATAGACGCACATAAATCTCGCATCACTTAGCTAAAATTAATGGAGATCAATCACCGTTAATAGATACATGATTAGGTGCGGCTTTTTCGACTTGCATACATGTTGGATTTGAGTTTTCAAAACGGCCCCAGTTTTTTCGCGGCTTTTATCGTCAAATCACTGCATGATTTATCGCTTAGCCTAGATCGCGGTTTCTTCGAATACATGTTTTTCTCGGCTTTCATTTCCTAGCTTGATCACCTAGGATTAATGGAAAATGGAATGAACGGTAGATGATGATTTCTTGATTTTGTGCTAACCTTAATTCAGTGATAACTCAAAATAAAATTGGGACTGTTAATTGCAAGTCAACCATAAATGGAGTAAAATTCGGTTTTGGGAGAGCAACACCCTCAGTTACGCGTTGGTTTTTATTTCACATTTTTTACCGCGTAATTATTTAAAGTTTTATCACCAATAAAACCGACAAGATAATCAACCAACCTTGGTTGGTTTCATGTGTGAGTTGGTGAAACTAAGGGTTTGCTTGCTTGATTGAGCCATATTTGTTGCGACACACAACCCCAAAACCATAGTCACTCCATTTCATCTCCAAGATTCAATACCGTTCACTTGTAAATCCATCCCTCTTCTTCGTTCACCTTGGGTCTCTTCCAACATTAATCCTCATCTTTATACTTAGGCTAATCTCAGCCTAAGTATAGGGGGGACCCAAGTCCCTGTGATTTCTCTACTCATCTTTTCTTGCCTTTATACTTAGGTTATTTCTAACCTAAGTATAGGGGGGAGTCCCTCTTATCTCCCGTATATTCTTCTCTTTTTAAATGGACCTATGGACTCGTAACATCTAGTGCTATGAGGACATAGCAAAGTTTAAGGATAGGGGGTATACCGTACATACAAGTTACTTACTTTAGCTAAAATCTGAAAATTCTGAAAAATTAAAAACTTTTTGGCTAAGGTAAAATTCGTTGGACTAAGAGAACTCAAAAGATTTCACGGCTTTTCTAACTGTGTTACACTATTTTGATAAAAATATTTTTGAAAATGATTTGAAAAAAAATGAGTTTTTTTTCTTGTTTTGAAAATCTTTTTGAAAAATGTTTTGAAAATCCTTTGTGTGACATGGTTTTGAAATTCTTTTATCAAGAAAAGTTGAGTCTAACCTGTGTTTTAACTCTAAAAATTAAAACTCATAAAAATGAGAAAAATTAAAAAAAATGTTTTTGAATGAAGAAGTTGGATTAAACCTCTACTCTTTCACTTTCACCCAGGATCTGAATTGGTCAAGAAGACTTAGCTTTTTGAGGTCTTTGAGATTTGCGTTTAACCAGCCTTAACCATCAGGGTCTTAGACTTAATCATCCACATTCCCCTAGGTCTCTAGATTTGCATGCTATATTCCATGCTTAGTCTCAGACAAAGAGAATATGATCAGCACATCACATGCACGACTGCGGTTTTTGATTGAGATGAGTTGATTTTTCATCTGAGGGATTGGGATGAGGAAGTCAAGTTTGGATTTGATCTAATGATGCTCGAGGATGGGATAAAATCTTTGAAGGCTTCAGGAAACCTGAGTGTCAGCAATATTAGCCAGTATGAGAACTTGATTCTTATACTAATCTCTTGACATTGACCTAAGTGCCTGGGTTGATATAAATAAAAAAATTGTTGATCAGTGTGCGCCAACTCTTGGTAAAAGCAGTGGAGCTAGCCAAAAATTATACAAGTTAATGAAATTCAAAGAAAAGCTCACATTCCACCAAAGTCAAATATCACAGAGCTTCCACCAAAGGCGAGCGCTCCCAAACTTTTTAAAGTGTCCACTTGGACCACCGCTATTAGGACCAGGAGTCGGGCTTGCACCAAAAAAGGGCTCTGCATCGTAAATGCTACAAGTCTGGGTGTAGAAGGTATATTAGATACTCAAAAAAGACACACCCCGGTGTACTCCCAGGAAAACAAGTGCAGACGACTCCAACTTCTCTTGACGGACGCACTGATCAACACCAAAAAAATGTGTTGCGTACAAAGGCACTAGAGAGAATCCTTGTTCCAATGAGAGGGAGAGAAGAATTGAAACAAACCCATGCCCTCCATTTTCTGGCCTGCCATCCACATTTTCTAAGTCTGACAACTAAAGAGACGGTGGACTGAATGCAAGATTTGATTTGTTCCCTAGTGCTGAGGATTGGGTCCCTAGGAGATTTTCTCGGACCAAGACTTTGGGTGAAGACTTGACTCTACTCTCGAAATTGCAGTCAACACTAAACTCATATCCTTTAGTTTATATGTACATCAGAGAGAGTCTAGAGTAGTAGAGGAATTGGAAGCCTATTGATTAAGGCTGGGTTGAACTCTAAAATTTTGGATCTCTGAAGCCGAGTCGACTTGATCAGATTGGATCCTGTATTCACATGCACAAGGGGGTTAATCCAACTTAGTCATTCTTTTTGATGCTCGAGGACGAGCATAGTTTAAGTATAGGGGGGTGATGAACCTCAGTTTCATCATCTTTATTTCCTATAATTAACCCCCTTGCTTAAAAGTTTGTCAATAAAACCCTGTTAATGTCCTATAATTAACAGAGTCCTAAATAAATTAAAAACCACAAAAAAATGACAAAACAAAATTCGTGGTATTTTTAGACTTAAAAATACCCTCAAAAATATTTCGGGTCCTTCTTTGTTCTCGTTTCCAGTTTTGGCCAACATGAAACTTGTAGATCTCGTCAAGATCTACAACTTTCATGTTTTGAGTTTTCTCAAATTCGGCCATTTTGGCCTCCAAAAATTCAAATTACTTCTGCAATAATCTGATTGGGCCACGTGGCCCATTCTGAGGGCGCCACGTGGCCCTACCCTTCTTGTCTTATCCGCCACCTACCCTGGCCGTTGGATTTCGCTTCAGATCCAACGGCCCCTCTGTGACCACGTGCGCTCATTCTCTCAGTCGTTCGATCTTCATCCGCATTCAGATCTGTCCGCTCGTTAACGCCTTAAGCAGGGCTCGCCACGTGGCGCGTTGACGACCGATCGATCGCATCTCAGATGTTGCATCTCAGCCACTCCTTTCCTTGATGCCTCTCAACCGCTCGATCGGCCTAAGCTCTCCATCATCACCGTTCGCTAGCGCCTCACGCACAGCTTGCCACGTGGCCGCTCCACAGACCCTCCGATCATGCCGCCTCAGATCTAATCTCATCCGCTCGCTCCGCGCCTTAGCCTCCCCCGTTGGATCTCCAGATCCAACGGTCAGGAGACCGTCGTCAACCTCCAGCAGACCCCTTCTTCCCCACGATCGCCTCTCGCGCACCTCTCCCCCTTCCCATTTTCTCCACCACTCCAGTCGACCTCACATCTCGCCAACCATCTCCTGGTCTTCCCCCATCTTCACTCCATCTCGCGCACTCCTTCACGATCAACCAACCTCTCTCCACGCTCTCCATTTCCTCCGCGAAACCACGTCGCCTCTCATCGAACCTCCGCCCTCACCCTTCAAATATCTCGCCCCCTCCGACAAATCACGCCGTCCACCTTTACGTCGGGGCATGGCCCAGCCCTCCTCCGTCTCCCAGTGACAGGGGGAGGCGGAGGATTGAGCGAAGACGACCAATGCCCCCGGTGATGACCCTTCGCCGATCACGGCGTCGTCGCGGTGCTCCGAGCCCGCTCGAGCTGCCTCCAGTAGCTGCGGAGGTCCAGCGAAGACCGTGGCTTCCATAGTGAAGCTCAGCCCAAGCTCCCGTTCCATCTCCGGCAAGGTAAGTTCTCCTGCTTCTTCCTCTGTATTTTTAGTTAATTTCTTTTAATTTTCTAGGCCTATCCGGCCATTACCTCGTTCCGATAACCCTCCTATTAGCTTCGCCGTTAACCCCCCTTCCACACGCATCTTTCCGATCACCTCTTCCCTTCTTTCATATCCTCCGTCATCTCTGACCCACCTCCTCCACCCTCACGGCGGAGGAGCACCGAGCTCCTCGTTCCCTTCGCCCCTCCGAGCTCCCACTTCACTCACCCACGCACCCTATCGCCGCTTCGGCTATTTACTAACCATGCAGGTCCTCCAACTCGCACTGGTCGGAGCTTCGCCGGAGCTCACTTCGTCAAGTTCGCCTTCAGCTTCGGGGCTCCGTCAGACTGAGCCATGACGACCGACATCTTCCTCGAGCTCCCCACTTCATCAACCACCGCTTATGGAGCTTCGGGGAGGCCTGTCGTGATCAAGAAGGAGTGGCGGAGCTTGGAGCTTCGCGCCGGAGCTCGAACTCCGCCGCCAGCAGTCGAAGAAGGAGAGCATACAGGCGCCGTTGGATGATCCCTCCGGGCGTTCATCCAACGGCTGAGGGGCAGCCACGTCGCCGACTTCCAGAGCCATTCGATCACCACGATCGAATGGTCCATGCCTAGACACGTGGCGACACCAGAGAGCCCCCGAGCCTCAGCCACCGAGCCAGAGGCTTGGATTCGCCGAGCCTTGTCCGAGCCTGCATCGAGCCAAAGCCTCCGCCCGAGCCACGCCGAAGCAACCCGAGCCTCCTTCCAAGCTTAGATAGCACGTTCTTCGCACGTGCTACTCTGGGTAAATTGCAGAGCTGCCATTAAACTTCTCCAACTTTTCAAAAAGGCCCCCGCGCGTATTGAAGATTTACAGGGAAGGCCCCATACTTTATTTTTATTGCATTTCATTCCTTTCCAGGGACCTTTTTGTAGTTATCTTTTTCATGTTTCCTTTCAGTTATGCCCCTGCTTTCTTTGTTGAATATCTTGAGCTATATAGCTCCAATCGAGTTGATTTCAGTTTCATTTTGAAGCTCTCTTCATTATCTTTCTAATGGCATACTTAATTTGTTGTTTTGGACACAATGAATTTCGATGTATTATTTTGATAGCTATGTGTCACTTAATCTATGCCTTGTTCGAGTTGAGTTCATAACCCTAATTAAATCTGGAATTGACTTGTTGACTATTTTGCTCATTATTTTCTATCTAGGGCATATCTCCATTGCATCGCATTGCATTTATTTGCATGATAAAAATGTTTAAATAAAAATGCATGTTTATTTTAATTGCATTGTCTTTGCATATTTTGACCTATATACCTTTAATTCTACACTTAGTTAAACACACTTAAATCCGATCAATACGAGAGAGGCTCGTGTCCCTGAGTTCGACCTTGGTATCTTGCCAAGTAAAATAATTAACGATCACCTCATTTCGATTCATTATGGCATATTTAAATGAGGTGATCTCTTTGACGACCGAAACCGGCCCGACTACGATGACGATTCCATGTGCTAAAAACACATTATTAAGGGGTCGATTTTGCGGTTCGTCAAAGAGCAGTCAAAAGAGGTTCAAAAAAGGGAATAAGGTTGAGGTGTGGTTTATGTACAGGGAAGGGAGTTGGCGATGGGGCGATTTCGAGGTGGTGTACAGATCGAACGAGTACAATAGGGGGCGAGATATGGAGCCAGCATGGATCGTGGATGAGCAGAGAAGAGATCTTATGAAGGGTCTAATCTCTCTTGATCAATGCATATTGCGCAAAAAAATCAAGAGGGGTCCTCGTGATCCGGTTGAACGGATAGAAAGAGGGGACGTACAGTTGACCTGCAATCAACTAGAGGAGAGCTTTGGTTGGTCCACGTGGACCAACTAAAAATCCTAGATAAAAATATTTTGTAAATTCATTATTAAAATATAAATGATTTTATTAATTTGAAGTTTTAAAATAAAAAATATTTACTATTTTCAAAGTATTTTATTATGATTTTTAACTATTTGTTAGATGTTATTTATTTATAGTTACTTTTTAGGGGTTATTTATATGTATATTCATCTATGCATTTAGGCATTTTATTTATGTTTTGTATTTTTTATTTTATTTCTTTATTTTATTATTTTATACATGTAGAACTAATTTTTAGATACTTAAATATATGTTTATTTTATTTTCTGATATAATATATACACTTAAGTAAATAGGTATATTTATCCTATAGTTATAGTATAGATATTTTACCTATGTATTTTATATTTTATTGTATATTTGTGTTTTATTTATTGTTTTATTAATGTTTTAATACGTATATATATTATAAATAATATTTAAAAAATTATAAAAATATACAATTATAAAAATAATAAATAGATTAAATATTTTAATCAGGTAAATTATACAATAGGGGTCCAAAACCTACCTTTCACACCTTAACTCCAAAAAACATGAAATCACCTTCATTAAATATTTATTAAAGAATATATACAATTAAAGTGATTTTGATATATTTTGAATTTTTATCTGAGAGATATGGGTCTAGGAAGTTGGGATTTTGGAAACAAATTCATACTATAACGTATATATTATATATTATTTTTGAGTGAAATCATTTTTGTATTTTTCTATATTTAATTATCTACAAATTTCATATTTAAAATTTATTTATTTGAGGTATAAAAGTGGAATTAAGAATAGGTCCCAAAAATTAATAAAAATGAATAAAATAAATGATAATTTTATTGTATTTCGGTCCTTAGCTCCCACTACTTTATTCCTTGTCGACCTAGTCATCGAGATGCCTAGATCTCAGGGTTTAGAATCATAAAATACTTTCAATATTTTATTATTTTTATTTTCTTTTCTTTATTCTATAATTTTGGCATTAAAAAATCATATTTTTGTACACTATTTACACAACAATGTGTGAATGCTAAAATGCATGGTATTTACTTGCATTTAGTAGGGTTTTTAATGCCAAAATTATAGAATAAAGATGATGAAATGGAGACTCATCATCCCTCTATATTTGCCTTTGCTAATCGCTAGTAAACACTTTTGCAATAAGTGTGAAAATAAAAAAACAAAGAAAAGAAAAAGAAAGAAAATGGATTAAGTTTAATTCTCAAACTTGTGTTCACAAAATCAAAGTTTGGACCTTAAGTCGGACACTTAGAATTTTAGTGCGGGCGGAATCTTAGTGGGAATTGTATTTGAAATCCAACAGCCTTCGAGAATCCCAAAACTCTATTCTAGTCTCCTCAATAGCCAAATCAGAATACTTTAACTCATACGCAAACCCTTATGACTATGAATATGATTCGTATAGTGTAAGTGATGGTGGCTCAACCTAACTGAAATGACGAAGAGACGGACTTCTTCAGTATGACAACCTAGTTATTCCCCAATCCAGTAAATCCTTCCTCGACAAGCAGGGTATTCCCTTCTAAGTTCAAGTGACAGGTAGCTCAAGAATAATAGCGAAGAGAAGAATTGACGATAGCCAGCGTAGCTACCTATCCTAGGATGCAAGACAAGTGTAGTCAAGTAACCCAACTGCAGGCTCACATAATTTGACTTTGAAGCTCAAGCTTGCTTATTGACTTTTATTTTTAATCAGGCCTGTCCATTTTTTTTGGAGTTTTTTGTTTGTTTATTTTTGTTTTTTTATCTTTTTTTGAATTATTATATACAATATCATTTACATAAGGAGTTTTTCATCTTGAACCATCAGACTATCCCTCTTTTTAAGCATTATTACAACACACTCTCCTATCTTCAGAATTCACTATCACTAAAGGGGTTAGGGTGCACTTCCCTCCCTAGAGGAGGATAAATATTTCCACTTGTGTGCATCTCATACTGGCAAATACAATCCCCTCACCACTCCAACTGAGTTGAGCAAAGTGAAAGGTGCGACTGTCCAAGTTAGGTCATTATCTATAAGAGCCATGCGTGCGTTTCAAAATACTCTACTTAGGCAGTCAAGAATCCATTGAACCAAGTCTCGTGATCCTTAAAGAATTAAGTCAACTAGACCTGAAGGACCTCAATTCCAGTTCATATAAGGTTCCTGTTAATTAGGTAGATTTAAGGTCCAACGAAGCTCCAATCTTAAGATTTTACTTAGAATTGTTCAATTATCAAACTCAATCCATAAAATGTGAATGCTATGCAAATGCTATGTAGAATGCAGAACATATTTTTGTGATGCAAAATTTCAAAGTTTTTAACATTTTATGGATTTTTGAAAAAGATGATGCATATGCATTTTTTGATATTTTTCAAAATATTTTGCAAATGTTTTTGTTATTTTTAGTTTGCAATTTTTTTTGAAAACAAAATATTTTGGATAAAAACTAGGTATAAATATTTACATAGGGATGGATCTTATATTTACAGGAATTATAATTTTAAAGAATTTACAAGGAGTAAGTGGTCAATTTTGTATATATGTATATATAAAGAATTTTAGTGTGATATATATTTCTCAAACTTAGTTGAAAAAGGGTTTTCAAATTTTTTGAAAACTATAGTCCAAAATAACTTTTAAAAACATATTTTACAAATATTTACACACATTTGAAAATCATTTTGCAAAGTTTTTTAAACAATATATATAGATTTTTCAAAATATTTGTGCAACCATTTTCTAAACATTTGCAAATCAATTTTCAAACATTTTTATTTCACATAAAGAAAACAAATTTTTTCAAAAAAATATTTTTACAAAGGTTGAAAATAGTTAACAAAACATTTACCAAATAGTTTTCAAAAGATTTTTCAAAAGAATTTTCGAACTATTTTTCAAACATTTTGCAAAAAATATTTTCACATGAATTATTAATCAATAAATACGAAAAGAATTTGAGGAATAATTAAAATCTTTTTATTAAGTGTTTTTAATGAATTTTGAAGGATTTTTAGCCATAATTATTAATAAAAATACAAAAGTACAAGTTAGGGCTAAAGTATAAACGTAGTATATACGACCACCCTATACTTAGCTTGAGTTATGTCCTCATAAATCAGAGAGAAAAAGATAAGACATAACTCGTACTGAGTAGAGAAAAGTCTAAATAATAAATGAACAAATCAATGAGAAGTTGATCTTCCCCCCTATACATGGGATCAAATGATCCTAAGTATAGCAGATTGTACACAAAGTAGGGAGGGTCACAGGTGGGAATGAACATATCGTACTCAGACTGTCTCCCCCTATACTTAGGGTAAGATATCCCTAAGTATAGACAAGAAGATGTGATAATGGAGAGTATCAACGAATGAAAGAACTCGGTGTGTACACCCCCCTGTACTTAGGACAAAGTACATTCTAAGTATAGAAGATTGACAAAAAGGGATGACACCTTTTTTGATAGAAAAAGAAAATAGAAAAGGAAAAGAAAAAAAATCTGTAGATGGAAAAAGATAGAAGAGGATGTATGAATCCTTTCTCCTATACTTAGGGTAAAAGAATACGTAAGTATAGGTAACAACAGGTGTGATGAGACTGAATGAAGAACACTCGGCTCGTCCACCCCCTATAGTTAGGACAAAGTGCGTCCAAAGAAAGGAACACGTGAGAATGTGATTGATGAGCAACACGGAAGGTGGATAGAGGGATAGCAATACGAATATACAACATAGTGAATATACAAAGATCAAGAAGATAGAAAAGTGAACCTTCTTGCAGGACTGCTAAGGAATGGATCTGACAAGATGGAGGTCGATATCGGGGTTCATAGTGGATGGAAGCCGATCAGGATTGACCTGGTGAAGATCCTCGATGGTCAAGGGATGTGGAGGCACAGACGAATCAGTGGAAGTAGTAGGCTAGGTTTAGCCTTGGGTATATCGCTGATATCGAAGTGAAAAGGGATGACCTCAACATCAGAAGAAGTAAAGTCAAGGTCGTCCTGCAAGGTCTCTCCTAGGCCAAAACCAAAAGGAACGAACTCATTTGTGGAAGTAGTAGAGTCATGTTTGTCCTCAAGCGTCTCATCCGGATCATCATTCTCATCAAAAGGCATGAATTCCTGAATGATAGAAACAAGATCAAATTCGGCCTTAGTCTCATAACTATCTACCCTCTGTTCAATGGTGTCAATCATGTAAATCATGTGGATGTCATCAACACATCGCCAATCACAAGAAGAGGAAAATCCGAGGTCTATTCTTTCCGAGTCTTCCTCCTTGGAGAGGAGTTCTAGGGTCTCATCATCATTCATAAAGAAAGTCTCTCTTATATCAGCATAAAGATCATAGGCCTCGGGGTCGGCTAACACATGCACACTCTTGTGGTATACATGTCTCTGGTCAGTTGTAGGTGTGGTGATCAACTCATTGCTCCCGACATCAGAACGAAAGAGAATCTCTCCAGTTCCATAGTCTATAACGACTCTCATAGAGGCGAGAAAGGATTGTCCTAGGATGATTGGAGGACACTCCATAGGGGTGGAGGTCTCCATGGGCAATACAACAAAATCTGTAGTGAAGATCATGCCCTGAATATGAATGACGACGTTCTCAAGAATATCCTTCAGCTGTTTATTGATCCATCAACAAATTGTACTATCATCATGGAATTCTTGAGAGGCCCAAGATGAATAGAATGTACCAATGAGAAGGGTATTTTATTGATAGATGCATCGTCGTCGAGGAGAGTATTGTCACATAAATGGTCAGATATGGTGAAACTCACAAGAGGTGTGACGGTGTTCCTTTTCCTAGAAGATGAACGATGGGCGATGGCGTGGGTAGTGGCCATGGTCAAGATATGATGCTCAGATCTTCTCCTATGCTTTCTTTTCTTTTAATGAGGAGCAGATAATTGGGTCATGTCCTGGTGAAGTGGGGCATTAATGATTTCATGAATAACAGCCACCACTTTGGGTTCAGTCAAAAAAATTAAATTTTGGACCTCCTCTATACAAGGGAGGAGATCAGAATCATCATATACATAAGGAATGCCAAGAGCAGTCTATACAATGGCATCCTCGAGGTCAAGGATGGGATAAAGTGTAAATCCTTGAATTTGGCATATCTCAGATCCTATATAATAAGATCCGGCTCATCAAGAGGAAACCAATAGAATTTATTTCGTGTGAATCAGACTTCGTTTCGATTTGTTATGAATTTCGGAAGAAAGAGAAGGAGGGTTAAGACGTCATTAACCCATAATGACTTTCATTAAGACTAATTAAACATGATTAAAGAAACTAATGATGGATTAAAAAACCTCTAATGATCATTAGCAAACACTAATCAATAGTTAGCAAAAGATAAGCGTAAGCCATGAAAGTTAAATCATGATTAGTGAAAGTTAATCACGATTAGTGTTAATTAAGCGTCATTAGCGAATCTAGAATCCTCTTGAATGTTCTAACTTAAGCCCCAAGTTTGGGATAAGTTTTCCCTTGGGGTTATCCTACACTTGGAAGAAGAAGTAGGAAAAGGAAAAAATATAGTGATAGTTTTATTCTTCGTCGCTGTAAATAAGAATTAAGAATATGGAAAATAGAATTTTTGGAATTTGAAATTGTTTTTGATATTTATATTTTTACAAAAAAGGAGTTATCAATTGTGGCACGTTCACTAAAAAAATCCTTTTATGGCTAATCATTTATTGGGAAAAATAAAACCATTGGCCGCTAAACCATGTTTAAGGTCTAAACCATGGTTTTCTAACCATGGTTAGTCATTTTCTGGAGACTATAAATAGACCCCCCTACCCATTCATTCTCTACGATTTCCACTACCACCACCACCCCAAGGGCTAGGGTTGATAGGTCAGGAGGAGGAGTGGGAGGCGAGGAAGGAGTGCTAGCGAAGAGCTGCCTGGAGAACGAGGAGGAGAAATGTATGATCCTCTCTTAGTTGTTTCGTAAGCTAGGATTTCAATTCATCCTCTTTTCTTCCAAGCTTTGTTCTTGATTCATCTTTCTTTCCGATTCGTTTTCTGTTGTGGTTCGAGGAGAAATCTGTATAACACCCTACTTAGGTGCGGATGGCTATGCACGTCAGTGAACCCTGTGATTCGTCACACATTCACTCATCTAAGATATGTGGTGTCTACCGATTCTCCATCTCTTATATTTCTATTCTTTCAATTATGCTTTTATAGTTATTTTGATGGAGAAATCTGTGTAATATCCTACTTAGGTGCGGGAGGCTATGCACATCAGTGAACCCTGTGATTCGTCACACATTCACTCATCTAAGACGCGTGGTGTCTACCGATTCTTCATCTCTTGTTGTTTGAGTATATTCTTTTAGCTTTGCTGTTGTTTTCCTCGTGATTGATTTTATAGAAAAAACTCTTTTCGTTTTTATTTTTAAATATGTCCCTATATAAGGGAAAACTCTATCGAAATTTTCCAAGAAATATGTCCCGGTATAAGGGGAAACTCTGCCGAAAGTTTCCGAGAAATATGTCCCGATATAAGCGGAAACTCTGCCGAAATTATCCTAGAAATATCACCATGTATAAGGGGAAGCTCGCTGAAATTTCAAGAGAAAATATGTTCTTGGCGTTCTTCGTGTTCTTCGTGTTCTTCGTTCGTTCTTCGTGTTCTTGACACGTTCTTAGCGTTTTTGATACAAAAATGAAATTCAATCTTTTCAGGAGCCTTAAAACATCCTTTCTTAAAATGAAACACGATAAAACCTTGCATACGTGAGAGAGAACTTGATTAGGTAACGAAATCCTTCCCTTTGCTATTGGGTTTTCATACGAGATTATTGAAATTTTTGATTTTATGTTCTTTGCTATGAAGAACCCTAATTTTGGCTATTTTTAAAAAGTCTGAAGAGTTGCTTTGTGATTTCCACTAAAATAAGGTTTAAGCATCAAATTGATGCGGTAGTTTTGAAAGTTAGGGTTTGGGAGTTAAAATAGGCATAAATACGAGTATATATGCATATGAATAATATATATGTGAGTCTACACTAAGTATTGCTGATTATGCAAATCGAAGACTTAAAAAAAGAATTATATCATGGAATTGATGTGGTTTGAGTTGGATCCTAATAAGGATCGTGTGTCACGTTAAGGATGACTGGAAGTAGAACTATAGGTTGGGCATGCAACCTATAGGTTTGTCGGAAGGAACCCGTATTGGCATTTCCTTACCTAGGTGGTACATGGTTGCCCTGTTATGATAAGTGCGGACGAAATAAATGATTTGCAATGCATGGTACCGGGAGCCAATATCTTCGAGTTGAATGACGAAAGATGTGGTCGTGCCATGTGGAGGCACGGGTGGTTCAATAGCGGTTGGATCACAATAATATGTATTTAAAGCTGCTAGGTTATATGATTAAATGTTATCCTGAGGTTTTAAGCAACCGAGTCCTCGAGTACAGTGTGCTCATTTGTTTTCCAGACCGAGGGTTTGAGACCCTATTTAATAAACGAAAAGAAAATTTATCAGGGTAGTATTGGAGGATTGGTTGAGGTGACGTGCGGCGGCATAAGCTTACCAAGATCAACACAATCTCCAATCCCGAAGTGTCCACAGCTTCGGAGTCCAATAATGATGGGGTTGCCCTGGACTAATCCCTGGCGTGGAATAGAAAGGAATAGGACTTAAATTATTAAGAAGGAATGAAACCTTTTGTGATAACAAGTTTTGCAAAATTACACAAATTGTTTGCTTTTCTCTTCTTCGTTACTTAGCATTCGTTAATTTTTATCCTATGATTTATGGAAAACCCAACTGGTGTAGGTGAGCCATTGCAAGGACTTTAAAAATCCATCCATCTTACATACTAGACATCCAGCCATCCACAATAGTTTTCTTTGTAAGGTAGTTAGTAATCTTTTGTATATTTTCCTTTCAAGCTGATGTACATGTAAACGGTTATAGTGGGGCAATGTATCATCTGAACTTTATTTTGTGAATGGAAAAGTGTTGAAATACTTTCTTCTTAGTATACTGTATTTGCAGTCTGTTTCCGAACGTTAGTTGTGATTTATGAATATATTATTGCTGAGTAATCAGATCCGGTTATGGGAGGATCCAACGGCACGAGAAACGGGGTCGTGACACAAAGTATGAAAGGTTTCGTGGTGAAAAAATATGGCATGTGGGCACTCTCCTCACAGTTTTAATCAATCATCTGTCTCTTGAAATCTTTTTGTATTTTTAAAATTTTCTTAGTTTTTTGTATTTTTGGTGATTGCAAGCTCTCATGGAAATCCTCGAACGAACCCATATCATCAAATAGTGGAGTATCATGGTTGATCATATTTATATTGGTTAGGTCGTCAATCCTCTGTCTCATATACTCCATCATCTGGGTAAAGTGCTCAAGTGTGGACTCCATGAAAGGTGACTAATAGAGTATTCTCGAGTGAAGGTGGAAATTGTGAAGGTGGAGGTGGGTAAAAAGCTGATGTCTGAATCTGTGGCTGGGGCGGATATGTACAAAAGTCAGGAGCAAAGTCTTCCTAGAAAAAGTGAGGTGGACCGGCTGGAGTGTATGAGGGATCTATAAAGTTTGAATAAAAATAACTCCAATCGAGCATCTCGAAAGAAAAGGAAAATGATCGGTAGAGCACAATGGTCAAATCAAGAGAAATGAGAAAAAGGCACAAATACGCAGAGGTGATATACATATACATAAAAAATCACAAGCAAAGTCACAAAACAAATCCCTCAATTCACCTACTCAACTCGGTAAAGACCGTGAAAGTTCGATCTTTTTATCTTGTATGTTTTAGAGTTAGGTGAAAATCACAAAATTGTACAACACTTAGGAGACTTAATGGGATTTTGGTACTAGTCCTTAGTGTACATGCGAGAAATGTAAAACGGAGACAATGAGGGGATTGCTCGCCCCAAGACAATAATTTTTCTTTTTTTGGTCTTTTTTTAGGGTCAAGTAACTTAGGAGTCCCAATTTTATTTGTTATCACTTTTTTTGGATTTTTATAAGAAATGCAAACTCCTAATGAGGAATCAATTCTATTAAGCACCTAAGTAGTCAAAATCAGAGGGAGAGTCGGAAAAGCAATGCAAGCGGCAAATCGATGATGTATACTAAAGAGAAATGATCACCTTGCCTCTAGCACTCTACATGTACAGATGCTTAGCAGAATGGAAACCTATCTATATGCAAATGTAGTCAATGAAATTGCCCTAGGATGAGAAAGTGCTATTATCGTGAATAACAAGATGCTAAATATCTAGACGTGAGATCCAAAAGTCCAATCTCGGAATTACATCAGTGTCTGCCACAACGGATCCTGCCGACGTTGTATAGGACTTCTCTCGGTGCTCGACCTCAAATGTAAGTAAATAGCAATTTATATTTGACTAGAGCCAAACGTAAACTATAGGAGCATGCAAACTTTATCAGGTGTTTGGACCTAATGGTATCGTCAAGCAATTCCTACAGCTAGGGGCTCAATCACACAAAATAAAGAAAATCAAAAATTGAAAAACAAATGGAAAAAGGTGATGAAAACCATGAAATACTGACGAGGCCCCCAAGGAAACCATCCCTCGGGCACTGGACCTCGTGAAGTGTGGAGTCCTGAAGAGTGTCTTGTTTATTACAATTAAAGTATCTCTCACTTAAATTACACAAATAAGGACAATAAAAATACAAGTGGGTTTGTCTTCAAAATGTCTCCAAATCCTTCGTTGATGCAAAGTCAAAGATGCCTCTCGTGGGTGCGTATGCACTCCAAAGAGAGCTCCTCCCTCGATCCACGTTCCTCGTAACAAGTCTAAACAAGGATATTGGTTAGACAATTCAAAAATGTATATCAAATAAAAGAGAAAAATAAATAGAGCACAAAAATAGGCAAAAATCACAATCAATCGATCGATGCCAATCTATGCATTGTTGCTCTCTAGCAACGACATGATTTGTTTAACCCAAAAATCAAGCAGTCGTATGTTCCACACAAGGTGGGAACGTAGTCGTCGAGTTGACCACATGAAATCTGGATTAAAACATCAAATAACTCACAATAATAATTAATCAATAAAAATCAATGCAGAGTTAAAATTTATTATAACTCTACAATAAGGATGTGTATAGGTGCAAGTATGTAGAGGTCGAACACAGGGAACAAGCAGGATAGATCGAGCAAATAAATACACAAAAGTGATTGTGATGTATGTGTCTATATGCTCTTTTTTGTGGGTTTTAATTTTTAATTTTTTTATCAATTTTGATTTTATATTTTGTATTTTGATTTTAAATTTCTTGTTTTTATAATTTATATTTTTAAATTGTCTTTTTTCTTTTTAAAATATATATAAAGCTATATATTAAGTATATATACACTATAGACTACGCTAGATATAAATAATAATAATAATAATAGACAAAATTAAGAAAATAAAATCTTTTGTGTTTTAAATATTTTTTACTATTTCTTGACTTTTTAAAGATTTTTTTGCTAATTTTTATATATTTTTAAAGTAAGAAATGCCCTAATACAGAAATAAAATTAATAGCCAAAATTAAAATGAAGATAAAAATATAAAAAAAAGTCAAAAATTCTCCAAATTAATTTTAAAATATAGATACTTATATAAAGAAAATCTAGAAACAGAAAATATACTTTTTTTAATTTTTTTGAACTTTTTATATTTTTATAAAGGTTTTAAGAGTTTTTAATTTTTAATCATTTTCTTTTGTACTTTTTGATGATTTTTTATTTGAAGGTTAAGACACATAAATAAATAGATTATATTTTTGGGGGATTTTTCAAAATGTTTTTACATTTTTATGGGTTTTATATTGCAAATAGGGACAAAAAGGATACTTTTTATTTTTAATAAATATTAAAAACTCCTAAAATTGCAAACTAAAATATGTGCATGGAAGTATGCAATCAGGTTCCTACAAGTCTTTTGTGGAATTTTTAAAGCAAAATTTCTATTTAAAATAAATGCAGGCAATAAAGAGAAAATGCAATATTGGTAGGGATATTAATGTAAATAGCAGAAAGTTCATGTATTTGTACACAATTTTCATAAAAATATTAAACTTAATTAAAAAGTTTTGGGACTAAACAGAAATATAAAAAAGCTCAGGGGGTCCGCAACAAATGTCCCCTCACATGATGCATCACGTGAGGTGATGTGGCTTGGATCGGATTACAAATAACATAACTTTAAGGGCCTTTTTGCAAAATTACAAAATGAAATACAAACAATGGATGAAAATTTGCAGTCCAATTATTAAATATAAAAATTTCTAGGGTAAAAATTGCAAAATACCCTAACGGGCGGGATCCAACGGTGCGCCACACTCCACTAACACACGTGGAAGATCTACGTGAGGCGATGATGTTTCGCGCTTGATGGTCCCGATTAGATGCCTCAATGATGATCGAAGGTCAATGTTTAGCGAGATCTGACGGTAGCTGAAGCTCTCCAAGAACAAACCCTCATCCGACGGTGGAGGAGGGGAGAGGAGGAATCGGGAAGAACTCCATCGGAGTGAAGTTCCATCGGCTAGATCTCCTACTCTGGCGGTCGTTGACTCTTTAAAATGGCCCGGAAGCTTCCTGGGATGGTCCCTAATCCAACGGCAGTGCCAAAATGGCCAGGAGGGCATCAGTGCACCGCCACGAGGTAAGGAGTCGTGGGCGGCTCCAGGTACCTTTGGTCTAGCAAAAATCGACCCCATACGGGGGTCTAGCACCTTTCATACCTGCAAGTTTAGTTAGAGCAAGAAACTTGGGGGTACTAGGGCTCTTTTGGTGAGGGGGAAATGGGTGGTGGAGCGGGCAGAAGGGAGTTCGCCGGAGGCTAGCTCCGGCGAACTTCGAGGGGGGCGGATTAGGCTAAATGACGTGGTTAAATTATAAAGTAAAGCAACACAATAACCTAAGACAATGATTAAGCTAATAAATGCAATAAAAACTGCACCACACCGGCCAAGACCGGTAAGAAAACCTCGATGGCCGAGGTTGGCCGGTGATGATGTAACACATCTTCGACGACCTCTCCGATCAACCTAAGAGCATGGTGATGTTGCCATTACCTCCCTCTGCCATTTGCGCGCAAGAAGGAAGAGAAAGAGTGGTCAAAGAGGTTAGAAAATGAGAAGAAGGTCGAGGTGTGGTTTATGTACAAGGAATGGAGTTGGCGATGGTGCGATTTCGAGGTGGTGTACAGATCGAACGAGGACGATAGGGGGCGAGATATGGAGTTGTTCTGGATCGTGGATGAACAGAGAAGAGATCTTATGAAGTGTCTAATCTCTCGCGAGCAATGCACATTGCACGAAAGAATCGAGAAAGAAAGATCCTCGTGATCTTTCAGAACATGTGGAAAGAGGGGACGTACAATTGACCTGCGGTCAACTAGAGGAGAGCTCTGGTTGGTCCGCGTGGACCAACCAGAAAAAATGATAGATAGAAATCATTTTTAAATTCATTATTAAATAATAAATGATTTTATTAATTTTAAGTTATGAAATAAAAATGTTTACTAATTTTCAAAGTATTTTACTATGATTTTTATTTATTTTTTAGAGTTTATTTATTAATAGTTACTTTTTAGGGGTTATATATGTATATTCATCTATGTATTTAGGTATTTTATTTTTAATTTCTATTTTTGATTTTTATTGTTTTATATATATAGAACTCATTTTTAGATACTTAAATATATTTTTGTTTTTTTGTGATATAATATATGCACTTATTTAAATAGGTATATTTATTCTATATGTATAGTTATAGGTATTTTACCTATGTGTTTTATACTTTATTTTATTTTGGTGTGTTCTTTATTGTTTTATTCATGTATTAAAATGTATATATATTATAAATATTATTTACAAAATTATAAAAATATAAATTATAAAAATATAAAATTATCAAAATAATGAATAATAAATAGATTGAATATTTTAATCGGGTAAACTATACAATAGGGGTCCAAAACCTAACTTTCAGACGTTAACTCCAAAAAAATATGGAACCACCTTCATTAAATACCTTATTCAAAGTTATATACAATTAGTAATTTTTATATATTTTAGAGTTTTATCTGAGAGACATGGGTTTGGAAAGTTGTGATTTTGGAAACTTATTTAGCATGTAACTTGTACATTGTATAGTATTTTTAAATAAAATTAATTTTTTATTTTTTATACTTAATTATCTACAATGTTCATGTTAAAAGTTTCTTTATTTGAGGTATAAAAAGTGGAACTAAAAATAGGTCTCGAAAATTAATAAAAATGAATAAAATAAATTGGAACTTTATGGTATTTTGGCCCTTATCTCCCCCTACTTTATTCCTTGTTGACCTAGTCATCAAGATGCCTAGATCTTGGGTTTAGGGTCATAAAATATTTTTAATATTTTAATATTTTATTATTTTATTCTTTCTTTATTATATAATTTTGACATTAAAAACTATATTTTATACACTAATTACACAACAATGCATGAATGCTAAAATGCACGAATTAAGGGTATTTACATGCATTTACTAAGGTTTTTAAGGTCAAAATTATATAACAAAGATGATGAAACGAAGATTCATTATATGGGCACGGAGAAAGCAGTGAAATCCGACGAAGACGGTGAAGATGAAGACCCGATATCATGACACATATGCAGTGAGAATAATAGAAACAAGGGATATAGAAAGACTCAAATGATCAAAATGACTCATAATCACAAGTCTACAAACTCAAAGAATGATGAAATGCAAATGTATTCAAAATCATAATCAATGTACAAAGCAAACCCCGAGTTCACCTACTCAATACGATGAAGATTTTTAATTTTTGGAGTTAGGTGATTTTCAACAAAGTTGTACAAACACGAAGATAGGCTTGGGATTGATTTTTCTTTTAATTTTTTTAGCGGTCTTTGGTCTGTGGGTGCAAAATACAATAACAAATAACTCCTAATTTTTTAGAATTTTTCCAAACATTTTTCAATTTTTTATGGATTTTATAATGTAAATATAGAATAAATGTAATATTTTGAATTTTTAAATATAGGAAAAATACTTTGAATGGACTTGCAAAAAAATATATGTGATTAATAATCTATCAAGCACTAAAAATAAATTTCCTACAATTTTTAGATGCAAAATAATATTTTTAATACAAGAAATACAATAAATAAAAGTTCAAGACTAGTAGGGACTAAAACACAAATATAATTACAAGAGATATGCAATCCATAACATAAAAGGGAACTACAGAGGCCTCTGCATAATTTTCCTTGAATATTTAATTCATACAATGTTGGTAAGGGTATAACTGCAATTTACAAGAAGAAGCAATGCATACATGCAAAATATCCAAAAAGCTTTAAACCGGATTACAAATTTAATAGACCACATTATAACACAAAACCACCGAGGGGTCCTTGCAAAAGCCCACCACCTCACGCATTTGAGCATGTTAAATAACAAAAGTACACAGATCCTATTGCAAAATATCCCAAAGTTTCCAAACTATGGATAGTTCTTTATGGACTAAAATAAAATACAAAAGCTGGGGGTATGTAGCAAAATTACCCCTACAGGGAATGGCAGATGGCTGGATCTACTTCATGTGCCATGTGTCACGCAATAGACGGTGGATGACAGTTCGACTGTGGATGGCTGGTATTAAATCCCAACGCTTGATCTAACGACTGAAAATGGCATGATCCGATGACACTTAGAAGACTGGGCATGAGCTTGATCGGATGATGAAGAAGCCCAATGGAGGAACATGGAAGAATGCCTGAAGAGGCAAGCTTCAATCTGATCTTCCAAGCGACTCCAGCAGTCCCAAGCACTGCAAAAAGATGTCGAAGCTTCCTAGAAGTGTCCCGAAGCTGTTGGAGGCTTAGGATGAGTCTAAGGACCACTGGAGGAGTCCCCATACGCCGTAGGAGCATTGGGGGACCAGGTACCTCAACTTTGGGAAAACTCGACCCACTAGGGGTCTATGGCCTCCAAAACCTACAGAAAAGGCACAACACACAAAAAAGGGGGGTTTTGGGGGTCTGATCCGTGTGAAATGGAGCGGGGTGAGATCGAGCGTAGCTCTCCGGTGAGGTGGAGGAGCTGGAGAGATGATACATCGATCTCAGCAAGATCAAGGGGGTTGGAGGTTCCTGGGTTGGAATAGAAGCAATAGGGTGTGAAATACAGGTGGATTAGGGGTAGGAAGATAGTCAGAGCACGATGGAAACAGTCGTCGAAGCTCAGCTCCAACAAACTACGAATCTCCAATTTTATGAAAATAGAGCTAAACTAGTGAAATGAAATTCTAACCTGCTCAAATATAAGTCGTAGGAACAGAAAGAAAGGCTAGACTACCTCAAGAAATGAAGGAGCCTAGAGGATCTACGTCGATGGTGGTCGGTGATGTCGGGATCACCATCTTGGCACATCTTCCTCCTTGCCAAACAGTCGGTGGAGATTGCTACTATCACCAACAACCTAGCAAACTCAGAGATCTGGGAATTTCAAGGATCAAAAAGGTTCAAGTTTGAATGGAGGTCAGAGGATTGGTTAGACTTTCACCAAGGCCTCTAATCGATGTGATGCTCCATTGATTCATGAATCAAAGTGGAGTGAAAGAACATGAATCAATGAACAAGATTACTGAAGGAATCAACCCAAAGTAATGTAAAATGACGTGGGGAAAATCGAGGAATAGGGGAGTCAACATGACTGACAGGCCTAGGGCGCTAGCGAACCAGTTGACGAACAAGTCAGCCAAGGTCACCTGCCCATTGGGCCACGTCAGCCCGCTACACGCCAAAATAGAAATTAAAATAAAATAATAAATCAAAATAAAATAATAAATGATTTATTTGATTTTTTGATTAAAACATGAAAATATTCATTATTTTATGTAGTATTTTAATCTGTTTTTATTTATTTTTTCAAATATTTTGTTGTTTGTTACTTTTTACAAGTATAAATATAGGTATATTTACATATATATTAGGTGATTTATTTTTATATTTTATTTTAGATTTTATTATTTTATATACTTATTTTATGTATTTATAACTTATTTCAATACAAATAAATACATTTTTATTGTATTTTTCTGAAGTCATATGTACACTTAAATAAATATTATTTATTATATAGGTATATGTATGTATAATTCATCTATATATTGATTCACTTTTTATTTTATTAAAATTTTTTTTTTATTTTAGTTTAATAATGTACATATGCTATAAATAATATTTACAAAATTATAAAAATATAAAAAGATAAAATCACATAGAATAAATAAAATGATTATTTTATTCAGATATAATGTAGAATAGGGGTCTAAAACTTAACTTTTATGTCATAAAATCAAATTGAATGAAATCACTTCATTAAATAGCTTATTAAATTTAATATACATAATGACAGGTGAGTTTGGTCTATTTTAATACAATATGGAGAAGATACATGTCTGCGAAGTTTGGATGTTTAGATTTTTATTTTGAATGTCTAGGGCATATTGCGCATTATTTTTACATAAAATAATTTTTCTAATTTTCTATGTTTTTTATCTACAACTTTTATATATAAAGTTTATTGATTTGAGGTATAAATAATAAAAAAATAAAATAGGTCCCAAATTGGCTTTATTGAAGAACTATAAATTAGGGTTTTGTTGATTTATTGGATCTTATCTCCCCTACTTAATTCCTTGTCGATCCATTTATCATGATGCATTGGTCTCGGAGTTTAGAGTCATTCAATACCTATGGTATTTCATATATTTTTCTTTTCTTTATTCATTTATTTGGGCTTTAAATATAATATTTTATACAATATTTACAATCTAAATAATAAATGTTATTTTATGTAAAATAATGGTATACATGCATTTAGTTATGGTTTAAAGGTCAAAATGAAAGAAGAAAGCGATGAAATTGAGATATATCATGATTGGGTCTCGTGGTATAGGGTCACTCAGTGTCTTTGACACTTCATCATTTTTCTTTTCTTTCTTTTATTCTTTTATTTTGGAATTAAATATGTATATTTTTACAGTATTTAAGTGTCAATTATTGAGTGTTATTTTGCAATGATATATACATGCATTTAGTTAGGGATTTATGGTCAAAATGAAAGAATAAATGTGATGAAATGGAGATTCATCATGTACATAACCCTAATTGTACTAAAGGATCCTATAAATGCATGCATTCATCAATCCCTTATAGAGAGTGAAAATCAATAACCTTTACTGATATATAATATGATTACAATAACATTTACTTTAGAAATGGTTCACCATAGGCTCATGTGCCTTACAATTTTCACCCACTACATGTTCTCTCTTTACCTTACTTTTGCTGTAGAAATGAGCTGATGAACCCCACCAACTTGCACCCTCGTACATGTCGTAAGCGCCCCGTAATCAGTTGTTCTCTACCTAGTATTAGCCATCCTTATCCTACCACGGCATACTTTTGTTATGCTCTTTTTTATTACTATCCTTTTTGTTTTGTTTTGGAAAACGAACATTTACCCACTTTTTGTCATCCTTGGAGGTTGGCTAGTTGTGTTAAGTGATGGGCCCCCTTGTATTTTCCTATTATGCTATGTGATAATCCATCATTGAACTATACGCCGGTGGCCCGCTACCTCTTTTTGATGAAATGAATTCCGACCTTCTTTTAAAAAATATAGGAGCCTTAAAAAATGATCTATATATTTCGGAACCTTCATCTGAGATTTATCTGTGCAAGATTGGTTAAGATGAGTCACCAAAATTGAGGTGACATAATGGGATTCTTCGTTTCTTTTTCAAAAAGGTAGTGTCAAATCCTTGACTTCTCAATTTGCAAGGGTTTGCAAGGTCAAAAGAAAAGCCTCCAATTAAAAAAAACACATGTCGAATTGCATCGTCCACCTTTATTTCCTCAACAAATTACGAAATTCCAACCTAACAAGTTTCCAACTTTTCTGATTCTTACTTCTATATATGGTCAAAAGCGATGAATCTGGTGGGAGTACTCTTACTTTGACATTTTTATTAAGAGATATATATTCTTCTTCAACATCGATATTCAATTTTCAATATCCAACTAATCTCATATTTTCTTCTCCTAAGGAACATGCTCACTTTATTCATCAATGTCGGCTACCACATTATACACATGGATGCATATATCATATACGTGTTTATTTGTGTGTGAGCAAAAAATTTAGCTACATTACATGTAAAATGTATAGTTATTAGGAAGGAAGATGATATCGGATATGGATGCAAATATAAGTGTTATCATATCTTTGTCATTTTAAAATCGACTACGAATACATATATATATATAAGAATGTGTAAAATGACAAATCCTATCCTCAAAATACGGATACGGGTGCAAAACGGATATTGACTATTCAAATATGAATACTTGACAAACAAGTATGGACTAAAATATGAATATTGGACGTATCCTAATTGACTTATATAATCTCTAATTAGTAACCTTTTTTCGCTTCTTCGGTATAGGATCCACAATTTTCTCTACAATTTCATTACTCAGATGGATCGATTTTTATTTTAACAAGAAATATGATCAGGTATGTAAAAAAATGAATGTATTATATAAAGGATTGAGGAGCTTGCACCAAGGTATATGTAACTTCACATGTAACAGTACCACAACCATCCATTTTTTTTTATTTTTTTTGAAATGTGGAGGATTTCTTTAGAATGATAAGTGGAATATGCATTTCAAATTTTGTGGAAACGTACATTAATTCTAACATATCTATCTGGAAGGGCTCAATTTCACCAATTCTGAGACCGTTAAAATTCGGCAGTCTTGATGAATGAATTAGAAGTTTCAAAATAAGTTGAATTTTAAATGACATCTAGTGATATACAATACTAATCTAAATCCCACACAGCTTCATTCAAAAAATAAAATAATAAATATTTGTGGCACTGATACATTGTCAAGTTACATGCACCTTATTGGAAGCTGTCTAACCCCATTATATAACGGATACATTAACTTTTAACTAGTAATACTGTTATTTTATTTAACATGATTGCTTTATTTTATATAATCCTACAATATGTTGCAAAGATATAAAATGAAATGACTCACTTATACAATACCATATTATATTGTTATTAAAAAAACATCCTATACCGTAACGTCCACATCGACAGATTCTTGGAGCCAAAATAAAGGGGAAATAATTATTAATAATATGCATTAAGGTGAGTTAGAAATAGGAAATACGTAAAGAAAATTATGAAACAAAAAGGTTAGTAATTAGATAAAGCATCTCGATATAAGACAATCGGCAACTTATAGCATGGAAATGATGCATTTTTTTCTTCCATAATTATATGTGATAATTATTTAAATCTTTATAAAAATGAATATTTTGTATATGTATCCTTTAGATTTTTTATATTTGTTTCATATTTGTATTTTTCATAATTTGAAATATTATATTTATATTTGTATTTGTTGAGTGGATTTTCATTACCGTATTTGCAACTGTATTTGCCGTATGTAATAAATGACATCAATATCATGATCACACAGAGAACGCGAATGGGAATAATTTTATACTTTCGTTCTCCTAAAAATTATGAATCTACGTAAATACACGTGCAAATTGTAATCACACGTGCAAATTGTAATCACACGTGCCCCCATAAAATTGTGCACATATATACCCTTGAAGCACAAGTAGTCACAGCAAAACCGTGTGTATGGGTAAATACTACCGATTTATAGGATTTTAATGTATATACATAATATTCATGGGGGTAGGATTGCAAAAATCCGATAGTTGCATGGGAATATAGCCCTACGTGCATGCAGGTATATATGTAATAAATTAATGAGGTCTGGGTCCAAAAACTCTCAACCAATGACATCAATTTGGACTTAAACTCTCCCCCATTCCATTATTCCATGTGATGCTTTTTGTTTGATATTCCCCCAAGGTTCTTCATGTCACACGAACCATCTGAGATCCTTCCTCACAAAACCATTGCATATCAAAAATAATATTATGATCATATCTAAATGTGGTGTATATAAGAACCGCAATACGGAGCACTTCTCATTCAATTCACATCAACAACACAAATCCACAAATCCACGGAGCAGTAAGGAAAGAGGGGAGGCGAAGACGATGGCAGTTGCGAGGGTTGGCATTGTTCTAGGGTTCCTTCTGATCCTCTCGGTCGAGTGGCTGGTCGCGGCTCGACCACTGGAGGCATTTCGAGGAGCGAAGATCACCTTGGGGAGCAAGCATGGAGATGTGCGTGAAATAATGACTCATGTCCAAATGCTTGGTGGGATCAAGCCGGCGGGACCGAGCCCGGGTGCGGGGCACGCATTCCCGAACCGGAAGGGGGTGTTGGGAGGAATCAAGGATTCTGGACCTAGCCCCGACGTTGGACATGGGATCATCGATTTGCACACTCTCGAAGGAATGAAGAATTCTGGTCCTAGCCCGGGCATTGGGCATGGATTCCCCAATGTGAAGGACAAACTGGGAGGAATCTAGGATTCCGGCCCTAGCCCGGGCATTGGGCATGGATTCCCCAATGTGAAGGACACATTGGGAGGAATCAAGGATTCCGGTCCAAGCCCCGGAGTTGGCCATTGATATATATATATATGGATTTTAAGAAATTAAACAAAGACAGCAACGGGAAAGGGAGAATTATTAATTTACATATTCTTTATTTTTCACGTCGAGATTCTATTAATAATGTTTCAAGTTCTTTGTTCCTTAAAATTGTTTCACGTGTATACATGATTCTGATTTTTTTTGGTTTATGTTCGTGCATACTGGTTTTTACAATGGTTTTAGCTTATCTATATTGTTACAGATATCCGAGATCTTGGCTAATTTGGTTTTCTAACTTGAATGGGATGGTAAGGATAGATCTACTATTGTTGATAATGGGCTCGTTTGGTAACCGGGTTACCCCGAGTTATCCCGAGGTAACTCGGTTTGCCCCCTCTTTTGATGGGTAGAATTCTATCACAAATCATAGTAACATCACATCATATTCTTTATTCCAAGACTCTCATAACTATTTCAAACAACTATTATTCCAATCAGGTTACCCAACTTACTCCAACCCAGCAACCAAACGAACCCTTAAAAAATATCATTTCAGTGTACATGAATATTAAGCGTTTCATTGTTACACGAGTATCCCCGCAAGCTTACTCTATTTCATGAGTACCCTTGCCAACTTATTCTACTCCATGAGTACCCTTGCCAACTTCTTTTTTACTAGAATACGCCTATAAATATTTTCATTTTTAGAAATATACCCTTCCAATGAATATTTTCATTTTACAAAAATGCCCTTCCAATGTCTGCTGTACATATCTTGAGGGGTATTTTGCAAAATGGGGAAGTTCACGATTATAATTTTGTAAATACGAAGAATGTATTTATATAAAAAAGAAGTGGGAGAGTAATTTTTAACCACAAAATTTTCCGGGAAGTTAACAACAACGATGTTAGTTTACAGGAGTTCTCTATAAAATATCCTTAAAACAATTGTTTTCTCTGTGTACCCTTTCCCCCCGCTTTTGCTTAAATCTCGGTTGACCAATTATATCGAGAACCCTCCAAAAATCTAGAGAGCGAAAGAGAGACAAAAAGGGAGTGGAATTGAGTGCAATGCAGTGATGCACCCCAATACATGGATTCAAAGCACTGAAACCGGCATCAAACAGACCCCTTTATTCCTTTCTCCAACTTTAAATACAGTTAGAGAGAGAAAGTAGGGAGAGAAAAGCTTTTCCTTGTGCTAAATTCCTCTGCTAATTGAATTGAATAATCCGAATTCCATTAGGATTCGTTATTTTTTGTTAAAAAAAGTTCGATTCGAAATAAAATCAATTGATTTGAATTAACATGAATTCGTTCGATAATAATATTCTACTCGATATTTATAAACGTACATGTGTATATATATACTTATAATTTTGTCTAAATATTCCCGTGCAGGGAGTTATAGTATAATAACATCAAAGGGTTGGCATGCATTTAATCTAAATTCATTTGCAAGGAGTAAATGCAAAAAAACATCATTTAATTCACACCAAAAGATTTAGTATTTACATTGTATCATTAAGCATAACAAGTCAAAGTATGGAAATGAAAATAAGTGATTTTTCATTTCTACTTTGATTTCTTCATTCACACAGTGATTAATCATACTATGACTATTAAGTATGAGGGAAGAAAGTGCCACATGATTCTTGTTGCAACAAGCATCTAAAGGTACTTTCAAATTCCCTTACTACGTACACACACATGATTAAGTAGTTATTCTACACAGGCTCTACTAATATGATTTAACAATTCCAGACTTCAAAAATATGATTTCCTTGCTCACATGCTACATGGATGCAGCTTGTGGCATGACGTGTATATGCGATATTAGACTCTTGTATTGTAACCTAATCTTTTTCCTTCACTCTTTACAAGTTCAAGTAGAGCCACTACTCAATCTACCCAAAATCACCATTGTCTTATTATCTTCATATTAGTCTAATTATTGTTACTCAGTAACCATACCCAATTTAATCGTCAATTTATGATATTTTTTAATTTTTTTCGATTCCCGCGATAACCCATATTTTAGACTAAGTTCAAGTGGTTCAGCTTTGAAATATGTCATGAGTCGGGAACATGGGTCTTGCATGCATCAGCTTATGCAAAACATCTAAGTTTTCATTTCAACTTATTGTTATGTCCTAGTGACATTAACTTTGTTATGAGTTAGTATAGTTACGATTGCCAATCTTAAAATACTATTTAGAAATTTTGAGGCATTAAGAGAATCAGAAAATACTCTAAGTTATTCCAATTTAATATTAATGTATTATGTTCTATTAGTTAAAGATAAAATATATAATAATGTCTAGTAGGAAAGAACAAAATTTTAAGATTCTATTCCAATTCCACCTTAGATTCATTTCCATGTTCTCTTATTCCTTACCCTACCTTTTCTTCTCATTTTCATTATTGACTAAGATCTCACAAACCTAGACATTGGTTCTCATTCTCCTTGCACTTGAAAATAATGGCCATGGTATTGTAAGTTCATCCTTAATATGTTGTCATGGTTCATAACCTATCCAGATATCTCTCCTCTGCTTTTCTATTTCGATTTTCCTTGCATGCCAATCTATGATGATGGCTACAAATGTAAGGATAACATTTATTAACATGAGTCATCAACGAGTTCTTCTCACCATAATGTAACATGTTCCTTTGTATATCAAAATTCATGTGTATTTCATGGCTTTTATTTTTAGATATCAATTATCATCACAATGACTGAAGTGGTTTCATCTAGGTATGCCATATTTTGCTATTCTATTTTTCTAAAAAATATTAGTTTATATTGATTTTCTTTACGAGCTTTAATATAATCCACTCATCTTTTTGTCAATAATATTATATCTCTTTAGTAGGTATTTTATATAATTATAGTATAATCATTTATTTCTTTCAAAACAAAAAAACGAGTATGTTTATATTGTAAAGGGTATATAACAAATGTAAAAATTAGATTTTTTTATCCACTATATATTATGTATTTGATCCTTGATCATAAAATTTTTCCAACTTATTTAAGCCATGTATATTCAAAATTAGAATTATACAATAACATATTAAAATTATAATAATCTTCATATAATACTACTTATATGATCTCTAAAAAATCAATTAACGTTTAAATTCAAAATAAATGAATCGAATTTGTATATTTGCAATTCAAAATGAATTGAACCTGAATTTAATTTAGTAAATTTGTTTAAACTTTGAAAATGAATTGAATCTGAATCTGTGTAGATTTGAAGGTATTCGATTTGATTAGCACCCCTAAGAAGGGACATTACATTGTAGGGAAGAAGAATGCTGGTAGTGATTGGGCTTTTTTATAAGGACAAGTATATATTCAAATAAAATTAATAAGCCCATAATTGCTTAGCAATATTGCAGATGTAAAACTAAAAAGATCCTATCAAATTAGGTAATTACATGTCATCCTCACAAAAAAGAAACGAACTGCCATAGCTGAAAGCGATAAGGACATCATGGATAATGACATGCTCGGGCCAAGGTTGCTCTAACAACTATTCCACTCTGGCCAAATATGCTACTACAATTCTAATTCTCCACTTTTCCCCATGGATGAAAGCCAATTTGATCCATGTGATCCTCACTGCAAGCCAACAAAATCACTCTAATAACTGGACAAACTAAACAAAAGTGATCCCTAGACTCCTCTTTTGAAGAACATAGAAGTTAGACCAAATCTGAGCAGATGCTAAACCTCAATAGACGGTCCCTTATTGAAAGTCGATTTAATACAACCCTGTAAAGATGGCGCAAAAATTTGGGTATCATGCCACCCTTCCACAACTCACTAGACCAAGCAACATTTGGCACTCAAGGTCGAAAATAATCACATGTTGTAACGAAACTGAAGGGCTCGGCAGAGCCAACCCACATGAACAGACAAGACCTCTGAATCAAGGATCATGCCAACTCCTTACCACGCAAAGAATGCCAAAGCGAGGAGTGGGGAACGAGAGGAGGAACTTTCGAGAAGGTTGCCGCTTCCATATATGTAGAGGTAAAAGACATAACCCAAATTGAATCTCTCACCTTGAGAATGTGTCAAATCCACATCACCCTCATTGAATAATTTGCGATTTTTAAAGATTAGAGCCCAAGTCCTCCCTCATCATTGGGAAGTCACACTGTATCCCATGCCACTTCAAGGCTTCCATATTTCGAAAAGAAGTTAGCGCAAGGGCCATTGATCTTATTTATTACCTCTTTTGGAAGGATGGTGCTTCTAGTCTACTACAAGATATAACTATGACAATAATAACAATAAATTCTTCTGTCACATTAAGTACATTGGATACATTGATTCTTTGCTTCCATTCAGATCTATTTTGGGTCATTCTTAGAGTTAGATCCAAGAAATAAAGATCATCACGGACAATCTCCTTCCAACTCTTCTTGGACCTTCCTTCCTCTTCTAACCGGTGCATCTGCAGATCTCCTCTGTAAATTGTCAAATACCTTAAGCGGCTCTCATCTTATCCTCAATCTAAGCTACACCAACTTTTCTTTTGATCGTATCATTACGCATCAATCTTTTTATTTATGACCACACATCTAATGAACTCAGGATTCCACCTCTTTAATGGTCGTTAAATGTAGTATTAGAAGCAGAAAGTTATTCATCAAAAACTACAAATTGTGAATATTGTGGAACAATTTTTACTTGTTAAGTATACCAAGGTTGAACTCAAGGAACGAAGTATTTTTGATTGCATAATTTTAAATCAATCGAAGTAAGTAATTAGTTGCAATATTGATCTCTATGTCAGAAAATAAAATGAAAATAAAATAAAAAAAGAAAATGCAATGATGAAAATGCAAGTAAAAGAAACAAAGAAGATAATAAAGTATGAGATCTATCATTATGTAAATTTTCAATCCTAGAATAAAAGTATCAATTAATCCTCAAAGTTAATCACACATTAAAAGAGATTAAATCCAGAAATAACTATCAAGTTAATTTCAGGCTACAAGCTAAAAGATTAATCAATGAATAATCCTGCAAATGAAGAGGTCAATTATAATTTTCAAAGAAATCTGACTCCAAATTTCCTAAAATAAATTCCTTAGTGAATGATCAATAAATCTAATAATTTATCCTTGATTAAGCTACTACAAAAATAGAACAAGTCCCTCAAAATAATATTTGTGAAATTATGTCCAATCTAGCCTACATTGATTAATAGCTCCTCAAATAAGGATAGGCATATAATGATCATGTGTTGTTCATCCAAATTTTTAGAATGATAGAGAATTGAATGGGCTTTAAAACTACATATTTTGTGTTAAAATTGGAGTTGAAATGAGGAAGTTATGACAAAATAAAGTTCTAAGGACTGAAATTAAATAAAAGTAAGTAGTTCCTCCTCAAAAAGGTCCTTGGAGGGTCTTATCTGTAATTAATAGAAGTCAGAGGGACCTTGTTGTAATTTTCCACGATGACACATGCTCCATACATGCGGCTGGGCAATGAGGACCCATGCGCTAGTTCTGGAGATGTCTAGGAGTTTGGTGCGATTTACCCCCCATGTATGTGCTACGCACATGACGTAGGCGGCTCGAGGTGGAGGCGTAGGCACGGGACACTGATGCTCCACGTGGTAGGTTGTAAAGGGGGGCTCGAGGTAGGGGGGTGTGACCGTCCATGGGTCATTGGATCAAGGGTAAGCCCCCGATCCAATGGTGGTTAGAGCGTCGTCAGGCCGAGCAGGTCGAGGTGGAGGAGATGCGACCGAGGTAGGCCACTAAAGGGAGGAACTAGGGCTCGGGTGGAGCCGAAGCGTTGTTGGAAAGGCGGAGGACTATCATGAAGTAGTGGAGCTACCATCTGGCAGTACGGTTCGAGGTGGAGGACGACGAGCGATGGCGCACAAGGGCGATCGACGAGGGTGAAATGTGAAGGTCGAGGAGGAGCTGGCGGCACGGATCTCGGTCAATGAGGTGAAGAACCGGAGGCTCACATTGAAGATCCCACAGAAGTCAGTGTAGACATGTGGGTCGTGGGTGGGTAAGCGCGATGGAGCCGCACAGGGCTAGTGGTTGAGGGTCGATGCGAAGGTGTTGCGGCTGAGTTGTGAAGATGTTGAAGTATGGAGGAGGAGTTGCGGTTGAGCAGCAGAGAAGAGGAGATCAAAGAATAGGAAGAGGGAGGTCGCATGGAAGATGGAGGGAACTAGAGGCCCTCCGGTGGTAACTTCAAGTCATGGGCGAACACGACGAAGCTCGGTGGCACGAGAGGTCACTAGAGCACAGGAGGGAGATGCATGTGGATCTCGCCAGATGGAGCCTTCGCCTAAGGCTGGGTTCTTGTCACGAACCGAAACTTCAACTTATTCAAATATAATGGAGGATACCGATCGAGGTTGAAGGGGAGGACGTTGTAAAGGAGTGGTGGGCGACCGTAACGCAGAGGAGGTGGCCATTATGCAGAGGAGGAAGAGGAAGAGAGGGCAGTGTGAGGTGTTGCAGGAGGAGGGGAGGTGTTGGAGAGCACGTGATTCACACAAGCTGAGAGATAGAGAGAGGGGGGAGTGGGGTCACGTGCAAGGCAGGTGACCCGGAGAGGGGAAATAGAGAGAGAGTAGAAGAAAAAGGGAAGGAAGAAAATAAAAATAAAAAGTAAAATAAATTAAATTTAAATTAAAAGAATAAATCATAAAAAAATAAAATTTAGTATTAAGTAAATAAATAAAAACAAAAATAAAAAAGTGAATGAAGTTTAAAAGAAAAAGTGACCAACATGAAAGTTGTTCATCTCGACATAGTGGTTGTGGGTGTTTGATGTGCATAGAGGTGGTTGTGAAAGGAGGTGGTTATGGTTGTTGTAATAAGTGAAGGTGGAAATTATGGTGCTTGTGAATGTTTGTTTTATCAAATGAATGTACATCTAATTTCTTATTCTTGTATTTTTTATTATTGTATAATTTGTATTATTCATGTTATTCTTCTTTCAGTGGTTGTCATTGTTCTTAAGAATGTTGTGAAGCAACAATTGTTGGAATATAGAAAAATAAATGAAAGGAAAATTTCTGGAGAGGTAATCACTATTATGAAAAGTTATCCTCTTGCCTCAATGAATCTGCATAGTTCTATTGAGAATAGGTTTCCTAAAAGGTGGAGGAGTGATGAACCCCGGTTTCTTTGTATTAATTTGCAGATATTAACCCCCCAGCTTAGACTAGTGTCAATAAAAATCAGATAAAATATTGTATATTTCTGAACCTTAGAATAAATTAAAAATACATTACATAGCAAAAGTAAAAATCATAGTGTTTTATACCCTTAAAACGCTCATAAAAATATTTCTCCCTTCGTTTTACCTCGTGTCTGTTTTTGGTCAATGTAGATCTCATTGACCAAAAACGGAGACGAGGTCAAACGAAGGGAGAAATATTTTTATGAGCATTTTTTAGGGTATATAAACACTACGATTTTTTACTTTTGTTATTTTTTGTATTTGAATTTATTCTAAGTCTCAGATATATACAATATTTTATCTGATTTTTATTGACACTAGTCTAAGCTAGGGAGTTAATATATGCAAATTAATATAATGAAATCGGGTTTCATCACCCCCATACTTAAACTATATTCATCCCTGAGCATCTTAAAAAATGAATGAGGTGGATTAACCCCCTTGTGCATGTGTGTACAGGATCTGATCTGTTCAAGAACTCCTAATTTTAGAGATTCAAAATCTTAGAGCTCAACATAGCCTTAATCAAGAGGTATCCAAATTCTCTAGTTCTCCAAACTCTCTCTTGTATACGTATAAGCTAAGGATATGACATTAAGTGTTGACCGTGATCACGAGAGTAGAGTCACAACGTCACCCAGGGTCCTAGTCCATAAAATCCTCCTAAGGACCCAATCCTCAATTCTAGGGAACAAATCAAATATTGCATCCAATCCACCGTCTCTTTAGATGTCAGACTTAGAAGTGTAGGTGGCAGGCCAGTTGATGGAGATTTTAGGATTGTGTCATTTCTTCTGTCCCTCTCATTGGAACTAGGATCCTCTCAAGTGCTTTATTAACTCAACGCATATTTTTGGTGTTGATCAGTACATCTGTCAAGAGAAGTTGGAGTCATATGCGCTTGTTTTTCTAGAAATACACTGGGGTGTGACTTTTTTGAGTATCTATTATATCTTCTACATCCAAACTTGTAGCATTTACGATGCAGAGCCCTTTTTTAGTGAAATCCCGACTCCTGATCCTAATAGCAGTGGTCCAAGTGGACACTTTGAAAATGGTTGGGGGTGCTCACCTTTGGTGGAGGCTCTTTGATAATTGACTTTGTGAAGTGAGAGATTTTTCTTCAACTTTTTATATTCCTTTGTATTCCTTTGGCTAGATCCACTACTTCTACCAAGAGTTAGCGCACAGTGATCAATATTCTTTTATTTTATTCACACCCTGGCACTTAGGTAGATGTCAAGAGATTAGTACAAGAAACCAAGTTCTCATACTGGCTAAAAATATTAAAGCTTAGGTTTCATGAAGCCTTCAATGATTTTATCCCATCCTCGAGCATCATTATATCAAGTACAGACTTGAATCCCTCATCCCATTTCCTAAGTAAAATTTCAACTCATCTCATCATGATTGTAGTCATGCATGTGAAGTGATGATCATATTCTTAAGGGTTGAGACTAAGCATGTAATATAGCACATAAATCTGACAAACTAGGGAAATGTGGATATTTAAGTCGAAGACCTTATGGTCAAGTCTGGGTAACCTAAAATCTCAAGACCTCTTAAACCAGGTGTTCTCGATCATCACTAACCCTATGTGGAAGTGAAAAATGTCGGGGATTCAATCCAACTCCTTCATCCTATTTTTTAAGACTTTAAAAGGCCTAATGTCTGCCTAAACTCAAATGAGTAGTTGCATCTACTTTCAGCCAGTATAGGTGAAGTAGATGCTGTACAACGGTACATGTTGCTTGAGGATGGAGCCTTACACGATATCCTCTAAACCACCTACCCTGTTAAGGGAGACCCTCACTGAAAGCGGCTACTTATTTTGTGTTTAGTAGTTATTTTGACTTTTAAAGTATTTATGATTTTTTTTCATTTTTATGTATTTTTTATTTAAGTTATAACTCAAGTTAAACTCATTTTCCTTTATTGAAATCAAGTTTTGAAAACATTTTCCAAACCATGTCACATATATATATATAGATTTAACATTTTCAAATGATTTCTAAAAACAAATAAAACACATTTTTCAAATCATTTTTTAAAAAAATCTCAAAATTAATGTAACATAGTATAGAAAAATTTTCAAGGCTTGAAATATTTTGTCAACTTAGTTCAAAAGATGATACTCTAGCCCAAATAGCTTAAATTTTTTCAGAAATTTTCAAAATATAGAGATATGGCTAAATTAAATATATATTGTGTACACGGTATACCCCCTTATACCTAAACTTTGCTATGTTCTCATATCATAAGGTGACACAAACCCATAGCTCTATTTAAGTATAAAAAAATATACAGGCGTTGAGGCAGGCGTCCCCTATACTTAGGTTAGAAATATTCTAAGTATTAAGGAAAGGATAAATGAGTAAGAAAAAAACACGGGGACTCAGGTCCCCCATATACTTAGGCTGAGAGTAGCCTAAGTACATAGATGTATAAATGATGCTGGGAGACCTAGGGGAACGAAGAAGTTAGGATGGATGTACACGTGAGCGAGTGAATCTTCAAAGATGAATGGATCACCTAATGTCTAGGGGAGGGTGTCCGAGCAATCAAGGTTCAATCAAGAATGCAATACCTTTTAATTCACCAACTCACACGTGAAACCAACAAGTGTTGGTTAATTATCTTTCCATTTTTATTTGTGATAAAGAATAATCTAATTTATGCAAGGATTAAGAAAGATGTCAAGAAACATCCTATATAAACAAGGGTGTTGCTCTCCCAAGACATGATTTTACTCCATTTTAGGTCAACTTGCATTTATTGGTCTCAATGTTAAGCTTAAGGTTATCACTGTTTCAATGTAAGCATAAATCAATCAATCAATCAATCATCTACCGCTTACCCCCAATTTCTAGTGATCCTAGGTGATCAAGTCAGGAAGGGAGGTCGAGAAAAAGCCAATGCAGTTGATAAAATCATGATCTACGTTAAGATAGAAAACTTGTAGTGCCTTGAGTAAAATTTCAAGAAAACAAGACTGAATTAAAAATAAAAAATCGAATGTATGCAAGCCGATGAAAAAACCACACCTAGCATGCTTCTATTAGCGGGGAAGAATAGATATTATTTTCGACTAAGTGAAGCGATGTTTACATGCGTCTAGAATTATTAGGTGTGTCCTACCTACGATCAAACACATAGAATAAAGAAAATGTGACTATAGCTCGGAGAGCCGCGTGCCTGATCCTAGGTCGACACTGAAGTGGGGCAATCCCCACACAACCACGAATACTTCGTTCACTTACACACACGAGTCTTTGAACGAAGAATGCTGTAAAGATGATTATTACATGAAAAATAAAATGCAAGAAATACTTTTTTCTTCAATTTTCCTCCAAGGTTTGCTTTTACGACTCCTCAGAGTAAGGATCTCCTGCTCCTCGCTTCCTTGGTCACCAAGGGACCCTGCCACACAAAGCAAATGTTAGATATAAATCAAAGAATTATCAGTAATGCACAAACAACAAGAACTATGAATTAAAAAAATCACACTTAATCAAATAATGAAAAATCCAAATAAAATGAAAGATGAGTCATGTCCTCGACAACGGTGCCATTTGAAGGACCCGCAAAATTCGGCCTCTAATTATGTGGAATTAGTGTGTTGTAGTCGGCCAAATTGTATCTGTCAAAAACTGCTTAAAAACAATATCAATTAATCAAAAGCGGTCGATTTTTATTTTGCTTGGACAAGCCCAAGATCGAACTCAGGGACACGAGCCTCACCCTCTTTCATTCTCTCTAATATCTACTATATTTAAGTATGGATCTAGACTCTTATTATTCTGATTTAGTGTCGAATTAAAAATCCATAGGTCAATGCACACAAAGACACGATGCAGACAATGCGTACATATTTTTTCATTTGATTTTTTACATGCTAGCAATTGTAAATGAGATACATGCAATTATGCCCTAATTAGACAAAATATTTTGAGCCACTGAACAATAGTCAAATTCAAATTCGGATCATGAAACAAGTTATTATTGATCAAGTAAGGAAAGGCATGAAAAACACTACATAAGTGATAAATCCCTTATCATCACTCTTTATTCTTTTATTTTAGCTAATTATCTTGGCAAAGCATCATGTAAGTAGATATAAATACAATAAGTTATCATTACGCATGCATGTGTTAAATGTACGTAATTAGCATGTATATATGCAAAAATAAAGAATAAAGAAAAAAAATTAAGGAGGTATTTAGAATAAATACATAGTGACCTGAACCCCAAGAGAAGGCCAAGCATCAACCTGATCGCCAAATAAAATATGTAGAGAGAGATAAGGCCCACTCTATATTGTACATATTCATTGGTGTAAATAATGAATTATTTTTAACAAAATAAAAATAAAAGATTCTTTTTACCTCCTTGTACATACTCCTAAAAATAAAACAAAAATTAAAAAATAAAATAAAAAATAAATTATCTCTCCCTTGTATATAATACATGCATATATGTTTCCTTCTCCATTTATTACACACATGTAATTATGTAATAAAAATACAATAAAAATTATTTTGTACCCCAAAAATTAAGTTATAAATAAAAAATAAAATTGGGGTATTTATGTAAAAATAATAAAATAAAAATAATTGTACAAAATACATAGGTATATTATACCTATATGTAATACACTATATTGTATATAGATTAACTTATTTTAAAAAATAAAAATCATAAAAAAATAATTTGAAAAATAACAAAGATTTTTTTATTTTATACACTTTTTAATTTAAAATCAATTATTATTTTTTATTTAATTTGTAAGTATTATGTATATTCTATTTTTCTGATTGGTCCACGTCAGGTTGTTGACCTGGGTCGACGCCCTCTTCTTGGGCTTGACCCGACCTGATCTCACTGTCAGACCTTTTTCTCTGAATTTCCTCGGTCGTGTTACACATCCCCTTGCCCTAATTCTTCGCTCGGAGCTTCCCCTTGGATCCAAGACCCTCGTGAATCCCTAGGAAAACGCGGATCTTCCTCGGTCCGCATGTTCTTGCCCGATTCCTCTAGCATGCTGGGAATTCTATAAAGTCTCTCATCTGGCTCCCAGGAGTGGCAGCTTGCGCCTTTCTCCCATCTCGAACCCTAGCCACCTCCAGCTGAGTGACAGCTGCTCGGAGCATCGCTCGGAGCTCGGTTTGGTGCAGGAGAGCCGATGCTCAAACTTCGTGGCCGGACCTCCGCCCCGAGTAGCCTCCCCCACCTTTCGCATCGAGATTTATCCATCACCTAGACATACATCCTAAACCCGAGTCCCAGCTATCCCTTGCAGGTATAACGCGTACTGGGACTCCCTATCTCATCCATCAGAGGTCCGCCGGAGCAGCTCCAGGCCCTGTCCATTGCCACGCATATCCAGTCGGTGGCTACTCCATCGGACCTACTTCGTCGATGTGGAAGCTTTCTATGACCACTCCTGTGCCTTCCGATCGACCATCGGAGCTGAGGATCACCTCCTTGGCTCTGGTGAAGTTCATCCTAATGTTGTTCTTCCAGGAGTCTTCCGCAATGTTATATCGGTTGGTTTTCTCCAGATTGAAGCCACACCGACGACACTACAGTCTTTTCAGGCTGTTGGATGATAGATCTGGCGAATTTGTGCCCCGCGTCCCCAACCAGTTCTGAGTTGTCAGATCTGACACCTGCAGCTGATCAGAGCTGCACGTCCACGCTCCCACCAGCGGCCTCCACGTGTCCACACACGCTCCTCATGTACTGCAAGGGTATATTGCACTTTTCCCCTACACTTTTCAGACTTTTATGTTTTAGCTTGTTAAATAAAGTTGTAGTTTGAACTATTTGCACTCTAGTCCTTAAGGTCTCTAGTATTTGCTCTTTAGTCCTCCCTGCCTGAGAACGCGTGCCTGATCACGTTAACTATGGTGTTTTTGCACATTTATCATGTAGTTCCTGCTGGTTCATGTTTGAATGAAATATTTCTAAATTTGCATTTACACCCCTATGAACACGTATTGCGCATGTACGTGTTTTCGTGGAAATTTTTGCATTGATACCCTTGTACTTTATATGAATGTTACCGTTTGATATGGAAACTTAGGATTATTTGCAATTAGGTCCATGTAATATGTGTGTCTTGTTTAAAAGCAAATGATTATCAAATTTACTCAAAAAATTCCTCAAAAATTACCAGTAGCCTGCTACTGTGTAATATTTTTGGTAATTTTTGTGATGCAATTTGATTTTATTTTCTATTTTCTAAAAATAAAACCCCCTAAAAAAGAATATGTATGCTTTATAAAATTCCAAAAAATATAAAAATACCACTAAAAATTCTAAAAAAATTATTTTGTGTTTGTTTTGGTGTCTTTTAATTCCTATAGAATTTTTATTCCATTATTTCCTATAAAACCGCTAAAAATCATAAAAGATCAAAAAACTTATAAAAAACATTAAAAATTCCATAAAAACTAGAAAATAAGTTTTCAATTTCTATAGTTAGCTCTTTGTATCTATTTTGACTTAGAATTGCAACCATGACATTTGGGGCACTTTAGATATTTTAAAATTACCTTATTGTCTATGTTGTACACTATTTTGTTATTTAGACTTTATTTTATTTTTATAAAATTATATAAAAATCAGAAAAAATTTAGAAATTTATCAAAAACATCTGCATATTTTAAAAATACAAAAATATTTTTTTCGCTTTTTTGGGTATTTGTAATCATAATAAAAATTATTGAATTAAGATTTCCTTTGTCTCTTATTCATTTTCTCATTAGAAAATATAAAAAAGTATAAATTAAAAACCATAAAAATATATCTTCTATTTCCTGATTTTCGACTAACTCGTAGGCTTATCCGTGCTCCTTGTGTTCGACCCTGGTCGCTATACCAGATTAAATAAATAGCAGAGACCGCTACATTTGTTTTCGTGCTTGATTGATTTTACTTGTGGTCTTAATTTTTCTTGTTGAGTCTGGCTCGGGTGATTGAGATTGCAACGACCTTTGATATCACCTAGCCTCATCGCTCGAGCGCTCATCAGAATGGTGTCATTTCTAGGGAGCACGACTTAGTAGTTGATTTTCATATCTTATCTTTTATCGGCTTTTAGCTCTATCTGTTATAACTGTGTTCTGACCCGTTCCTGTTTTGCTTTTTGTGCGAGGAACCGCCCGAGAGACGCTTTGGAGGAGATCCGTACTCAAGGAGAAGAAGGAGCAGCTGAGGACTTAGTTATAACTCATACAGTAGTTTAGAGTAGTTAGCTTACTTTCAGCCTGATTATTATTGTAATAATACATGGACTCAAAGACTTTGGACAGTTTAGACTTGGCTATATCGGGGTTTGTTTCACCGAGCATCGATGAGCTTGGGGGACTTCACCACGGTTTTTGCTCATTTTGATTTCTTACCTTTTATTTCTATTTTGATTCTCGAGGAATTTTGCCCCTTGACTTAGGGATTTCTCTGATTGTTACGTAATTGATAAGGACCAAATCCCTAACTATTTACATGTGTCTATAGTTTGTAATTGGACCTAATTAATAGTCATAATAAAAAGTTAGTTTAATCAAACTTGAGTCCACGTGCTGTGAGGAACCACATACAGCACTGGCAGGACCCGTTATGGCGAGCACCGAGTGGTCCCAAGATTAGACTTCGAACTTAGTCATATTAGCTAACTATCATTCTTATCGTGTAGAAATTGCTCGTCTGAGGTTATTTCCTTCTTACATCATATAGATAGTTTTATTCATGTTTTTAATTTATGCATGGATCACCCTGCAGTAGAGTGTTGGTGACAGGTACGTATCTCTTACTTTGCATGCATCATTATGTTTAGTCGAGCATCGGCTTTTTCGACTTCTCCCTCTATTTTGGAGTATAAATAATCAGGAGAATTGAAAAATTCATTAGGCACTGCTTGCTTATTGAAAAATACCTAAAAAAAGAGATAATCATAAAATTGGGACTGTTAATCAAACTCAATCATAAAATACATTTCATCTAAAAATCTGATTTGGGAGAGCAATCTCCTCATTGTTTGGTTTGATTGTGCAAGAGAGTGACCCATACACTAGGCTAGAGCCATACCTGAACTCTTGTTAGACTACTGGTGTTGGAGTTAGTTGTTCAGCAGTGAGGATCGCTCCGGTTTCCGGTAAAGTGGGCAGCGATATCCTTAGCAGAGTGAGTTGAACGGGTAGCCGGTAAATGGTCTGCAGCTTATACTGGTTAGGAAAGATCTAACTTTGGGATTGGGCCAGTTTCTTGGGAGAATCGCGCTCCTACTAGCTCGCTTAATTGCTCTGTCAGACTGAGTTATCACCTAAATAAATTTGAAAAGATAAAAGATCAAACTTTCATGGTCATCAGCTCTCAGTGTTGAGTAGGTGAATTGGGGGTTTGTTTGCTGATCTTGTTTGATTCCAGATCTCATCCACCTCCTCTTTAGATCACGATGATGGGCCAGACATCCCTTAGGCAGTCCTTGGTTGTATCGCTTTGGAGCACTCTGCCCCATTCATCTAGGATGGTTCGTGAGATCCCAAACCCGCTCTCTAAACCTGAGTTCGATTTCGTCCTATTGCCCCTCGACCACCCTTCTACCAGTCTCGAGGTACCAGAGCAGAGACCATAGCAGATATCCATTCACTTGATGATACCTGAGTTCGGGTCTTTTGCCTTTGTAGAAACCCGAGAGATGGCCAGTAGCGAGGATCGCACCGATGGACACCCCCAGACTACTACATATGTTTGGATCACGACGCCATCAACAACACATTGTTAGCCTCCCTGGATGATGCAGCATCAGATCAGAGAACAGGGAGCATTCATGGTAGATATGCACAGAGAGATGGAGCAGATGCGAGCCAACCGAGGCGAACAGAACCGAGCTGGTGGTGGAGAGATACCAGAGCATGCAAGAGGAGAAGGAGACCATCTAGAGAATCTACAAGATCTAGTCCGACCAACCAGGCTGATGAGAGAGTTACACAACCCTCGTATGACTCTTACACACCATTGGATTCAGCTTCCGACGATCTTGTGAGATTTCAAGCTCCCCCCTCAGATGATCCAGTTGTTTCCCAGATTTCATGGGCTAGCCGCCGTGGAGCCGCATATACATCTCCAGGAATTTGAGGTGATCTGTATCATGGCCCACGATAGATACATGGACGAGGACACCATCAAGATGATGGCATTTTCGTTCTCCTTGGTCGATAGAGCATCCTCCTGGTTGAAGCATTTAGGGAGATACGTCACTTCGTGGGAACAACTCCGGACTGAGTACTTGAACAAGTACTATCCACTCGGTCGGACAAATGCAGCTTGAGCCCTCATCAACAACTTCTCTATGCTTCCCGACGAGCAACTCCATGATGCATGGGACTGCTTCCGAGAGCTCATTGACCGGTGTCCACACCGTGACATCTCAAAGCCCAACTTAGTTTAGAGTTTCTTTTGTGGGCTAACACCGGAGCTTTAGGGGCTCGTGAATGCTTCTTATGGGGGTTCCTACTTTGCCAAGGATGAAGATCAGGTATGGGCCATATATGAGGAGATGGCCGAGAACTACACTGTCATGTCCCAGACCCGTCTTTGCACTCAGGAGAAGCCCTCACCCCATGTTGTGTCCTATCATAGGATAACACAAGTTGATGCAGGTCCATCCACCTCTTCAACCGCTGCAACACAGGCAGAGTTGTCGACCGTTGATATGGGCATTATCTTCAAGAAGCTAGACAACATCTAGATCATCGAGAAGAAGCAGTTCTAGAGCATGACTCAGATTAATCAGTTGGCATAGACTTTGAGTGACCTGAAGACCCAGATCATGTGTCTCCGGGAGGCACAGACGGCTTCTCGGCCCCGTCTCATGTCACAGGTTGATCCTAGCAGCAACAGCTCGACCTAGCACTCCGCCCCGCACCAAGAGGTTCATCATAACCAGGCGGAGCCGTTCCAGCAACAGCAGCACATGTATCTTTAGCCACTACCATCTCACGACACTCGGATGGTGGTATACCATCAATATCAGCCCCTGGAAGTTCTTACTCCCCCCTTCGAGCAGGATTCATTGATGGAAATCAATAGGATTTGGTACAACCGACAACAGCCCCGGATCCGCCGAGATCATCTCGGATTCAGGTGGTCTACCGGAGGTACCTCATCCCAGCAGCAACCTCAAGCTCAGGTTGGACAATACATCCAACCTCAGCAAAAGTCCAAGTTCCCACAGCAACCACAACAACACTACCAATCAGATCCTCATCTCTACCATCAGGGACAACCGTGGAAGTGGCACCAGCAACAGCCTCAATAGTACTCTCAGTATCCCCCTCATCCGTCCCAACAACAGCCTCACGTCTAGAGAGGCAACCCATCTGATTCTCATGGGCCAGCCTATGAGAACCGATCACTCGCTGATCTGGCCCGCCTTCTTTTCGAGCAGCAAGCCACATTCAAGTGGGAGATGGATGAGTTCCGCCAGGAGATGAGGGAGATCATCAAGGGTAAGGCCTCTATACCCGCTCAGATCAAGCCAAACCCTAACAACCTAAAGAGAAAGTCTGATCAGGAATAGTTCACAGAGGTTACCATGCCTAGTGACTTATTGGGCAATATTGCTTCATATACATTTGATGCTGACTTTGTTACACTTAAGAGCGGTAGGATGCCAGCCGGCAGCGCCTCATTTGAGCAACAACACCACGAGGATGCAGGAGCGCTAGACGGGGAGGATAGCTATGTTGATGTCCCTTATTATGATGATGACAGTGATGCTGACGCCACCAAGGATGTTGATTTATCCGACAGTACTGAGGTTGTCGCGTCCCTAGATGTAGTGGGTGGTACTGATGCCACCAGAGATCCAGATATTGTGCCGGAGTGCGGTGTTTATATCGCATTTCGTGATGTTGTGGGTGGTACTGAGGCCACCTCTTCTATTCTAGTTGTATTTCCTCCTGTTTCTGTACCTTGGGACATTACAGAAAATACCAAAAATTTAATAAAGGAAAAGGTTCTTCATCTTCGAGTCCATATGTGATGCATGATGATACTTGTATGGATTCTACTACTTTGCACCATGAACCCATTCCTAGACCTGTATCTGAGGAGGGCCCAGCCATCCCCTTCTGTCAAGCACTCTACTTGACTAAGGGGACTAAAAAAGAAAATCCAAAAAAATCACAGTAGATAGAGTTCAGACAACATATGATCAATAGATTTCAGATTTAGCTGACTCTACAGGAGGCATTTGAGCACATCCCTCTCTTCAGAGGAACCTGAGAGAGAAAACCACCATTCGTAGGAAGAAGAGGAACCATAATGAAGAGATCTATGTGCTCACCCGTGCTACTTGCTTCCCCATCCAGAACGTCTACCAACCAAGAGGCCAGATGCAGGAGTTCCCTATGTCAAATGCCATATTCATGAGCAGAGATTTGATCGGACTCTATTAGACAGCGACTCATCCATCAACCTCCTTCTGGCAGCCTTACTCGACCAGTTTGAGTTTGGCCCTCTTCGACAGAGCAGGTTAGTCCTTTAGTTTGCTGATAGATCTGTCAAGAGGCCGAAGGGGTTGTTGAAGGATGTGGTCGTCACAATTCAGGGTCTGAAATTCCCTGTGGACTTTGTTGTGTTGGACATGGAGATCCCTGAGTCTGTGATCGATACCCCATCATTTTAGGATGACGATTCTTGGCCACAGCCAAGGAGGGCTCCGACCATGATAGCAGGAAGGTATACTTTTGCATTAAGGGTGAGAGTATACAAATAGACACGATCGACGAGACCAGAGCATGAGATTCAGCTTGCTCAGAGCAGCACCATGATTCAGAGCAGATGAAAGAGGCAGAGCGAGATGTTCACCAAGAGTGCGATTTTTTATCACTGATGATGAATCCGCTTGGTCCGATCCCATTTCACGAACCCTCCTCTCACCTTCAGATTCTGCAGATTCACAGATCCCGGTAGAGGAGAGTTCGGAGAGCACACTCTTGGTAGAGGACACATTTGAGGCTGAAGATCGTGTTCAGGATAACAAGGCAGAGTACATTTCTTATGAGTCAGATTCAGATCCCTTGGATTCAGACATAGATTGGGCCGAATTTGATTATTTACTTCCGTGTCTAATTTTCACAGAGCCATCAGCTAGGGTGGAGACTGAGCCGGTGCAGATTAAAGATACACTAGCAGGGCAGTCTACATTAGTTTTTCATGATTAACGAGAGTTCTCCGATGCAGATTTGGTTGCATTCACTAAGACATTTCAGAAGCCAGATTTGCCAGCTCCTAGTCGTCCAGAACTGAAGCCTTTTCCACAGTCGCTAAGTATAGGTTCCTTGCGGGCAAGCATGAGATGCACCCAATCATTATCTCAACAGATTTTACTTGAGAGCAAGAATCTCGTTTGATGGAGGTTATTAAAAAGAACCGCAAGATGATAGGATGGAGTGTAGCTGATCTCCAGGGGATAAGTTCGGCTTTGTGCTCCCACCATATATATCTCGAAGAGGATGCTAAGCCATCGTGTGAGTTCTAAAAACGGCTGAACCCGAATCTTGGAGAGGTTGTCATGAAGGAGATCTCTATATGGTAAAGTGCCGATTTTATCTACTCCATCTCCGACTCCAAGTGGGTTAGTCTGTTACATGTGGTGCCCAAGAAGATGGGCATCACTATAGTTGTGCGCGAGTCCGGAGAGGAGATAGCTACCCGGGTACCCACTTCTTGGAGGGTCTGTGTGGACTACATACGATTGAATCAGGCCACCAAGAAGGATCATTTTTCACTGCCTTTTATTGATCAGATTATAGAGAGGCTAGTTGGGAAGAGTCATTACTGCTTTCTTGACGGGTACTCCGGCTACAACTAGGTGGACATTGCGCTTGAAGACCAGGAAAGACGGCATTCACATGTTTGTTTGGGACTTATGCTTTCGTATGGATGCCCTTTGGTCTACGTAACGCCCTGGTGACATTACAAAGATGCATGTTGTCCATCTTCTCGGACATGGTGGGTGACTATTTAGAGGTCTCCATGGATGACATTTTGGTCTATGGCAATGGGTTTGATGCTTGTCTTGACTGCCCAGACCGCGTCCTTCAATGTTGCATCTAGGTTCACCTTGTTTTATCTTGGGAGAAGAGTCACTTCATGGTGACTCAATGGACGGTGCTTGGTCATATCATCTCCAACAGGGGAATGGAGGTTGATCCGGCCAAGGTGGATATTATAAGGAAACTCAATCTACCGTTCAACCTACGACAGTTACGGTTTTTTCTGGGGCACGTTGGTTTCTACCGATGATTCATTCATGATAACAGCAGGATTACCCGACCATTAACGGATTTGCTTCATTGTAGATGGTAAGTTTCTTGCATCATTTGAGACTCTCAAGAGTCTAGTTGTTGAGGCTCATGTCCTTCAGTTGCCTGATTGATCTCTCCCATTCGAGATCATGATGGATGCCTCCGATTTTGTCGTATGGGCCATGCTAGGACAGAGGAGGGATGGAGTAACCTTTGCCATTCACTATGCTAGCCGTACATTGGATGTCATGCAGCGGAACTACACCATCACTGAGAGAGAGTTGCTAGCCGTAGTTTTTGCCTTGGACAAGTTTAGATCATATATTATTGGATCCAAAGTGACTATCTTTACTGATCATACCTCCATCAGGTACCTCATGGCAAAGAAGGATGCCAAAGCGAGACTGACTAGATGGATCCTTCTACTCCAGGAGTTTGATATTGAGATTAAGGATAAACCTGGAGTCAAAAATGTGGTGGCGGATCATCTCTCCCGATTAGAGCATCTTGAGGAATCTGAGCAGATTGATCTGATTTCAGAGACCTTCCCAGATGAGGCACTCCTTGCTATCACCTCACTCTTATGGTACGCCTACATTGTGAATTATTTTCTCGCTAAGAAAGTTTCACAAGGTTGGCCTAGGCAGCGACTTGAGACTTTCCTTAAGAAGGCCAAGTCTTACCATTGGGAGGATCCCATCCTTTATCATGAAGGAGGGGATAGCATCTAGCGTCGGTGCATTCCTCGGGAGGAGCACCATAGCGTCCTCACATACTGCCACAAGCTCGAGGCAGGAGGACATTACTCTCGGAGGAGAACAACGCGGAAAGTGCTCCAATCCAGCCTATGGTGGCCTACCCTCTTCAAGGATTCTTATGAATTCGTGAAGAGGTGTACTGACTGTCATATGATGTGCACTTGTGGACATCGTGATATGATGTCCAAGCAGCCCATGCACTTCTGTGAGGTTTTTGATGCATGGGGCATTGACTTCATGGATCCATTCTCTAAGAGTAAGGGATTTGAGTACTAACTACTTGTTGTTGACTATGTGAGTCGTTGGGTTGAGGCCATACCCGTCTGAACCGCAGATGCTAGGATTGTTTGCAATTTTTTGAGTAAAAATATCATCTCACGGTTTGGGGTGCCTAGAGTACTGATATCTGACGGGGGATCTCACTTTATCAATGACAAGGTAAAGTCCCTTGCTAACGAGTTCAGCATAGACCATCGTATTGCCATTCCATACTACCCTAAAACCAATTGTCTTGTTGAAGTATCAAATAGGGAGATCAAGAAAATATTGCAGAAGGTAGTCCATCCAGATCGAAAGGATTGGTCACAACTTTTGGACTCGGTCTTGTGTGCATATCGGACTTCCTTCAAGACTCCTTTGGGTAAATCTCCCTTTCGTCTCGTTTATGGAAGGCCTTGCCATTTACCTGTTGAGAGTAAGCATAATTCACTATGGGATGTCACTGATATATTATTGGATCCAGAGAGTATAGGAGATCAAAGGAAGGCAGAATTGGCAACCCTAGAGGAGCTTAGCGATACAACCTTTTCGAGCAGCCTACATTACAAGGAGCGAGTGAAGATATGGCATGATTCTCATATCAGCCATAAGCAGTTTGAGCCAGATTAGAGAGTATGGTTGTTTGATGCCAGGCTTAGATTATTTCCAAGGAAATTGCAGAGCAAGTGGAAAGGACCATACCTGGTCCGAAAGGTGCATGACAGTGGTAGTATGGACATATCTGAGATGTCATATGAGTCCACCTTTTGTGTTAACGACCAGTGCCTCTAACCATATCTAGATCACGAGCCAATGGTCGTTGACGTCGCCCCGATTCATTCTTCATAAGATGTGGTCTTTGACTCACATCAGTTGCATCTCATGCTTGATTATCACGGTCTTTAGCATTGTATAGATCCAGATGTTCATATCATCTCATTCTTTAGCCTAACACCCCATCTGCATCTTGTGATTATGCTATACTAAGGATGCACTTTACCCTAAGTATGGGGGTGTCAGACTCTTGATTATTATTTTGATTCTTTTTACCTCTATTTTGCTGCCTATACTTAGAGTTATTTTGCCCTAAGTAAAGGGGAGATAGACCCTATACATTCTATCACTCAGTTTTTCTTTATGTACAGTCTGCTATACTTAGGATTACTTGATCCACTTATAGGGGGAAACACCGAGTCATCTTCATTCTATTCTTTGATTCGTTGTTGTAGTATAGCATTCCTTTTTACTGTCCTATACTAAGCACGAGTTATGTCTTCTTCTTCTTCTTCATCACTCTTGATTCACTCTAAGGACATCATTCGAGCTAAGTATAGGGGGTGTCATATATATTACATATATACTTTAGCCATAACTCATACTTTGTGTGAGTGTGTTAACAAACAAAATGACAAAAATATGTTATCCAAAAATCATTAAATTTTTACAAAAAATTTTCTTGTAAATAAAATTCTTTCTGCACATACATAGCTATTTATAAAAATATTTTTTGTACAAAGGATTGTAAAAATGTTTTGATTGTAAAAAGTTTGTAAAATATTTTGATATCAAAACTATGTATATAGTACAAAATTTTTGTAAAATATTTGAAAAACAAAAGTTTGCAAAAACCCTTGTGGAAATGTTTGTGAATAGTTTGCAAAACTTCTGCATCCATGCATACGTTTTCCAAAATTTTTGCACTTTTTCAAAAAACTTCGCATAAAAATATTTTTGTATATACTTGTACATTCTTCTGAATCATTATTGACAGTTAAACTATCCTGGAATTAAATTAAGAAATGGAGTTTGGTTAAGACATTAATCCACTTAATTCTAAGAGGAACCTTATAGGATTTAGGGTTGAGACTTTTAAGGCCCATTAGTGACTTAATTCTTTGAGTCCACTAGGATATGATCACATGTCATCTTGATGAGCCTAAGTGGAGCACTTAACAACGCACGCATGACTCTCACAGACAATGGCTTTACTTGCACCAGCACCTTACACATAGCTCTCTACGGATGAGGTCGTGAGGAAGCAGTTTCCTTTGGCTTGGGGTAGCATATGAGGGTAGTACTTCTAGGCGGAACCTCTTATCTTCTGTTAGTGAAGGAAGTGCGCCTCAACTTGGTCTGGTGGTGTTAAGGTCTAAAGACAGAAGTTGTGGGTTGCAATAAAGCTTCAAAAGAGGGATCGACTCAAGAGGAAAAAGTCCTTATGTAAATATGTTGCACCATGTAGATATGTTGTACATATGCACATTTAAAAAAATGTGCAAAAGAAAGAAAAACTCCAAAAACGTGGACATGCCTGATTGAAAATAAAATGTCTGTCGGGGTGTATATAGTCAAATAAAGCAAAGCTTGTGTTACATCGTCTCATCTCATGAAGCTTGCAGCGGGAGACTTAGCTACACTGGTTGGGCTCCCAAGGATACATTACTACACTGTTCATGGTCCATTCTCTTCTTTCCCCTCTTCTTGAGCTGGTTGAACTTGAACTTAGAAGGGAATACCCAACTCCTCGAGGAAAAAGCTGTTGGACTAGGGCATTAGAGTTACCTTGTTGAGGGGGGCTGTTTTTTGTCATTTCCGAGGTGGGAATCTGCATATCACTTACACCGTACAAGAAAAGATTCATGGTCATTAGAGTTTGTGTATGTAGACTTGTTCTGATCTGGAGCATTGAGGAGTCGTGACCATAGATTGGTGTAATTTAGAGGCTGTTAAGTCTTAAACCTAGGTCCAAATAAGGTTCCGACAAACTAATAATCCAAAGGTCTAACTGAGCTCCATACTTCAATTTAATAAAGACAAGTTTAACAATCAACCTTGATTCTCCTTCTTTTTTTCTTTTCTTTTTCTTTTTCACTTATTTTTCAAATAAGTGTTTGCTAGGGACTAGCAATGGTAAAGTATAGGGGGGGTGATGAATCCCTGATCATCGCTCTTTATTCTTTTATTTTAGCTAATTATCTTGGCAAAGCATCATGTAAATAGATATAAATACAATAAGTTAGCATTATGCAAGCATGTGTTAAATGTACATAATTAGCATGTATTTGTGAAAAATAAAAGAATAAAGAAAAAGAAAAAGGAAGGAGGTATCTAGAATGAGTATAGAGTGACCCGAACCCTAAGAGAAGGCCAAGCATCGGCCTGATTGCCAAATGAAATATGTAGAGAGAGAGAGAGATAAGGCCCATCTATATTGTACATATTCATTGGTGTAAATAATTAAATATTTTTAACAAAATAAAAATAAAAGATTTTTTTACCTCCTTGTACATACTCCTAAAAAACAAAATATAGAAAAATAAAATAAAACCAAAAATAAAATTCTCTTTCCCTTGTACATAATACATTCATATATGTTTCCTTCTCCATTTATTACACACACGTAATTAATTAATAAAAATTATTTTGTACCGTAAAAATTATGTTATAAATAAATAAAATATAAAATTTGGGTATTTCTGTAAAAATAATAAAATAAAAATAATTTTACAAAATACATAGGTATATTATACATGTATATAATACACTGTACTGTATATAGATTAATTCATTCTTCAAAAAATTAAATAAAAATCACAAAAAAGTTTGAAAAATAACAAACATTTTTCGTTTTATACATTTTTTGATTTCAAATCAGCTACTATTTTTATTTAATCTGTAAGTATTTTGTATGTTCTATATTTCTGATTGGTCCACGTCAGGTTGTTGACCTAGGTCAACGCCCTCTTCCCGGGCTTGACCCAACCCAATCTCATCGCCAGACCTTTTTCTCCGAATTTCTCCGGTCAGGTCACGCATCCCCTCACCCCGATTCTTCGCCTACAGCTTTCCCTTGGATCCAAGACCCTCGTAGATCCCTAAGAAAGCACGAATCTTCCTCGGTTCGCGTGCGCTTGACCGGTTCCTCCAGCCTCTTAGGAATTCTATAATGTCTCTCGTCTGCCTCCCAGGATCGGCAGCTCGTGCCTCGCTCTCATCTCGAACCCTAGACACCTCCTGCTGAGTGACAGCTACTCGGAGCTCGGTTTGGTGCGGCACATACGACGCTCAACCTTCGTGGCCGGACCTCCACCGTGAGTAGCCTCCCGTGCCTTTCGCATTAAGGTTGATGCCATCACCATAATGTACACCTTTTCCTGGAGAGCAAGAGCAATTCCAGATCTTCAGGTACCCTTAATATCCTTCGCCTTTTCTGTTTCGATTTGATCCTTCGTTCATCGTCGCCGCATGTTCACCTGCTCTGACTATCCAGTCAGAGCCCCGTTTTCCACACCCAACCGCTTTGATCGACCCGCACACTCTCCCTCCATCTCGAACCACAATCTGATCCCCCTTAGCCTCGACCATCAGATCGAGCTTAGGGTCTAGATCTCCCCTACCATCTTCATTGGAGAACAAACGTCACTCCCCTCCGCTTCTTGGTTTTAAGCTCCAATAACCCGGATCGGAGCATAGCCCCGAGTCCTAGCTATCCCTTGCAGGTATAGCGCGTACTGGGACCCCCTATCTAATCCATCAGAGGTCTGTCGGAGCAGCTCCAGGCCTCGTCCATTGCTACACATATCCAATCGGTGAATACTCCATTGGACCAGCTCAGTTGACGCGGAAGTTTTCCACGACCACTCCTGTGCCTTTCGATCGACCATCGGAGCTGAGGATCACCTCCTTGGCTCTGGAGAAGTTCATCCCAGCGTTGTTCTTCCAGGCGTCTTTCGTACCTTTAGATCGGTTGGCTTTCTCCACATCGAATCCACACCGCCGACATAGCAAGCTTTTCAGGCCGTTGGATGATAGATCTGGCGCATATGCGCCCCACATCCCCGACCAGTTCTAAGGCGTCAAATCTGATACCTGTAGCGGATCAAAGCCACACGTCCACGCTCCCATCAACGGCCTCTACGTGTCCCCACGTGCTCCTCACATTCTACAAGGGTATACTGCAATTTCCCCCTACACGTCTTTTTAGCTTGTTAAATAAAGTTGTAGTTTGAACTATTTAAACTCTAGTCCTTAAGGTCTCCAGTATTTGCTCTTTAGTCCTCCCTGTCTGAGAACGCGTACCTGATCACGTGAACTGTGGTGTTTTTGCACATTTATCATGTAGTTCCTACTAGTTCATGTTTGAATGAAATATTTCTGAATTTGCATTTATACCCCTGCAGATGTTGTATTGCATATGTACATGTTTTCGTGGGAAGTTTTGCATTGATGCCCTTAGAATTTATATGTATGTTACTGTTTGATCTAGAAACTTAGGTTTATTTGTATTTAGGTCCATCTAACTTGTGTGTCTTATTTTAAAGAAAATAGTTATCAAATTTACACCAAAAATACCCCAAAAATTACCAGTAGTTCCTACTACTGTGTAATATTTTTGGTAAGATGCAATTTGATTTTATTTTTATTTTTTTAAAAATCAAAAACTCCAAAAAAAGAGTCTGTCTACTTTATAAAATACAAAAAAATATAAACTACCTCTAAAAATTCCAAAAAATACTTTGTGCTTGTTTTGGTTTTTTTAATTCTAGTAGTGTTTTTATTTCATTATCTCTTATAAAACCCCTAAAAATCATAAAAGACCAAGAATCTTATAAAAATCATTAAAAATTCTATAAAAATAAAAAAAAATGAATTTTCAATTTCTATAGTTAGCTCTTTGTATCTTTTTTGACTTAAAATTACAATCAGGACGTTAGGGGCACTTTAGGTATTTTAAAGTTCCTTATTATCGAAGTTGTACACTAATTTGTTATTTAGAGTTTATTTCATTTTTATAAGATTTTATAAAAATAAAAAAACTTCAGAAAATAATCAAAAACATCTGCATATTTTAAAAACTCAAAAATATTTTTATTTCACATTTTTGGGTATTGCTAATCATAGTAAAAATTGTTGAATTATGATTTACTTTGTCTCTTATTCATTTTCTCATTAGAAAATATAAAAAAAATATAAATTAAAAACCATAAAAATATGTCTTCCATTTCCTGATTTTCGACTATTTCATAGGTTTAGCCCGTGCTCCTCGTTTTCGACCCTGTTCGCTATACCAGGTTAAATAAATAGAGGAGCCCGCTACATGTGTTTTCGTGCTTGATTGATTTTACTTGTGGTCATAATTTTTCTTGTTGAGTCTGGCTCAGGTGATTGAGGTCACAACAACCTTTGATATCACTTAGCCCCATTGTTCGAGCACTCTTTAGTAAGTGACACTTAGCAATTAAAATAAAACATCAAATTTTAAAGTATCAAAATACAGATTAAGTTATGCCATTAGAAAGATAATCAAACTGGCTTCGAAATGCAACTGAAATCAACTCAAACAAAGCTCGGATGCTCAAGATATTCACAAAAGAGATCAGGGGCATAAAAGTAAGAAAAAACATGAAAATAAATAGGGAAAATACTACAAATAGGTCCCTGGAAGGAATAAAATGCAAACAAAGTTAATTGTGAGGCCTTCCCTGTAAATTTCTGATGAATCTGTGATTCATCACTCTAAACGTTGAAAATAAAGATTTGTTCCCGAGTAATTAGATGCATATTTCACTTTATCTTGCATAAATAGCATTCAGGCACGCATTCACAATACATGCATTTTAGCATTCATAATTGCATTAAAATAAGAAGCCAATTCATTTATAAAATCCACTTGTAAAATATCCACCAATAATTCACCAAATTATTTGTATTTTATATCCCCTCTAAAATCAAATAAGGCCTTCCTTATACTCTATAGATTACTAGTTAATATTATAAGGAAGAAGGCCAAAAATCCCTATTCTGTAAATTGCCCAATAAAGCCTCAAACCCAGTTGGAGAACCTGGATCTTATAATGCCAATATCCACCCCATACAACCTCCGAACTAGGTCGACTCACCTTTAGCTTAATACACATCCAGAGACCTTTAAAATGAGACCAATTTCATTCAATTCGGAGCTTGTATGCAAAACTTGGGTTTTTGGGCCCCTTTGTATACTATATATATTTTTGTACTCTTGTGTTTTTATATCGTATTTGACCTCATCTCCGTTCTTGGTCAACATGAAACTTGTAGACTCATCGAGATCTACAACTTTCATGTTTTGAGTTTTTCTAAATTCGGCCTTCTTCTTTCTCTAACTTCACTTTCTTTCCCAGCCAGTCAGAGCTGGCCACGTGGCGTCCTCTGATTGCACCACGCGCCCTTCCATTTCCACCATCTGATCACCTTTCCTCGCTTTTGATCGGGGCCATCCAAGCCACAACTCTTCCCAGCCCTTCGATCATGTCTTGGACTTCATCTAGACCGTTAGCCAGCGCCGCGTTCTCTATGCACCACGTGGTTGCATCTACGCCCTCCGATCTTCGCCAGAAGCACCCCATCCTGGCCATTCATCTCACAACGCATCACCACCCTTCAATCAAATCCGGATCCAATATGGATCGCATGCTAGCGCCTCGACCTGCGCCCTCCAGGCATGCCCGAAGCCGTTCGATGGATCCACCCTAGATCTAATCCCAAGCGTCTACCCGTACCTCCATTAGGGCGCGATCCAATGGTCCAGGCGTCTTCTTCCACCTCCCGCCAGCCCCGCGCCCCACGTCACCAAGCGTGCGTGAGGGCTGCCCCCTTTCTATTTTGGGAGCCACTCCAGCCACCCTCTTCACCCCCCTTCACCACCACGATGTACGCCACTCTTCCCTCATCCTCGACAAACCCTTCGATCTCCATGAACACCCTCCACTTCGCTCCACGACACCCACTAACTTCACTACTCCGCCACCTACGATGCTATCTCCAACCTATAAAAACTCCGCCTCCGGCCATCTTCATCCCCATCCGCCATCACGGAGAGAATCCCCGAGCTCCAACCTTCATCTTGGTGACAACAATTTGAGGAGACGTCGAGCGAAGACCGAGATCCACCTCCGGAGAGATCCACGGCCCTCCACCGCCGTGCTGCAGCCTGCTCCGCGAGCTGCACGAGCTCAGGACCACCTATCGTCCTTCGAGCGATGACCATGAGCACTTTATTGTGCTCCATTCCCCATGTAGATTCCTCCATCACCCTCCCGATCTTCGTTTTCTCTTTCTCACTTTTTCTTCCATTTTATTCGACGTACATGTTCTTCTTCACGCTCCGCCTATCATCCTCTGAGCTTCGCCTCAGAGCGGACACTTTTGCGTACCCCTTCTCCTGCTCCGACGGCACACTTCATCTCCCGATGACGCAAGCTCCACCACCTTGGCGGAGCTCGATTACCTGACCACCCCATCGCCTCTCAGGACTCCAGCCACACGCACGGTCACCCCACGAGCACATATGCATGCCTCGGCTATCCATTAACCCCCTGCAGGTACTTCAATTTTGACTGGTCGGAACCTCATCTGAGCTCCATTCGAGCTTCTCCGACGCCGCTCTCCAGACCATCTCCGCCACAGCTGAAACCTCCGGCGGCTACCTGACACCTCCACGATCCTTTCCATCCACTTGGGAGCCGTCGACAAGCTTCATCGACCCCAGACGAAGGAGGCGGAGCCAGAGCTTCTTTACCGGAGTCCAGCCTTCTCCGCTGCAGGAGGCGGCGGACCGGTTGGAGACGAAGAGCAGCAATTGTCTGATCTTCTTGATCAGACGATCAGGAGGACTCTATGTCGCACTCACTCCGCAGCCGTAGGATCAGGAGGATCCTACGCATAGAAGCACGCTACGTCGTCACCTGCTGGGCGCTCCAGACGTCGCTGGATTCATCTTGATCCAACGGCAGCTGATCGTTCACGTATCCATCTTCATCGAGCCAGAGAGACCATTGGATTCATCCTGATCCAACGGGTTGCATCGCTCCACGCCTCAGCTTCCAGAGCCATTGGATCATCACTTGATCCTGTGGTCCACAGCATGCCACGTAACCGCCTACGAGCCTCCACCCCAACCTTTAGGCTCGCAGCCCCCAAAGCTACTGCGAGCCAAGTCCAAGCCTACAGAGTTCCCCGAGCCTCCTTCCGAGCCTCTGCAGACCACTGAGCCTGGGACCCCACGTGGTTTTCACGTGCGGTTCTGGGTATTTTGCAGCGAGGCCCCTGGAAGCTTTCATAATTACATTTCAGTCCCTACTAGGAGAACCCACGCGAGGAGCACGTGTTCTGTGGGAAATTTGCGTCCACACCCTCAACATTATAGGTAATTGCATATTAGTCCCTGTCTGCTTGTTTACTTTTTATCAATTTTATTTCCTGTAATTGCAAATAGGCCCCCGTCTTTGCACGCATATTTAGGAATTCATTTTAACTCATTTTTCAAGTTTGAAAATTGCATTGTGTAGCTTAATTTGTCTTCTTTCATATGTGACACTTGGCATATTTTTGTGAAAGTAGTGGATTTCATTATGAATTAATTGGTGGAACTTTGTCATATTTTACCCATTTATGCCTTTTAATTTGTAGTGATCTCTCTATGACTCCAAAAATCACCAAAAATTCATATTAGACTTATGATAGGTAAGTTTAAATTGTACCCAAAAGTCATCTCATTTGCACACATCCTGAGGCTTGAATAAATCATTTAGTGATTTACTTAATTAATTTTTAATAGGTTCATTTCACATAGAAATTTAGGTTTATTAATTTTCCTGTATTCTTCACATTAAATCTATCTAGGATAATTTTGACATCTGAAAATATTGTGACTTGGTATTTATTAAAATTAATTTAGTTAAAATCACTTTTCATTCATTTTAAATTCACAGTAAATTCATCTAGTGTCAGAAAATTCTAAAAAAAATTAGTGTAGCTTAATTTCATTGCATTCCACCGTCTGGCCAAGTTTCACAATTTTTAGACTTGATTTAATCACTTTTCTAAATTCACTTATAAAACTGGCCCGATTTTGCATGTGTCTTTTCTTTCTTGCATAAAATATATTAACAAAAGACCAAAAATATCTTCTGAAAATTCGACCTTCGAAATTTGCTTAAAATCTACCTAAGGAGACAGTTGTCTCCCTGAGTTCGACCTTGGGCTTGCCCAAGTAAAATAAATTTACCACTCGTGATTAACTCAACATTAATTAAAAGTGGCTTTTGATCTGCTCTTATTATCCGACTGCAACGAATAACACAACGGTTAATTTGATTAAAGTAACAAGGGTAGCAAGACACACATCAAAATGGCATCGTTGTCGGGAGGCACGGCTTAGGTTAATTTGTAGTTAATTTCTGAGTGCTTGATTTTCCATCCCCGGGTAGTCTAATCCCCGATTTTCTTGTGAATATTTTGTTGTCCTTTAATTTTGTATTTTTGTGTCGTTCTCGATCTGACCTCATATCATTTTTGGGTGTGAGGAATGCGAGCAGTCGAAGTCGCTTCGAAGAACCTGCATTTTAATTTGTTGAGTGATTTGAGAGGACTTGTATTTTATTGAATTTTTCTGGATTATTTCCAGCGGTTCCCGTTTGGATTCTCGCATGTGTAAACATAGTGGAACCGTGTCCCTGTCTGCTGTGTGGAATGAATTTTTAGAATAGGCTTGCACTAGCGGCTCCTCGAGCCACTCTAGGGTTTGCTTGTGCTCGTAATTTTTAGGACCACACATTACTTAAAAGACGCACTTAGACCGCAGATCTAGTCAAATTGAACCTATGCTTCACTCGCTAATAGAACTACCTGTTTAGGAGTGGAGTTTGTATTTGAATATAGAGTAAAAGATTTCAATTCTGTTTTGCATCCTGCATAAAAGCGAAGGGATCACTGTAAATATTCTTCACTCAGCATAAGCATCATTGTTTTTCATGCATCGGCTTTTCTCGATTTCTCTCTTTGTTTTCCCACTTAAGTAAAAGGAAATTGGGGGTTGGAGGATAGGCGTGTTGAGTGGATTGAACTAAACCAGTGGTAACTTAACTTAAAACCGGGACTGCTAACATTATTGACCAAAAAATTCAATAAAAATGAAAATTCTGCTTGCGGGAGATTAACCCCAACCTTGTTTTCAGGCAGAGTGGGGGTACTTGAGTGTGTGTATGAACAACTTAAGGCAGAACCCAAATCCCCGCCTTCCATATCACGTACCAACTGCTCCTAGCAAATATCACGAGTTGAATATTTTTAGATTTATTGACTAGCACCAAGTAGCCTCCGCCTGTTCACAGGTAGTTAGGAGTGAACCAGCGGTACTTCACGAAAAGTTGCTAGTAACCCTTCGAGGCGAAGTTCCATCCTTGTCAGCCTCTGCCTGCTTACAGGTAGATAGGGGCATGGTCTTTGAATCCCTCAACTTGGGATAGGATCGAAGAAAGGAAGGATGCAGGTATCTTAGGCGACAGGTTAAACAGGGAAGACGCATCCGGCTTTGAGCCGACTTCCCTCTAGGCCACGTAACCTTTACTATTTGATTGGAAATCGTACTTAAAATCAACCAGATTAATTGGACTCGGTTTCGAGTCCTTCACCTTGTTGAATGTGAAAATACAGGGTTTGGATTGAATTGCTTGCTTCAGGTAGGAGTAAATCCTATCTTGACTTAGAAGTCCCAATTCTTTTCGCCAAGATGACTGACTGAGGGGATATCGACTCATTATTCGCCAATCTCTCTTTGAGCCCCCCACGAAACTCATCTTCACCGGCCCAAGCGCAACTTGGACCACCCAGAGCTCATGATCCTCTTGAGTTCTGGATCCCTCACACCAAGGGTGGTTACCCTCAAACCAACCCTTTCCTCTACTCTGAGCTTACCGAGGAAGATCATCGCCATGGTAAGAATCCCTTTCTTGATTTGTCCTCTAACCCAGACCATTTCCATTTCCCAGGACCAGAGGACAAGATGCCACTTAAGAAACATCCGGATGAGGAAGAACCCAGAGATGACCAACTTCAGCAAATCCTTACTCGCCTTGCCACAGCCGAACAACAGAATGCTAATATCACAGCAAGGATGGGACGGATCATTGCAGCAGGAGGAATCGACCGACCAATGGTTGATGCTTATAATCCGGCAGAGAACGAGATGCATAACTGGCTAGTACCCGAGCCCCCCTGGAAGCATTCGAGCTGAAACCTCACTTCCTGAGTTTGCTGCTGAAGTTCAATGGGAATGCGAACGAAGAGCCACACACCTTCTCAGAGACTTCGAGCTGGTCTGCAACAACCTTAGTCACCCTAGGGTTGGACAGGATTATATTAGGCTGAAGGCCACCCCATTTGCCTTAGGAGATAAGGCAGCACATTGGCTAAAGAACTTAGGGGTGACATGTACAACATGGATGCAGTTCAAGGACCTTTTTCTGAAGAAGTTCTACCCACTCAATAGGACTAATCAAGTAAGAACCAAGATCGCTAGTTTTTCCTAGGGACCCAGTGAACCATTCCATGAAGCCCGGGATAGGTTTAATGATCTCATTCAGAAATGCCCCTGCTATGGCATTTCAAAAGCGATCTTGGTCCAGACCTTATTCTGTGGCATGACCCCAGAGATGCATGGGTTAGTCAGTGCCGCCTGTGGAGGAAGTTATCTAAACAAGAATAAAAATGCCGTGTGGAAAATCTTGGAGCAGATGGCAGAAACAGGCAGGTTGCAGTCTACCAGGGCCTGTCAGTTGTCTCCTTCTAACCTCATCAACGAGACAACCCAGCGGACTGTAACGAATCTGACGGACGACCTTATCCCTAGCATGGGGATAATCGCGGACATGTTAAACATGGTCGAGCAGATTCACACGAGGGTCACTGACCTTGAGTCTCTCTCGAAATTGCCGAAGCAAGTGGAGGAACTTACTGAGAAGGTAGCAAAGATAAAGCTACCTGCCCCTTCAGCACCACATGTACCAGTACACCGAGCCCATCTTGTACAGGAACATGCACCGGGGCTTCAGAGTAGCTGGGTAGAGGAGCAGACTTACACTCAACAGGACCAGCATGCACCCCCACAAGTGGAGACAGGATACGAGGAGCCTCCACAGGTGTTCGAGATCAACGGGCTGTGGTACAGCCATGACCCTGTCGACAGACAGTCGGGGATAGGGAACGGTCAGCCTCATCGGCCTTCCCTAGCTTATCAGGAAAACATCTCCGTCCCCACACCGCACTTTGTTCAATCTAGGCCCGAACGAGGGTACCAGCCTCAGCAGTAGCAACGAGCATTCTGTTGGACATGTGAGCCCACGACGAGCCATTATGCAATAAATGTTATTGCAAATATCATTCCCTGATCTGAAATGAAGAATAAATAATTTGCATAATAGGTCCCTCTGTACAATTAGGGTTATGTACCATGGCTATCTTAATGATCATACAGTTGTCGATTCAGTTATTGAATCATAGAGGCTGGTGCTTGGATGAATATCTAAAGAGTTAGATTGAGGACTCATCAAGCACCGTCAAATGATTGTTAAGATGTGATCTCCAGCCTGAGTAGGAGATGTCAATCCTTTCTCACATAGGCTGATATCTGACCGACCTCTTGATGCAGGTCCTCTGCATAGGAATAGAGATTCGGAGGTGTCAGATTAGTTAGGTCAATGGGTTGACTTAACGAGATCGAGATAACCTAAGTCCTATGTTGAATGCTGTCACAGCATAGGCACGCATCCTCTGACCAGAGACAGATGTGTTACTATATGTCTGAGTGTGTACATTTGGCAGACCAATAGGTTGATGACCTAACCAAGGTCTATACACCGGCGAGCTGGTGTGCATATAAGGGCATATGAGTAATACGATCTCTCAAAGGGATCATACAGGTTCACTACTGAACCGGAAGACATGAGCTCACTCATGAGATATTGGGAAGAATCAAATTCCGTGCACGGTCGTCTCGCTTTGGAAGCTTGACTGAATTTGTAGGTTTGATATATACTTTTGGAAAGTATATGATCAAGACCTAGGTATGATATATGCTTTTGGAAAGTATATGATCGATACCAAATCCCAATGATCAAATGAGAAACTTGGTGATCAAACCCTGAAGAAGACAATGTAAAATAGATCTTGATCTTTGGGTTGACCATGGGTCTTCCAGTATGCAGGATGTACAGGTATTGGGAATACCTGAAGGGTGATGTGATCATAAACGATTGTATATCCATGACGCTTCCATTCCGAGGGAGTGATGAAACAGGTCTGGATTTTAGTGACTCCTTTCAGTAGAGAAGCAATCCGATCTTAGTCCAAGTGTTGGACATTGATCTGAATGAGATTCAGATTCAATGAGAAGATTGGATTTGCGGTCTTGATTTAATCAAGCATCTGTGGGAGGTTCGTAAGATCTGGATTTTGAGATAAGATCTCAATATCCAAGTCACTATACGTGGAACAATACAATTGCCCTGTCCTTATCTCCAAGTATCTGCGGAGAAAGCACATTATTCTTAAAAGGGTTCAAGAATAATTCTTTTGATGAAATATCCAAGCAAGGACTTGATGATTAAATGAGATTTAATTATCAAGCTTAAATATGAATATGATTCATATTGTGAAAATGATTATCTAAGATAATTAAATGGGATTTGATTATCAAGGATTAAGAGAATGTGGATAACACTATCCATGATATATGTGTGTTATAAATGTGATTTATAATATACATATATAAGAGAGAGAATCTATGTAAATAGCATTTGTTAATTAATAGTGTGGATTGGATTCACATTAATTAATTAATTGGAAATGTAATTTACAAATTAGTTTGGGTTGTGAATATGATTCACATAATGTTCAATGGCATGATTGAAATATTCACAAATTAATTTGGAATTAATTTGGTGAATAATTTTGCAATAATAGTTATTGCAATTTATTAAGAAATAATAAGATAAAATAAAAGGAGACAAAATAACCCCCTATGATTTAGGGAGGTTAGTTGACTCCCTTTTGTTGTCACATTATCTCTTAATTAGTTAAATTAAATTATGTTGATAATGTTGCAACATATTTTAATTTAAATTAATGTTGTTGGTTTTAACCAACAACAATCATAGCCATTGATTTAGCATGGACCAAGCATAGCCCTTGGATCCATGTGTCCCATGGATTGAGATCCATTGGATCCTAAACTAGTATAAAAGGAGGGTTAGGGTAGCCTTTCCAAGTGAACATAATCAAGAGTTGTAAATGGTTGCAACTCTCTCTCTCTCATATTCTCGCCCTCTCTCTTTCACTCCTCCAAAAGATGGCCGTCCATCTTGTGTTGAGAAAGGAGAGACTCTCGATTTCTTCTTCGACGCTTGGATCTTCGTCAAGGATTGCGGGAAGGACGCGACTCATCATCGTGCTCGCAAGTGCGTTCTTCGTGGGTCGGACTTGAGACAGGAGGATCTCTACTTTGGGATCTCACGATCGCAACCACGCTTCAAGAGGTATTCCTTATACTTGTGGTTTGATGAAACGATCCGAGAAGTGTTCTCGTGATCATGTGGTTTCATCTTTAAAGTTAAAAATTTTAATTTCCGCTGCATCTAGCGACTAGTGCGACTAGTCGCTCCGATTGCATACGATGCGATCAACACGCTTCCGTGATGCCATTAAGGATTCTCAATATCCTTCAAGTGGTATCAGAGCCATAGGTCGAATAAGGTTTTGGATATGATTCATAGACCTTAGACGATTTGGTACTTGAAAGGGTTGCGAAATTTTTACTGCATTTCAATTTTCGCACCTCTGTATAATTGAATTTTTCGGCACTGTTTAAAATGTTTAAACACGAAATTTTCAATTGGATTTTGTTCCCCATTAAACAAGGAAACCATAGGACTTGAGTTTACTAAATTTGGACTTCATTTGCTCAAGATATGGCTTTTTGAATATGACTATATTCACTGTTGCGGGAACTGCGGATTTGAACGTGATTAATGAGATAATTACGGTTTTAATCTGCCTTGAAATGCGTGAATTATCACTTGGGTTCTTTAATAAATCAAATAGGAAATCTTTGGAAACTGAGTTTGCATTTTTTGGATTTAAATTGATCAAGATAAGTTAATTTTAGTGATTGGGGGTCACTGCTGGAAATTAACAATTTCTTGATCTTGAACCTTGTGATATGTCATTCAATTATCATGATGAAAATTAATTGTTAATTTTCTGGAATAATTAGTGATAAATATTTGTGAAATATTTAAAGAAATAATTATTTCATTGAATGACACTTGCCTAAACCACAATGATGAGATATTAGATCTTGATCATTGGTTCATCAACAAACATTGCTTTCATGAAAACCATAGTTTATCCTACAATTGTTGTAGGATAACTTTTACATGAAAAACTCTTTTGCTTGAATAGGATTGGGGATTTGTCTAGCAAATCTCCTTATAATCAAAAATGTTTTGATGTATATTATATGGTATAATTTCGGTTGAAAAACCGATGAGCATCTCAAAGTACATGATGATCTATCTGGTATTATCCTTTCCCGAGGCGGATGTGGTGCCTAGTCGGAGAGCATTGGGGTCGCGGGTTGCAACGTATGTGGTCCGTCCCACTCTCGTCGGTACTGGCCATGACAGCGGGTAGGGACTGTATAATGCCGGAGAAAGTCAATATGTATTTTTCTAATTATTAAAAAATTCGAATAATACGTATTTTGATATAATACCTACTATTCAAGTAAAAGACATGTTTGTTGATTGATGATTGGATTGATGATTAATTTAATGTGATTAAATTAATTATATCCAATAAACACTCTATTTTGAATAGATGTGTATTTCCCTTGGAAGAATTAATTATGTGAATATGATTCATAATAATTAATTACAATTTGAATATGAGGTGGAGGATCACATAAGTGACATCCATGGTCTCCCGTCAAGGCAAAGGATTTCGTCGCCAGTTATTGTATATAGGAGACGCCTGTCCGAAGTGACAGATCCTGTATATGATTTAATTGGATCGGGTTCTTTGCTTCTCGAAAGAGTAAGGCCGTATACGTAGTGACCCCAATATCGGGTTCTCATATTATTGGGGCGATATTGGATTGCGTATAGCGAGTATTAAGCCTGTTGACGGTTGGTTCAATTAATGACGGGTCAAGATTGCCTTAGGGGTGGTGGGCCCGGGTGTTAAAGACCGAATTGGGAAATGCAAGTTGGACTTGCAAGGCGGAATGTGTTCCCGCTTCTTTTTATCCGAGTTGTAGGTTCTCATATTATTGGGATGCAACAAAGATAGGAAAGGAGATCCCAGATCTTGCTAGAGATATAATGGTAAGAATATCTCTTACATTGAAAGTAATTAAGGGAATGAACTTTCAGTGTTGACAAGGCAAGACAACTTTGATATAAAAATTCCTAAATCAAAGTAAAACATGTATATATATAATATATATACACTTATGCAAATTTCTTATTTCAGATAATCCTTCATTAAACCCACTCAATGTTATACTCAATGATAACCAGTAAAAATATCTTGGATTGGACTCATGATCCAGATATTGTACTTGCAATTGGACACATAATGTATGTGGTTGCAGTGTGCAAGTCCCCTCAACATAATGAGGAAGGGCAATTAAATAAGACAATAAGACATCACCTTAGGGTTTGTATGTCTCTATAGTCTTGATCTTTCATCGAGTATATTTTGGAAGTGACATGTCGATGGTGATCGTAATTGTCGAATAATCCTTATAAAATAAAAGAAGATATTTAGGCATGCGTATGTGCTCTAGACATTTAATCATGAATGACTTGGTTCTCTGTATTATGCAGAATGGTGGCTCGAAAGAGATGATGTATTCAAAATGTTTGAATACCTACCTGAACCTAAGTCTTTAAGAGTTAAGATGTATGAAGATATGATGAGTGTCATCTATCTATTATCTATACTCTAGTCATTCATGAAGCTTTATGATATTCATATTGTATGAATTTAATGAAGCATGTATAAATGTTGAAATGCTCTTGTATTGAAATTCTTAGAATTCAACATAAGAGATTCTTTGTCTTGAACAATGGTTGTTTTTAGATGAAAAGAGCGCAGTGGAAGCATGGGTCAGACCCGAGTAAGAAGGAAAGTCAAAGAGTTGACCTACTTCTATGACTTCCATATGACATCCAAAGAGTTGTATGAATGCCAATACTGCAATAAGTAGATGTGTTGATAGTATGACTATCAAGTCTGTCTAAAATCCTTAGTGAAGGACTCAGATAGAGCATCAGAATAATCTACATATAATCGTTGACTCTGACTTTCTTATTTCATAAGATAAAGTCTGACAATTGTATCCCAATCTTCTAATGACAATTGCAATTGGTTGCATATATATTAGAAGATTAGAATTTGATCTTGAGGTTTAGTAGACATCCACATGGATGTTGCTGTAATTGTTATAGCAATCTCTGTTGGATAGATAGACTTCATATTCTCAGTGGGAGAGCCCTTAGTCTTGGAGAATGTCTCTATGACCTAGATATTAGAATACCCTCATTGTTTGTTTCTAAATGTTGGAAATAAACATGAATTCTGAGATAGAACTATCATAAAGAGTTATGATGGATATATTTCAGATAGTAATCTAACATCTAGTGGACTCCACAAAATTAGAAAATTAATGAATGATTCATTAAGATTTCTGACACTGAAAATTAAACCTTGATAGATCAATAGGAGGATGAAGATCATTTGACAATGATCTGACATCAAGCCTTGGACATTTGTCTATTGATTTGATCAATAGACTAGTAAGATATGAAACTTTAGAATGTCTAAAATTTCAAATCTTACATACTTGTCAATATTGTATTCAAAGTAAAATGTCCAATACACCCTTCTCTGGGAATGGTGTTAGATGTCGAGGTATTCAAGATCTCATACATATTGATGTATGTAGATCACCTATATCATAGTAAACATTATGGATATGTGATATCTATTGATGATTACGTATGATATGAGATTTCTTCTCTTCACCTGAGAAACCTTTGAAATGTTCAAAGATTTCACAATTTTGATTTAGAACCAAAGTTTGAAGAAAGATGCAATGAATTTGATCTAACCTAGGTAGCTTGTACCTATTAGATAAAATTCAAAGAATACCTTATGGAGATATGAATATCATTTCTATCTCACTCCTCCTGATAAACCTAAACTCAATAGAGTTGTAGGGAGATACAATTGGATCATGTGTGACATGATTTGATCAATGATGAATTTTAGCATAATTATCCTCTTAGTTTCCAGGTATATATGTAGTAGAGACTACAATATATATCCTTAATAAGGTTCCGTGGATGTAAGCTGGAATCTAGCACTTGAGAGTGCTACTTCATTAGGAAAATAAAGTATGGTATTGGATACCTACTTTATGACCTTGAGATTCTTAAAAGATCTCATCTCTGAGAATGTGATTCTTGGAGGATTGAGACTCTTGAGAATCAAGATGAAAATGAAGAAAAGGAACTCATTTAATCTTGAGAAGATAATGAGGCTCCTGAAATCGGAAACTAAAAGGACAATTAAAGATGAAACATTAATACCTCTTCAAATGAGTTTGAGGATGTATTCCATGTGTCAGCCAATTCTGACAATGATCGAACTTCATGTGATGAAGCTCCTAAGGATCATGACATGGAATGATGGATATTAGCAATAAAGTCTAAAGTAGACTTCATATACAAGTGTTGTATATGGACCCTCGAGGATCCACCTATAAGGGTTAGACCCATTAAGGTGTAAATGGATCTTCAAGAGAAGAGGAACCTGATGAGAAGGTAGAGACCTTCAAAGCTCGGTTCGTAGCCATAAGCTACACACCGTAAGAGAAGACATTGCTTGCAATGAGACTTGCTCTTCGGTAACCATTCTTAAAATCATCAGAATATTGCTAATCTTAGCTACACAACTTGACTATTGCATCTTCAGGATGTAATTCAAGATTGCATTCCTCTAAGAATACCTCTCTGAGGATATTCACAATGAAGTAGCCCCAGGGCTTCATGGTCGAGGAAAGTAAGGTGTGAAAGCTAAAGAAATCCATCTGTGGACTCAAATAAGCTTCTTGAAGTTGGAACATAAGATTTGATGAAATTATAAATGTTATGATTTCAAATAGAATCTTGATGTACCATGTGAAGCTTAGTGGGAGTGCCATTGTATTCATCGTGCTAAATGTAGATAATATCCTAATCATTTGGAATGATATAAGGATGAGAATAAGTGTTTTATAGGCTGGCTATTCCATACCTTGAGATATGATCTCAAGAATACCTCTTAGATCTTAGTTCTGAAGTTGTTCATAAGCAAAGAAAAGAGGGTATTGGGACTGTCACATTTGTAGTACACCTTGGACATATTCCATTCCTGGAAATTCCAAGAAAGGCTTCCTTCCCTTGAGATTTGGTAGTGACCTATCTAAAGGGATGGCACCTCAAAGAGTTGAGGAAGTGAATGCTAGAGCTGCTTGCACTTATGCATCAGTTACGAGAAGCTAAGGTATTCTAGATGTGTACAAAAGCCAGATATCTGCCATGCAGTGGGAGTAGTAAACTGTTACTAATCCTACTGTGGAGAAAGAACGCTTGATTGCAGTAAATAACAAAATCTTCATAGATGACAAGATTTTTGAGATGGTGATCTCAAAGTCATATCTTCAAGAAATTAAGACTTTTAGATGAAAATCTAAAAGGTCTTAACTGTGGATACCTTAAGAGATAGTGATCTCCCGGAATAAGGGTATTCTGATAAGGATTATGGAAATACTGGTTATAATAGTTATAGAGCAATAGTGTCAAGGACACTATAACCGCTTTGACTAGATTGAGTATTGGTTGCATTAGATGCAACATTCGCATTGGATGCGAGCACTGTTACCTAGGGATATGCAAGTGCCGTAAAAGGACTTGGCATAGTCTTTTGGGAACAGAGTGACTGATCAAGCTTACCTAGCTATTTTCTAAATAGCATATGATTGTCACATGAGTGTAGGTTTAAATGATTAGCCCATTAATGGCTCTTTGGGCTAGTGGGAGATTGTTGGACATGTGAGCCCACGACGAGCCATTATGCAATAAATGTTATTGCAAATATCATTCCCTGATCTGAAATGAAGAATAAATAATTTGCATAATAGGTCCCTCTGTACAATTAGGGTTATGTACCATGGCTATCTTAATGATCATACAGCTGTCGATTCAGTTATTAAATCATAGAGGCTGGTGCTTGGATGAATATCTAAAGAGTTAGATTGAGGACTCATCAAGCACCGTCAAATGATTGTTAAGATGTGATCTCCAGCCTGAGTAGGAGATGTCAATCCTTTCTCACATAGGCTGATATCTGACCGACCTCTTGATGCAGGTCCTCTGCATAGGAATAGAGATTCGGAGGTGTCAGATTAGTTAGGTCAATGGGTTGACTTAACGAGATCGAGATAACCTAAGTCCTATGTTGAATGCTGTCACAGCATAGGCACGCATCCTCTGACCAGAGACAGATGTGTTACTATATGTCTGAGTGTGTACATTTGGCAGACCAATAGGTTGATGACCTAACCAAGGTCTATACACCGGCGAGCTGGTGTGCATATAAGGGCATATGAGTAATACGATCTCTCAAAGGGATCATACAGGTTCACTACTGAACCGGAAGACATGAGCTCACTCATGAGATATTGGGAAGAATCAAATTCCGTGCACGGTCGTCTCGCTTTGGAAGCTTGACTGAATTTGTAGGTTTGATATATACTTTTGGAAAGTATATGATCAAGACCTAGGTATGATATATGCTTTTGGAAAGTATATGATCGATACCAAATCCCAATGATCAAATGAGAAACTTGGTGATCAAACCCTGAAGAAGACAATGTAAAATAGATCTTGATCTTTGGGTTGACCATGGGTCTTCCAGTATGCAGGATGTACAGGTATTGGGAATACCTGAAGGGTGATGTGATCATAAACGATTGTATATCCATGACGCTTCCATTCCGAGGGAGTGATGAAACAGGTCTGGATTTTAGTGACTCCTTTCAGTAGAGAAGCAATCCGATCTTAGTCCAAGTGTTGGACATTGATCTGAATGAGATTCAGATTCAATGAGAAGATTGGATTTGCGGTCTTGATTTAATCAAGCATCTGTGGGAGGTTCGTAAGATCTGGATTTTGAGATAAGATCTCAATATCCAAGTCACTATACGTGGAACAATACAATTGCCCTGTCCTTATCTCCAAGTATCTGCGGAGAAAGCACATTATTCTTAAAAGGGTTCAAGAATAATTCTTTTGATGAAATATCCAAGCAAGGACTTGATGATTAAATGAGATTTAATTATCAAGCTTAAATATGAATATGATTCATATTGTGAAAATGATTATCTAAGATAATTAAATGGGATTTGATTATCAAGGATTAAGAGAATGTGGATAACACTATCCATGATATATGTGTGTTATAAATGTGATTTATAATATACATATATAAGAGAGAGAATCTATGTAAATAGCATTTGTTAATTAATAGTGTGGATTGGATTCACATTAATTAATTAATTGGAAATGTAATTTACAAATTAGTTTGGGTTGTGAATATGATTCACATAATGTTCAATGGCATGATTGAAATATTCACAAATTAATTTGGAATTAATTTGGTGAATAATTTTGCAATAATAGTTATTGCAATTTATTAAGAAATAATAAGATAAAATAAAAGGAGACAAAATAACCCCCTATGATTTAGGGAGGTTAGTTGACTCCCTTTTGTTGTCACATTATCTCTTAATTAGTTAAATTAAATTATGTTGATAATGTTGCAACATATTTTAATTTAAATTAATGTTGTTGGTTTTAACCAACAACAATCATAGCCATTGATTTAGCATGGACCAAGCATAGCCCTTGGATCCATGTGTCCCATGGATTGAGATCCATTGGATCCTAAACTAGTATAAAAGGAGGGCTAGGGTAGCCTTTCCAAGTGAACATAATCAAGAGTTGTAAATGGTTGCAACTCTCTCTCTCTCATATTCTCGCCCTCTCTCTTTCACTCCTCCAAAAGATGGTCGTCCATCTTGTGTTGAGAAAGGAGAGACTCTCGATTTCTTCTTCGACGCTTGGATCTTCGTCAAGGATTGCGGGAAGGACGCGACTCATCATCGTGCCCGCAAGTGCGTTCTTCGTGGGTCGGACTTGAGACAGGAGGATCTCTACTTTGGGATCTCGCGATCGCAACCACGCTTCAAGAGGTATTCCTTATACTTGTGGTTTGATGAAACGATCCGAGAAGTGTTCTCGTGATCATGTGGTTTCATCTTTAAAGTTAAAAATTTTAATTTCCGCTGCATCTAGCGACTAGTGCGACTAGTCGCTCCGATTGCATACGATGCGATCAACACGCTTCCGTGATGCCATTAAGGATTCTCAATATCCTTCACATTCCACTCATGCTAGCAGGGCCCATCACTGTCCCATCAGCAGCAGTGGTATCGGCATGGCCAGCAGGGCCAGTATTCCCTCAATCTGTGATTCATCACTCTAAAAGTTGAAAATAAAGCTTTGTTCCTGAGTAATTAGATGCATATTTCCCTTTATCTCGCATAAATAGCATTCAGGCATGCATTCACAATACATGCATTTTAGCATTCATAATTGCATTAAAATAAGAAGCCAATTCATTTGCAAAATCCACTTTTAAAATATCCACCAATAATTCACCTAATTATTTGTATTTTATATCCTCTCTAAAATCAAATAACGCCATCCTTATACTGTGTAGGTTACTAGTTAATAATATAAGGAAGAAGGCCAAAAATCCCTATTCCGTAAATTGCCCAATAAAGCCTCAAACCCAGTTGGAGAACTTGGATCTTAGAATGCTAATATCCACCCCATACAACCTCCGAACTAGGTCGACCTTCATCTTAATACACATTTAGAGACCTTTAAAATGAGACCAATTTCATTCAATTCGGAGCTAGTATGCAAAAATTGGGGTTTTGGGCCCCTTTGTATACTACATATATATATATATAGGGACCCTTTCAAATGAGGTGGGGTCTCACCAATTTTGTGATGAGCCGTCAACGAGATCCATTAGATCATGATCCAATGGTATGATGTCAAAAAGGGTATTTACGTCCTTTTGTTTCGAATTTAATTGGATGTCCATTTAATGACGTTAGTGTCATTTTAGTCTCGTTTTTATTAAGAATTTTTTGTTAATTCCTCTATTTGCTGATTTCCAAAAATATTCTCAGCAAATGCCACTTAATGCATGTATTTTGTAAATACGAATGAGATTATGTGTCGTTTAGATTTTGATTTCGTAAAATTCAAATAATATATTTTTAACATTCCCATTAAATAGTTTTTTGTGAAATTATTATTTTAATTTTTAAATTTTATATTACCATTTGTAAAAGATCATATGCAGTTGCAATTTCTTCAAACTACTTTGTAAATTTCATGTTTTATATATTTGTGTGTCAACATTGGATCTTTATAATTATTTCACGTCCTTTTGTAATTATTACACATCTGTTTGTAAAATTGTATGGATCTTTGTAAATTTTCCATGTCGCTCATTCACACCCTTGAGATTTGTAAGATCCTCATTACATTTGTAAAATTTATGCTCGATTTGTAGATTTCATGTGGATCTCTGCAAAATAAGACGTAAATAATGAGATGTTTTTAAAGAGAGAATCAATATATAAACAATGTAATGTAAATAATGTAAAAAATATATACCATAATGAAAAAAGGAGATCAATATGTAAAACGTAATGTCAATGATGTAAAAAATATATACCATAATGCAAATCTGCTCCTCTTCCACACCTCCTCCCTCATCATCTTCAATCTTGTCGTCCACATAGAAGGCATTAGTGCCCTTGAATGGACCTTGGACCGCAAAAGAGAATCAATAAATAAAATGTAATGTCAATGATGTAAAAAATACATACCATAATGCAAAAAAGGAGATCAATATGTAAAACGTAATGTCAATGATGCAAAAAAAATATACCAGAATGCAAATATGCTCCTCTTCCACACCTCCTCCCTCGTCATCTTCAATCTTGTCGTCTACATAGAAGGCATTAGCGCCCTTGAATGGACCTTGGACCGTCATCGCCTACAACGATTTCACATCGTGCATTGCTGTTGAAAGAGGTGGAGGGGATCTACCATCATTGATGATGCAACCATGTGTAAGATGCATCAAGTCTCCTTCCTTCGCATCTTCCTCCTCTAGGACACATCCTCCATCGTCGAGAAGCTTTGCGTGGAGGAGTATATCGATGACGTCCACGATTGATCATGAGGGAGAAAGGATGCCGCTGCTGGACGATCGTGCATGCGAAAGAGAGAGCATCATCATTGATTAATCAAGAGAGAGAGAGAGAGAGATTAGGTCTAATAGTTGTCACGTTCTATATTTAGAATGAGATAAAATGACCAAAATGGGTATTCAACCATTTAAGTATTATAATTAATACAACATTAATTCCAACCGTGCAATTGAAAATAGAAGGATGAGATGGAAGGCTCACCATAAAAGTGGTGAGACCCCGCCTCATTTGAAGTTTCTTCTATATATATTTGTACTCTTGTGTTTTTTAGTCATATTTGACCTCATCTCTATTTTTGGTCAACATGAAAGTTGTAGATTTTGAGTTTTTTCAAATTCGGTCTCCTTATCTCTCTAACTTCACTTTCTTTCCCAACCACTTAGAGCTGGCTACGTGGCACCCTCTGATTGGGCTACATGCCCTTCCATTTCCACCATCCGATCGCCTTTCCTCTCTTTTGATTGGGGCCATCCAAGCCGTAACGCTTCTTAACCCTTCGATCAGACCTTGGATTTCATCTAGACTGTTAGCCAGCGTCGCATTCTCTATGCGCCATGTGGCTGCATCTACGCCCTCCGATCTTTGCCAGAAGCACCCCATCCTGGCCATTCATCTCGCAACGTATCACCACCCTTCGATCAAATCCAGATCCAATCTGGATCGCGCACTAGCGCCTCGACTTGCACCCTCCACGTGACATGCCCGAAGTCATTCGATGGATCCACCCTAGTTCTAATCCCAAGAGTCTACCCGCGCCTCCATCAGGGCCGTTGGATCTCGTGATCCAACGATCCAGGCGTCATCTTCCACCTCCCGCAAGCCCCGTGCCCCACGTCGCCTACCATGCACGAGGGCTGCCACCTTTCTATTTTGGGGGCCACTCCGGCCACCCTCTTCGCCCCCCTTCACCACCACGACGCACGCCACTCTTCCCTCATCCCCGCCAAACCCTTCGATCTCCATGAACACCCTCCACATCGCTCCACGACGCCCACTAACTTCACCAATCCGCCACCTACGACACCATCTCCAACCTATAAATACTCCGCCTCCAGCCATCTTCATCCCCATTCGCCATCACGGAGAGAATCCCCGAGCTCCAACCTTCATCTTGGTGACAACAATTTGAGGAGACGTCGAGCGAAGACCGAGATCCACCTCCGACGAGATCCACAGCCCTCCACCGTCGTGCCGCAGCATGCTCCGCGAGCTGCACGAGCTCAGGACCATCTACTGTCCTTCGAGCGACGACCAGGAGCACTTCATCGCGCTCCATTCCCCAGGTAGATTCCTCCATCTCCCTCCCGATCTTCGTCTTCTTTTTCTCGCTTTTTCTTCCATTTTATTCACCGTCCACGTTCTTCTTCACACTCCACCAACCATCCTCCGAGCTTCGCCTCGGAGAGGACAATTTCGCGCACCCCTTATCCTGCTCCAACGACACACTTCATCTCCCGACGACGCAAGCTCCGCCACCTTGGCGGAGCTTGATCACCTGACCACCCTTTCGCCTCTCAAGCCTCCAACCGCATGCACGATCACCCCACAAGCACATCTGCATGCCTCGGCTATCCATTAACCCCCTGCAGGTACTTCAATTTTGACTGGCCGGAACCTCATCTGAGCTCCATTCGAGCTTCTCCGACGCCGCTCTTCATACCATCTCTGCCTTAGCTGAAACCTCCAGCAGCTACCTGACACCTCCACGATCCTTTCCATCCACTTGGGAGCCGTCGGCAAGCTTCACCGACCCCATACAAAGGAGGCGGAGCCAGAGCTTCTTCACTGGAGTCCAGCCTTCTCCGTCGCAGGAGGCGGCGGACCGGTTGTAGATGAAGAGCTACAACCGTCTGATCTTCTTGATCGAACGGTCAGGAGGACTCCACGTCGCACTCACTCTACAGCCGTAGGATCAGGAGGATCCTAGCACCAGAGCATGCCACATTGTCACATGCTAGGCACTCCAGGCGTCGTTGGTTTCATCTTGATCCAATGGTTGTTGATCGTCCACGTATCCATCTTCATCGAGCCACAGACACCGTTGGATTCATCCTGATCCAATGGGTTGCATTGTGCCACGCCTCAGCTTCTAGAGCCGTTGGATCATCACTTGATCCTGAGGTCCACAACGTGCCACGTAGCCGCCTCCGAGCCTCCGTCCCAACCTTTACGCTCGCAGCCCCCGAAGCTACCCCGAGCCAAGTCCGAGCCTCCAGAGTTCCCCGAGCCTCTGTCCGAGCCTCACGTGCGGTTCTGGGTATTTTGCAGCGAGGCCCCTCAAAGTTTTCATAATTACATTTTAGTCCCTACCAGGAGAACCCACGTGAGGAGCACATGTTCTGTGGGAAATTTGCATCCACACCCTCAACATTATCGGTAATTACATATCAGTCCCTGTCAACATGTTTACTTTTTATCAATTTTATTTCCTGTTATTGCAAATAGGCCCATGTCTTTGCACGCATATTTAGGCCTTCATTTTAACACATTTTTCAAGTTTGAAAATTGCAATGTGTAGCTTAATTTGTCCTCTTTCATATGTGATACTTGGCATATTTTTGTGGACGTAGTGGATGTCATTATGAATTAATTGGTGGAACTTTGTCATATTTTGCCCATTTATGCCTTTTAATTTGTAATGATCTATCTGTGACTCCAAAATCACCAAAAATTCACATTAGACTTAGGATAGGTAAATTTACATTATTTCCAAAAATCATCTCATTTGCACGCACCTTGAGGCCCGAATAAATCATTTAGTGATTTACTTAATTAATTTTTAATAGGTCCATTTCACATAGAAATTTATGTTTATTTATTTTCCTGGATTTTTCACATATAGATCTATCAAGGATAATTTTGATATATGAAAATATTGTGACTTGGTATTTATTAAAATTAATTTAGTCAAAACCACTTTGCATTCATTTTAAATTCAGAGTAAATTCATCTAGTGTCAGAAAATTCTTAAAAAAATAGTGTAGCTTAATTTCATTGCATTCCACCATTTGGCCAAGTTTCACAATTTTTGGACTTGATGTGATCACTTTTATAAATTCACTTATAAAACTGGCCCGATTTTGCATGTGCCTTTTCTTTCTTGCATAAAATATATTGACAAAAGACCAAAAATATCTTCTGAAAATCCGACCTTTGAGATTTGCTTAAAATCTACCTAGGGAGGCATTTGCCTCCCTGAGTTCGACCTTGGGCTTGCCAAGTAAAATAAAATTGCCATTTGTGATTAACTTGACATTAATTAAAAGTGGTTTTTGATCTGTTCTTATTATCCGACTGCAACGAACAACACAAAGATTAATTTGACCATTAATTTGATTAAATTAACAAGGGTAGCAAGACACACGTCAATTTCCCACACGTGTGGGGGTAAAATTGCACTTAGTAAAACTCGTAGGGGGTCATGTGCAATTTACCCCATGTGCGTGTGGTTTGCACGTATTGTCAGAACCTGATTGCAATGTGAAGAAGGATGAGGGGCCTCCATGCAAATATAACAGCCCGCACATGACCGTTCACGTGGGGTGAGGTTTGGCGTCCCGAGTAGGCTTAGGGAAGGCTCGGGTGATGGCTCGGGCCATGTGTCGCCTGCAAAAGTTCGGTCAAGGCTCGGCTGCTCCGCACTTGGAGGAGCGGAGTGGAGGTTCGGGACGTCGATGTGGACTCCTGTGAACCGTCTGATCTAGGAGATCAGATGACAACTGTAGATTGCTATGGTGGCGACATGGCCCATTGTGGACCGTCCAATCTCGCCATAGGACGGTAGTTGTACTCTCTAGTGAAGGGATTGGGACTCTCGCGAGATGCCTGGAGCTCTACCTCTCTTCTCCGGGATCGATGAAGCTCCAGGATATGTCTTGTAAATATCTCGAGCTAGCTAGAAGCACGGGCGAGGCTCTATCGGCATGGAATGGGTCAAAAATGTCTGGCCACTAGAGGCGGAGTTTGCGAATTCAACTTTGGTGCGGTTCCAGCTAATGAGCATATAGGTATCTGCAATGTTAGGAACATAGTCGAAGCACGGTGCGTGAAGTGTTGTGAGCAGGATGGGGTCTCATATGGGTGGAGGGATGGGAGACCAGAGCTCCTCTCCGATGGGGCGGAGAAGAGGTGGGGCGGAAGTGACCAGACCATGGAGAAGGGGAAGAAAGGTGTCGGAAGGATGCGCGAAGGTGGTTGACATATGGCGAAGATAACACGATGGAAATTAGAAGGTGAACATGTGTGTAGAAGCCTAATTAAATCAGAGAATTGAAAGGAAAATTCAAAGAAGGATCATAGGAGATTACATGGGGATAATGGAGGATGCTAGGCTTGTGCTTGGACTTCTAAGTGAAGCCCGGGTCTTCGCTGGACCCCGTCAACCACGCATCGTCGGTGGCGGAGCGCCGAGGTATTGGCCTACCATAGCCTGGGGTCGATATCGGAGGCTTAGGTTGTCATCGCTTCGTCGATCCAACCTCCTCTATCACGGGGAGGTGGAGAAGAGCTGGGCCTAGACCCACATAAAGGTAGACGGTCGTGATAGTGGGAGGAAATGGTGTATTTGGAGGCGGAGAAGTTGAGGCATGGGTGGTGGAAGACATGACTTGCGGTTGTTATTTGGAGTGAAAGAGATGGGGTCCTGGAAATCTAAGTGTCTCGCGAGGGTCGTGGAGGAGTAGTTTAGGGTTGCGCATGGTCAGCGAGTAGAGAAGATGGCAGTCGATGTTGGGAAATTAGAAAGGGGGTGACGGGTGCGCGAGGTGGGCGACGTGGGAGGGAGAGGGGCCGAAGGTAGGAGATGGGTCCTCGACTGTTGGATCTTACGATTCAACGATTGAGAAGGGCGTGCTAAAGAACATATCAGATCGATGGAGGGTTGTTCGAGGGTTGTGGGCGTGACGCGTGTCGTGAGTAGATGCAAACGGAGACAAACGACCGAGATGGAGTTTGGACTTCACTGAAGGGTTGTGGTTAAGGCGCTTAAGTTGGTGGAGATTAACGATTTTGGAGAAGATCAGGCAGCTACGGAGATGGACATGTGGTGAGAGGAGAACAAGGTGTTGGCGGATGGTAGAAATTCGATCTGATGGTTAATCGAATGGTAGAGATTGAAAGCGGTAATGAACGATGATGAATGAAGGGAAAGAAAGCGATGGGACGGTGGAAAAAAAGAGGTGTGGGTGGCGCATAAAGAAGCGGGCCACATGGCGCAACTAGAAAGCGCCACATGGCCCAATCAAGTTATTTAGATAAAGAATATGAAAAACGAGGGAGAAGAAGACAGAATTTGGAAAAAATCAAAACATGAAAATTGTAGATCTCGATGATATCTACAAGTTTCATGTTGACTAAAAATGGAGACGAGGTCAAACGAAGGAAAAATATTTTTATGAGTGTTTTTAAGGGTATAAAAACACTATGATTTTTACTTTTGTTATTTTTGTATTTTAATTTATTCTAAGGCTCATATATATACACAATATTCTATCTGGTTTTTATTGACACTAGTCTAAGTTATGGGGTTAATATCTGCAAATTAATACAATGAAATTGGATTTCATCAAGGAGGCAATCAAGATATCAGCCCTTCTACCATGGGTAGAATTCAATCCTAATAGCTCCATCCACCCTTAAGAAAGATAACTACTAATGGATTGTGTTAACACATTAGAAAGACTCCTTTTCTACAAAAGTTACGAGTCATCTTGGACAATCTCCATGTGACTTCTGCCTACCTTGAGACATTGAGTATTTCTTACCAATCAAGTCAACATTCTCTTTGGACCAACACTAGATCTATAAGACAAAATTCCCCCATGTCGTTGCATATGCCCGACATTACATAAAATGTATTCTTATCCACAACAACATAAATGATATAATGGTTCAATTATGCGACTTAATATCGTAAACAAGATAATGAATGAAGTCTTGCTAATAAATCTCCAAAAAAATATAGCTTAAAAACGTACCATCTTATGACATTGATTCCATTGTATATAATGAGAGGACATGCATGCAAATTCCCCCTCCATCTCTTTACTCAAAGCCCTCTACCTTTTTCCGATAGTCACATAGATGTGGAAAAAAGAAGCAAGCAGTAGACATGCATGCATGGTTTTGCATAAAGATCAAAAAGAGAAGAGAGGGGAGGAGGGGAACCCAAAGCTCCTTATGTCCCCAACTGTGCAGCCATGGCGGGTCCTCTTTGGCGCCGTTGTCCCCTCCATTCCCGTGGAAAAAAGAATAGATACTCATATTACTTATTTATTTATTTGTATATATAGAGAGAGAGATGGAAAGTTGTGAAGTGGGAGTGCTCAAGTCGGTGGATTGGATCCGAAACTAGTAGTTTTGACTTTGTGCTGACATTCTGCAGTCCTGCTTCCGTGGAACCCAAATGACTTCCCTTCCACTTTTCCGTATGCATCGGTCCATATAATATATCCATGCAAAAGGAGCCCGTGGCATTTACAGCAGGGCTTTAATGTAAGAGGAGCGTCGGATGAGGATCCGACGACCCTTTTATGGGAGTTGAGAATAGTGGCACTAAAACAAAATTTAGATATAGTTCAAAATCCGTCATTAAATTTATTAAATTTGTCGTTGTTAAATATATAACAACGATATTATTTGTTGCGAAATGAGTTTCCGTAATCGAAATTAGCAACGAATATCATATATGTAATTATATCATTAGCAACGGTCCATATAACGATGGTTATCCGTTGTTTTTTTTTCAAAATATCAACTAATCGTTGCTATTTTCACTACAACAAATAGGACTTATCGCGACAGATTTTAGGTGACGGAATAGCACTTTTTGGTGGCAGAAAAGGCTTTTGTGACGGATATTCTGTCACCATAAAACTGCCACCAAAAACCTCGTGGCTAAAGAGTTCAGTGACAGAAAATCTGCCACCATAGAATGTTGTGACAGAAATCCGTCGCCATAATTATTGGTTATGATGACATCCAGAATTATGACATTAGGAAGAAGCTATTAATATCAATTAATCATAACTAGAAATAAACCCTTTTTACATTACAATTAAATATTAATTTCAAATAAAGTTTCTCAAAGAAAGCATTAATTAAGCATCACAAAGAAAACTCCCAAAAATGTCACACGAGACATCACATATAATCATAAATACATCTCACTCTTCACCAATATACAACCATTACATGATACTGCCTTGGTTATGCTAGAAGATACATTCAGGGAATATACATTGTCAATAGCACATACATGCACAATCACCATCCCGAGTAGTTGAGAGTATGATGCCCTTATAACCTTGAGCAGTGGTAATGGTGGCACTGAGATTACGATAAGAATATCCCAATTGCGAAGGGCATCGTTGTCATCGCCACTATCGAGAACGTCGCAGCCTTCGCATGACCAGCGCCCAATTTGTTGCTCACTCCATCCGTAGATCAGTTAGACATATATTGTACATGCGTGAAAATATAAACTGAAATCAAAGTCCACGATGTAATTTCCTACATATATACATACAAAATGATGTACAATACTGGCATAACAATTTAAAGTTTGTTGACGTGGATTCTGGACAAAAAAATAAATTATATTAATTACCAAATATAAGTAAATTACCTTGCAACAGCATTGAATCCGATCGAGATCACGAGCACCCATCCAGATATGTTGTGCTGAAAATATATTCATATATAACTCTGCTTTTTGACCACTGTAAAATTGGCCTACAGTAAAGAGTCTAACGACCACTTCAAATCTTCATCTACGTAAGAAAGGGTCATTTTTACCTACTGCCTTGCCTCTACAGAAGCTGAATTGTAATATCTCCACATCCTATTTTCTGTTGTTTCCCAACAAAAGCAATTGAGTTCCTTTCCATCTTGATGTCTCGCAGGCAGATATATTAAACTGATAAGCCAAAAAGAAACATGGTTAGGATAGAAACCAATCTTGTGGGGTTTGAGATTCCATTCTTTATTCCAGTAATGAGAGATCATACATATGCAATCTTAATCTTTGTCGATGTATATCCCTTTCCAGGATTGGAAAACTTATGCCAACAGATTCTTTTTACAATAATTATGTCTTCTTCATCTCTTGTTTGTTGATGAATCAAAGAGTGGAAAAGACAAAATGGAGAGCTAAACATCATAACCAAGACTTGATTTGAGATTATTCTCCATAAAATTTGTTTTTCTAAAAGCTATCAATATAGAAATCTTCTAAATTCTAACACGTATAACATTCAAGCGAACAACGAAATATGTTAGAAAACATCCTACTAAAAATAAATTATGAGTCCCACTTATTCAGTGATTGTTCCTCAGGCATTGATGCATATTTTCTAGAGTAAAGAAAATTTCCTCAGGTATTCTTTTACGAGCCACAGAGGTGAAATTCCTGCATAAAAATCCAAATAAATAGACGAAATGCACAGAATCTCATGCTAGAGCATGGATGCAAGCAGTGTATGAACAATTGCGCAAGCGTTGTTTATCAAATCATCGGAGTAAAAAATCACTGATATAAAATTCCCAGTAATCACATATCTGAAGCCTGAACCTTTCGCATGACTATTTAGTTGAAAGGAAGGAAATTATTGCCATATGCAAGGTAAAAATTAAAAGAGAACACTGAAACACACACAATGGGTAAGAGAAGTTAATATACAAACATACGTTAAGCAATGCAGAGGAAATACCTGTTGAAATAAAGGGGACTCTTTTCTCATATAAAATGTCCACAAGAAAGTTGGATGACTGTAAATCTGATCACCATTATATTTTTCTAAAATAAAAGCTGGATGATTGAGGACCTCCGATTGTTATCCTTTTCCTTTAAAAAATAAGAAGCTCGAAAAAACTGAATGATTTTACAAGGAGAATCAGTCTTACTCTTGCCAACTAAGAAAGAAAGTAATCAAGTTCATTTATGCTAAATACTTCAAAGAATTGACATACCAAAGAAAGAGGATGATCAAAAACCTTCATGTAGACGTGATTTTTTTGGCAAAATGTGGACATGATATTATTCAGCAATTTGAGCTCCCACCTCGTAAAGATATGACTTATGAGGTTCACCTCATCAAAGTTTTGATTAAGCATATAGGGATATTACCCTCCAGTCCATCTCAAACGGACCCATCCAACAACAATTGATATTAATTCGTATTTGTATATAGTACCCCCATTGAAAATTGAATGATATGTATTCACAAACAAAATAATGATTTTAACATAGTGACTGTAGGTAGGCAGATAATATAACTTCTGTAAAATTGAGCACAGTTGTTTACAAGAACATGCATGTAAACCCCCTCCTCATTATATGTGTATGATCCTAAGAAAGCTTTTATTTATATTACGCAACATGCAAGTTCAATCATTTAGTAGTTAAGTATCTCTTAAGATGGTCTAAGCATATGAAAATCTATTTTAACTTGTTTTAACTATGGATAAGGTAGACAACTATGTTATTGCGTGTCTATGAAAAATCTGGAATGGAAATAAATGAAGGCTTCAAACAAATACCTCCCGAGGTATACTATCTATCAAAGGACAGAGAATGCCACCAGTTGCTGCCAGCGAATTAAACATAGTTAAGAAGACCGAACCTTTTTCCATAACTGAATGAAGGTAAGCAGACTTGGCTTGAATTACAAGATAAATTCCAACCATCAAATATAACAATGTATTTAAAAATGATAAGAATGGGTAAGTTAATCCAAATAATGGGAGTTAGTAAGTAAATTACCCGTGGATGGTTAGGAGGTGTCTCAATGCTGCTCACATGATGTTGATTTGGAAATCGCACCTGTCACTTTTTTATATTAGATAAATATATTTACAAAGATACAAAATTCTTACTTGCGGTGGAGAGGTATATGGAGGAAAAATATATGTTTGGGGATATCCGTATTGATCAAAAGTTGGATTTCCAACTAAAAAAGGTGGTGGACATCTAGAACTTGTTGCAATAGAAAATCATCTTCATCCCTAGCTCTGCAAGCTCTGAAACTTTAAAAGGTATCATTTCAGTGTGACCGTGATTACCACGGTAATGACTCTTGTCATATACTGATAAATAGAAATTTTGAATATTGTTGGATAGTAAAGTGATAGTCTCGGATGATCTCTGCCATATACTCTCATTTAGAATGTATCTCCGAGATGTCAATTGAGATGATTTATGTCAATCTTTTGCCTCCATGTCAATTGAGATGATTCATGTCAATCTTTTGCCTCCATGAAAAAGGAGATTCTAAGTCCCGATAAACAGTATGGAGACTGTACAAAAACATAATGTCTTCCCAGCTATATTAATATAGAATCATATAAGTGGACTCACATATCACTAGGTTGCAGTTGAGGTGCCAATAATATTTTTTTTGAGAAACAATGTGCCAATGATAGTTGTTCCATAATATGAGGCATTGACATGTGACATTTGTCATGATATCACAAGCTTTGTCTCCGGTATGACTGGAATCATCTCTGGGCCCTTTATCAAGAAAAAATCATAAGAAATGAAAAATCTTCAATTTTTCAAATGCTATGCGAAAACCAATAAGAGATAACTATCAAGCAAGATCAATCCCTCCACAGGAGCACAAAGTAACCAAAGTTTTAAAGAAATTACTCTTTTCTGGAATATCAGTTGGCCAATGTAGAGTGTGTAAAAGGATGAAGATATCCAAATGAAAAGTATTTCATGAGAGGATGATGGTAGAAAAATTACTTACCACAAAGAGAATCAACGCAACCCAGAAATACAGATGCCATCCTTCATAATATAAAAGGGTCAGGAAATTCAACATAAAGTTCATTTATTTTTACCCCATTTGTAGTTTTCCTAAATATGTAGCAATAATCGAAGATACTATTTTTTTTGTACTAACTTTAGGCAAATTTTGTTTATCTAAGAAATACATTTGAAGCATAGAAATGAATTTACTCATATCTCCATAATACCATCGATTCAAAAGACAAATAGACAATGGAATATATATAATGGATCGGTATGAACTCACGGTCAATATTCAACACTAAAAAAGAACATGAAGATCCAGATATGATTATAACTCACATATATATTTATAGAATTTATTCAATGATATTTCTATATGGTTATTGTTATCTTAACTATAGAAATCTATATCATCGTGTACCTGGTAACGACGTCTCTCCTGAAATCTGCTTTGAGCACTCGAATCATATACTTGTAGAAGTGAAATTTCGGATTTGTTCAATAGTTGTTCTTCAGATGAAAAGAAAAGAAAAGCAATGTGCTCTAAATCAATCTGCACTATTACTTATCACAGCCGAATTCGGATACATACCCTGATGAAACTCGATTGCATGAACTGGTAGTCATGTTTCGTCACCAATGAGTAAATTGTTTGGCAAGTGATAACTAGTAAGTGCCAACAGCATTAGCAAGGAACTCATTGAAACATCATGCTTAAAAACTTTGGAATAACGTCTAAGAAAATCAGCAAGCAATAACACCTTTACCGGGCAAATGATACAGTAACACGAATCAAAGACGAGAAGAATCAACAATCTAAGAGATCGGCATATAGCGATATATGAGGTAGAAAAGGAGTAGAGCTAACCAGTCAAGCTTTTATTTCAGGGCCATCTGTGAAATGTTTAAAAGCAAGATCAATCCCTCTTCATCCTCTCATAATCACCAAATCAAATGCCCACAAGCACACGAGATAAAAAAGGAACGACTTCTCTTCGCTTTACAAAATTACTTTTCACTCACTGTTCTTCTTTCAGGAACAAATTATTTGTTCAAAATTAAATTATCCACCTAATACTCTCAAATCCGCATTCCTTGCTATTTCTGTGATCCCCATATCAATCACAACACCTACAAGCACACCCAAAAAAACCAAATCTTTTCGACATTAAAAAACAACCCCGGAAATCTTACCCTCCTGCAACACGTGCAACATGTTCAGCCTGGGCAACCACAGCGGGATCGCCATGTCCGCACCTGCCTCCCTAGTGCCCTTCCTCTCCCTATCTTACCAACCATCCACTGAGGAGACATCAGGCAGCGACATGGAGCTCCTCTCATAGTAAACCGCTTCAGAGACAATCCTCCTAGCAGTCGGCCGCCTCCTCTGCTATTGTTGCGCATCCCCGTCGTCCTCGGCGGTGGATCCCCTCTCCTGAACATGCTCCTTCTCGACGGTGCAGGCAAAGTCGAGGAGTTTGTTTAAGGTTTTGTGGTGCATGATGTAGGCAGAGATGGCACCGACGGAGGCGCCGACGAGGGCGACGAGGGCGAGGTGGAGGGCGTAGTGGCCATCGGGTTTAGGGATTTGGGGATCGGAGGGAAGGGGTTTTGGAAAAGGAAATGGAGAAGCGGGGGGTTGTGGAGGCGTATTTATAGAGATGAGAGTGATGATGTTGCCGGTGGGGGATCCTGAGCTATGGAACGAGCGAGAGCCAGAGTGGCAGTGCGTCGGTGTCGTCATCGATCTCAAAGCGAGACCAGATCCCCAAACACTAGGCAATGGAAATTGAGCCACGGTATCTCAAGATCTCCTCGATGGAGAAGGGTTGATGGCGGCTGGAGGCGACCAAACCAGCAGAGACAGAGAATCCTCATTGGAGATCAATCTCGACCTCGAGGATGGGGCGAGAAAGTGGAGGGGCTGGGTTCTAGTTAGACGGCGGCGGAGACAAATGTTGGAATGAGAATAGGGTTTGCGATAGAAGAGTGAATATGGTTTTTGGAAAAGAGGGTGTGTGATAGTGTGTACATGGACTTTACGCGACAGATTTAGATGGCAGATATCCGTCACAATGGAATCTGTCACCTAAATTCAATCGTCGAAACTTAATTTTGTTGTAGTGTTTTTTAGTTCAAAATTTAGTGACGATTAATTAGAAGTTTGAAAAAAAACAACAGATAAACGTCACCCTGTGGACCGTTGCTAATGAAATAATGACATATATGATATTCATCGCTAATTTCGAGTATGAAAAACCATTTCGCAACGAATAATATCATCGTTATATATATAACAACGGCTAATTTAGTGACGGATTTTGAAAAGACCGTCATTATAGCTCATTTTTTGTAGTGTGGGCTCGCATCTCGAGGTGAGAGATAGACGATCGGACGATTGTAGCCCCTACAACAGAGTTTGTTGCAGCATGGGCTACAATAGACGATCCTCTCTGTCTGCAAAAATCCTAATAATACGGTCATCGTGCAATAAAAACCCTAATCTCAGGGTTTAGTAGCGGGACGAGCATGCATTTCATCAAATTAGGCAGGCTCACATCCTTCAAATCAGGGTTTGCATATGGGGCTAGGGAATGCGTGGATATACACGACATTTTAACCCATCAAATCGAGAGAATGATCGATCAATCTGGGTTGACCATTTCTCGATGACGGGAGGTTGATGGCGAAAAATCAAATTTGGGATTTTGATTAGATCTCTCTTTCACCAAAGAGTAGGGTATAAGGCAAGGACATGCTGAACCTTTCCGTGGAGAGGAAGATCAGACAAGAAGACAAATTCATTAGAGTAAACTGGGTATTTTTTGCCGAAAGGAATCATTTCAAATGAAGAAAGGGTATTCTTCAAAGTGTCTAGTATTCCGGTAAGGAGATCTTACGAACAAAGATTCATTTGAACTTCGGATGGGCCCCTTTCCAGTGTCCTGATCGGGGGACTATCTATCTATTCCGTGGAGAGGAAAAAAGGCATGCATGTTGTATTGTATCAGCATCAATTGTATAATAATATATCTATAGAATATGTGTACGGACTAAGGGCGAATCGATGTAGCTATTGCAATAAAGGAAACAGATCGTCTGCTGTAGGGAGGATTGCAGCAGAAGTGTTGTAATCCTCGTTAGGTTATTTTTATGATTTTCATTTCAAAATCTAACCTTAAGATTGAATTTTAGTTTAATTCTCTACCTATCTTTCAAATTTCGTCCAAATCCGTACTAATTTGTTATTTTATCTTAATGCTAAACATTCTGATCTTTTTTAAATTGAATTTAAGTTGCTTAGATTATGACTGAATGTTTGGGCATTAGGATAAAATAGAAAATTAGTTCGGATTTGGACGAAATTTGGAAGATAGGTAGAGAATTAAACTAAAATTCAATCTATAAAGTTTGATTTTGAAATCAAGATCATAAAAATAACCTAATGAGGATTGCAGCACCTCTGGTGCAATCCTCCCTAGGTAGAGGATCGGTTCCCTGCAATAAAAGGTAACAAATGGTACAAGTGCATGCGCACGAGAGAGCATGCAACGAAATCTCTTGATTCCTACTAAGTATATGTCATCTTTACATGGAAAAGGAAGCTCCTCCTGCCTTCTCTCTCTCTATGAACTCTCTCTCTCTCTCTCTATGTTCTCTCTCATATGATTCTCCCCACCCCCAATCCTCCAGTTCCTCCATGCTCTTTAATACCCATATCCCACACCCTCCTCTTCTCCATCACATTCCTCTACCATCAGGCTTCCAGTTCTATCTTCTTTCCGTACGGAAGTTTCCGCACCTTCATGCAATTTCCGTTTGGATTCGCGGCATCTTGGCTAGAGATTGCAACCAGTTAGGGCATAGGCGATCCAACGAAGATCACAGATTTTGGTAAGCGATATTGGTGAGGTTCAATCTGATGATGGATCTTACACATGGATGTAACTCAATCTCTGATTGAGCCGCGCCAATATCACTCATTTGCATGTCCTAATGATCCACATCGCAAGCTAGTAAGTTGCCTAATTGCTTCCATATATGCCTTTCGTTTTCCTTGACAGCTATCTACTCCCGTCGATGCTTAGTTTGGAATATTTTGTTCGAGATTAATATTACTTTGTTAATTCATACTTGGATTAGCCTAATTCGTGGTTATATATATATTCTTTCCAGTAGTCTTACACCATGTAAAGATAGGATTTTCTCTCTTATTCCAGCGAGTACCCTCTACTAGATCTGGATTTAAGTGCATATACAAATAAAGAGAGAAATCCTCCTGTAAATATACTGATAGAAACAGTTTGATCTTAACAAAAATATATCATTACTGATGTTATGCAGCTGCTATTAGTTGTGAAGACGATATTGACTTATTGATACATGCGCATCTTTCAAAGAGGAAAAGGATCTCGCTCTGAATCTACAGATTTTTTACTGTTCTTAATTTACAGAGCATACGTTAGTGCATCTTCCACATTCCTTGTGCCCTAATTCAGTTCTATTCACAGTAGTTGAATGTCTTTCAAGATATTGGTTTAGATTTCTCCAGAAACTAACGATGCAGTTGAGATATTTAGGTGGAGTAACCCTAACTATTCTTTTCGTCTTTGTTTGTTCTCGATGTTATCGATCTTCTAGTCAATATAAGATGTTTTTCATCAACTCATATGTAGAACATAAACAGTACGACGCATCCCGCATTGTATCGTATAATGAGGATGTGATATTATATCGATTTGTATTCGACATGTACATACATGTCCGACAAGGTCTCATTCAACGTCAGATTCCTTTGGACGCTATCATTAGCAACGGTCCAGATAGCGATGTTTTTCTATTGTTATTTTTCAAACTTATAATAAATCATCGCTAAATTTTGAACTAAAAAAATAACAACGATTAGTTGATATTTTGAAAAATAGCAACAGATAAGCGTCGCTATATGGACCGTTGCTAATGGTATAACGACAAATATGATATTCGTTGCTAATTTTGAGTACGAAAACTCATTTCGAAATAAATAATATCATCATTATATATTTACCAATGACTAATTTAGTGACGGATTTAAAAAAAACCATCACTATAGCTTAATTTTGTTGTAGTGATATTAACATGTCTCCTATTAAGGGATTATGCATGTATCTCTCCCTTTGGAAGGTCTCATTAATTAACTACCATGTCTAAGACTCTAATCCAACTGTTAACATGTATGTATAATGTATATGTGCACATGTTTGCATGCATGTGCATGTGTGTAAAATCTCAAGCTTAGGTTCTCGGACCATTACCGAGGAAAACTAGCTCTTAGTACTTATTGGGTTCAAGCCCGATTGGATATGTTGACAACCAACTAAAATAATTAAGCTCAAATTGTCAACCAGCAACCTTTCACTCTTATAATCCACTCTCAAACTTTGTAAGTTCTAAATATGAGACTATGTTAGGGTATTAAAGAATAACTATTACTTCATTAAATAAATTGCTTCCATCGGAATTAATTTGAACTAATTTTTTCTTAATAGTGACCCTTAATTTATCTAGCTTACTTGGTGGTGACATTCATTTCTTAAGCATCTCTACTTAGAAGGGAGCGTGTATTCCAAGTACATATTTTTGTCCATCAAAATAACAAGAGTTTATCCAATAAATTTTTATGAACTACACTCATATAAACTCGTTTAACATTTGCATCACAATAAGCCACAAACCTTAGGTTGTATCTCCTTCATGTGTTCTGACTTCCTTTGGGACTACAAACGTCATGAGATTGCATGGAAGGACATTTGCCTCCCTAAGGAGGAAGGAGGCTTGGGTATTAGGTCTCTTCATGATATGGTTAGTGCCTCCAAAATTTCCTGGGCTTGGAGATTCCTCAAGGCGGAGGGTTCCATTTGGGCTAATTTCCTCCGCTCCAAATATCTTAGAGATGAGAGCTTTTGGGATGCAACTGCCTCCCGGGGAGCATCTATGGTCTGGAAAGCTATTCTTAAGGCCAGCCCGATTCTTGCCCCTATTTTGGGTGGCTCAATCGTTAACCCCAGCCCGACGCCCGTTGTTTTCAGCTTCTGACTCGCTTTTGACCCAGTTCGCTTCAGAGCTCCGCTCGTTGCTTGGCACTTAGAAGTCTGGAGATCCAAGGCTCCGCTCGTTGTCTTTATAGGATGATGAAGAACAGGGCTCCCACCAGAGACAGGTTAACTCGCTTTGGAATTAACTTGGATCCTCGTTGCCTTTTCTGTGACCATGCAATAGAATCACGCGACCACTTGTTTTGGGAATGCTCCTTCTGCTTTGAAATTTGGCTGAAAGTCTGCATGGCGCTCTCGCTCCCTAACCCTTCATGATGTGACAATCTCCTGCTCTCCATACCTTGGGCCGGAAGGCTCTGGATTGTTGACAAGTATGGGAGCGCTAAACTAAAAACTGCAATGGCGGTTACTGTATGGCAGATCTGGAAGGAACGTAACCTTCGTTGGACTGCTGCTGGGATCTTCTCGGCTGATCAGATTGCATCGCTTATTGTTGGAGAAGTCCACATGCTATTGGGGTGACTGGTGGCTTCATCGGGCACACAAAAGAGTTTGTTGAATTTTGCTTCGTTGGAAGCCAAATGGACTGATTACATCTTTTTGGTTTCTGGATGTTTGGCAGCTTCTTTTATGGCTTTATGCCCCATATATTGTACAGATTCATGTTTATCTAATCAAATATAAACATATTTACCTTTCAAAGAAACAATAGTTTTCGCTATTACACCCACAATAACAAAAATAAATTGTAGCAACAAACTTTAATTATAGAAATCTGTCTTGTTCGGACTGAGTCGAATATTAACGTCTCCAATACATACCTGTTACCAAAAAACTTGATAGGCATATTTTTTAACATCTGAGTCACAAACTTTAAAAGCATGCCTTTAAAATCCAACCTCAAAATTTTAATAAAATTTTCTTTAGCAAGCCAAGCTGTGTATTAGCAGTCATAATCATATAAACAAAAGACGGGAGGAGAAACGAAGTTAACATTGTTTGTTATAGGTCAAAACCATAATCAATGGGTCAAACGCTATGGCAAAGAAGCGCAGAAGAAGTGAGCAGGCATGAGATCAGTTGGCATTGATATTATGTTCCAAGGTATTGGGAGAAATAGAAAAGATGATTACTCGTGATAACTCTAGGCTCTCTTATATAGAGGAGAGATCTGGAGATAAATTACATAAGATGGGTACAAGGAAATAAAATAAAGAAAAATACACAGAAAATATAGAAATATCTCCACACTCCCCCTCATGATGGAGTATAGATGTCGATCATGTTCAGCTTGAACTAACACTTCTAAAATGATCATCTGAGCATTGTCTTAGTAAATATATCTATCGTTTGCTCTCCTGAACTAACATGGGAAGTATAAATAAAGCCCTTTTGAATCATATCTCTAGTAAACTTGCAGTCTATCTCAATATAAGTTCTTCTTTCATGAAATGCAGGGTTGTTTGCAATGAATAGGGTAGCCTGATTATCATATTGTCATTGCATGGGTAGATGTACATTTATATGCAACTCTACTAGCACTGCTCGAACCCACATCATTTTTTGTACTAGCTTGTGCCATAGCCCTATACTAAGATTTGGCACTTGATCTAGACGCCACCGTTTGTTTCTTGCTTTTCCACGAAACAAGAGAACTGCCAAAAAACACTGGAAAGCTCGAAGTAGATTTCCTATCCTTAGGACATCATGTATAGTCTGCATCAACACATGCCGAAACAGAAAGAGTTGCTCCTTTTTTAATAGTAATACAACACCTAGAGAAGATTTTAGATATCTCAATATCATGTATATAACATCCATATGTATCTGTCGAGGTTCTACATGAAGTGGCTCACCCGACTCACTACAAAAGAGATATCTGACCTAGTAATAGTATCATATAGGAGCTTCCCCACCATCTCTTTATATCTCCTCTTATCAACCTCATATGTATCATCATCATAAAACTTTATGCTAGGATCCATAAGAGTAGTAGAGGATCGACAGTCAATCATGCCCGTCTCAACAAGCATATCTGCAACATACTTCCTTTGATCACTAGACCTTGCCCATTCATAGCAAATTCTAACCCTTAGGGTACCCAGATCCTTAGTAACAAACTGACGACCTAGAAATTCTTTTTCCATTTTTATCTCCTACACATCATCTCCTGTAACAAGTATATTATCAATATAAACCATGATAACAACAATACCTCCAGATGTCCTCTACACAAATAGTGAATGGTCTGCATTTGACCTCTTGAATCCATGCCATTCAATCAGATTCGAGAGCTTCTAAAACTATATCATTGGACTTTGCTTAAGGATATATATCGTCTTATGGAGTCTACAAACCTATTGACACTCCCCCTCAGCAAACCCTGGAGGCTGTTGCATGTTGAAAAACCCGTCACCCGGTCTGTTTCTTCTGAACTTGTAAAAGAGACAAGAAAGTTCGCGATCGTTGTATCGACCGAGTGGGTTTTGTCAGAAAAGATTAAAATGATTTAATCTTCTTTATTTTCATTTATACTCCTAAACTTAATGTATAGCGGTTAAGCACGGGAGTGTCGAACTCAGGGAGGCAAACTGTTTTAAACTAGGGAGAATCGGTAGAAAAGCTTAGGTAATGGATCTACTATATTTTATTTTATTTTTTAATAATTTTTTTATTTGAATTTTATTTTTTACTTTTTATGTTTTTAATTTGTTTTAGGTTTTTATGGATTTTAGAAAGTTTTTAGGATGTTTATAAATGCTGTTGTATTTTTAATGTGAAAAATGTATTTTTTATTGAAAACTGGGACGTATTTTGAATTTTTAAAGGTGAATATAATGTGGAAATATTTTTATTGTATTTTATGTATAAAGTAGTTGAAATTCCCTTTAAAATGATATGTTGTGCGTTTCTAGGAGATTTTTATTGATTTAGTTATGATTTTTACAAATTTTTATGAATTTTGTATTTTTATTGATTTTAATGTTTGGTTTTTTTATTTTGTTTTATATAATTTTTAAAACGTATTTAATACTTGTAGAATGTAAAATACGGTATTTTTACATTTTTTATTACTATTTTATATTTTGGAATTTTATTTATTAGGTATAAGATGTGTATGGTATATATGTACAGTATCAGGGGTACATCTGCAATATTGTAGAAAGTATGGGGCACGAGTGTAAATGTGCGGATAGAACACGTGCCTAGCACGTGAATATCACCTGTAATGGATTTTCTTAGAATAACAACAATGCGTAAGGTGAGCCCTGCAAGAGTTCCAGTGAATCATGTAGCAATCACGTGCAACTTCATCAACCTGGACGGTTACGTGAGATGATTTGCCACTTGGATCGGTTTGGAAAATTGGAAACTACCTAGGATGTTTATGCAAAATGCACGAGAAGGTCTTCGAGTTCACGTGCTCACATGCACCAGAAGAGCGGTAAAGCGGTGGGGCGTTTCCGCCTTAACTGCCGACGCGAAGTTTCGTGGATCCGAGCCAGTCGGATCGAATGATCTTATTGAATCTGGAAGCGGACGCAAACGAACGACTGATGTGTTCTTCGTCCTTACCCAATTCGTTTCAGATGCGGCAGAAAGTTCGACTTTGATGCGACAGGTGAAGCCTAGATGGATCTCCTATCGGCTGGAATCAGATGAGTTTTCGTAGCTCGATTGTGCTAAGCTTCTCAATTGTAACGTCGGTGCTCGATTGTTTTCATAGCTCCAATGTATATGATCTCAATATCCAGAGATGGCTTGTGTGTCAAATCCAAGGTTACAAAGGGCACCTTGATCTCAAATCGGCAATTTTATTATGCTCGATTATAAAGCTCTCAATTTGCTATTCAGGTGCAGAATGTGACACTCGAGGATGGAGTTGTCGATCTACGCACGATTCTGTTTGTTGCTCCAATCAACCTGTAATTCAGAACCTCGCTCGACTCGGATGCGACTTAGCTAAATTTCTAGCAAATGTTATAATTCAGACGACAATGACGGCGTCGATTGCCGAAAGCTTCGTTACGGTTTTGAACCTACGCATCTCCAAGGAGAGAATCTCGGCTTCCAACAACGGCTTCAACCTCCAGATGCATGATGATTCTGTGACCTGCGAAGGACAAGCTAGTGCGAAGTCGAAGACCTCGGCCGGAGGTTATGAATATTTTGCGACGAAGTAATGGCAATCCTCCGACGGAAATGAAGGATAAGGGTCGTATCTCCAACACTGAATAGATTTGAGTGGAGCATACCGTGGAAGGAAACGGAAAACCGAATGAGATACAAGTGAAGATGGTTGCTCGAGGAGGATCCTCGGCTGGATGTTGCAAATTGAATGAGAAATGAAAACAAATGTTGAATATCCGTCAGATGAATTTGGAGGATGGAATTTGGGATTCAAATTTGGATGAGGAACAGAGGTATAGAATGGAAACATGCACAGATTGGTGGAATAATAGCGTTGGATTCGCAGTAGATTGCCATTGGAATATGTGGACGAGGATAACACAGAGAATCAGAAAGGATTGACGAGAGAAAAGGGAAATAGGAGGAGATAAAAGATGAAGGAAGAGGAGAAGAAGGCAGCAGAGATAAAAAAAACTAACCCGTAATGCAGGAGATATACGCCTGAGCAGAGCTCGGCTGAACTCCACGATGACGACCTCGACGCAACGGCGGAACTTGCGGAGGTTATGCGCGCGACAACGAGCAGATTGCCGCCACGAATAGCTTGATCTCGCCGGAATCTCACTTCGCTCTCCTTGCTACGACGGTGGTGGATACTGTCACTCTTCGCTCCGGAGCTCACGGGATGAACTTGAGGAGAATGGCGGATGCCCCAGCAAATGAGGAGTTGACATTTATAAATAGGGAGTTGATGCGGCTACAATCGGTTTACGGCTTTTTAGAAGAAAAAGTTGTCGATGTGGAAAAGCCGCAAAAGGATCCTAGTCGATCAAACAAATTCGGTTTTAGAAAAAAACCTACACTAATTATTTAACCAAGGAAGTGTTCCTGGGTCGAACTCAAGGAGGTAGAATAGGGTACTTTGATTTTTTTTAAGAGAAAATATATTTTGTCACTACAAGGAAACCCAAGTAGGACGACGAACTTGTGGCGACGGAAAAGTGATTTGTGGCGACAGAAAACACTATGGCGACTGCTTGTTTGTCGCCCTTAATCCGTCTCCAAAACTCGCGTCGCTAGAGACTATGCTGACGGCGGTTCAGTCATAAAGTACTTTGTGTCGAGTATTTCCGTCGCCGAAGTAAAAAAAACGGGAATTATGGTGACTAATTATTCTGTCACCACAACCCAATATACCAAGATTACTCCTGAATTCTTACATACTATTTTTGTATTATTGCCGAATGCTATACGCAACAAATTCAAGCCACCTATAAAGATGCCAATATCTAACGTATTACATAAACAATCAACTGTTGAATGATTGAAATTATCTTTTACATGTCATCAAAAAATATCCAAATAAAATCTTTCCTCTACTACAAAGCTAAGCAAGCTTCCTTCCACTTAGTTTCACTACGATGGGTCTGTTCAAGTTGCAGCAACAGGCATCTGGAGATCATACGCTATTGCAACGTTGATCCCTCTCTGAGCAAGGACCAATTCCTCTCAGCCTCATGGACAAAAATATCATAAAATGAGATTGCTTGCCATGATTGAACAGTTGACGATCTTGTCAGCATGGAAGTGTTACAGATACTTGTCAACTACAATATTTTTTCGCATTATTTCTCGTCTTTCTTCTTCTTCAATGAAACAGAGTTGTTCCTCATCTTCCTGCTGGGCAATTTGTGAACTGCAAGAAAAACAGAGTAAGTGCAACCATCGACAGCTAAAAGAGACAACTTCCGAAATAAACATCAGTTCGAAGTTGACATTCAGTGGATTGAAAAAGCAATGTACATGTCTGAATTACACAAGGTGATGAAGAATAAATCTACGTCGAGTGATAAAATCGGAAAGCTAAATCACAAAAAAAGCAAATTGTTAGTTACAACGAAAATTGTCAATGGAGCTCTAAACGATCTCAAGCAAGACAGAGTGGGAGAATGGGGTGTTAGGGTATAAATATCATCCTTCTTAGTCGACCTCGCTGTCATAGAGGCTTCAATACCCCTACATGCCTCACAAATGCGATTACAGAGGATCTAGTCCCTTTAGAGCGTCCTTTGCATATAGCATGAGGTGCAATTATCATGTAAATCACATAACCTATCCAACACGAGAGAGAAGTAATGCGACCGTTGTAGTTGATTATTTTGATAACATCAACAGAAATAAAGGTATAAAGAAACAATATTAACACAGATGGAGCTCATGGTAACATGCTCCAGTCCAATATCTCCTCCATCCATATCACATGGGACGTATGTTACTGGACAACGATATTGTTGGAAGCATTTATTATTATCATTGTTGATCGAGCGTGATTAAACTAATGACTCCTCAACAATGCTTTGATATTACTAAGAACTAATCCATAAATTATCATTGAACATGAAAACAATGTCCACTAAATTAAATCAGTTTCTCAACAATGTTGTCCATGACATGAATTAAAAAAATAGTATCAGCTGATTTAAGTTGTTGCACGTGATAAAAAAATGTGCATTCAGAAACAAACAATGCAAGCTAAATTAAAACTATAGTTCTAATCTAATCATATACCTGCAATGCCCTATTATACTTGTGTTCACTTCCCCAGGCCTCCTCGTCATCGAACCACGACAGCATGAAATCATTTGCCAAGTCTTCAAACCTTTTATCTCTATGAGAAAAAGAATGGAGTTTATCATGATCTATATTAAAAACAAATAGTATCAACCGATTTAAGCAGTAGCATGTAATAAAAAATGTGCATTTAGAAACAAACAATACAAGCTGAATTAAAACTGTAGTTCTAATCTGATCATATACCTGCAATGTCTTGTTATACTTGTGTAACGTGTTTCACTTCCCCGGGCCTCCTCGTCGTCAAACAACTACACCATGAAACCATTTGTCAAATCCTCAAATGAAACATCTAATTTCATTTCAGTTGCTTGACATAAGTATAAACCATATCATTCCTTAGATGAAATGAATATAAAAAGGATTTGGTTGAGCAATCCTTCTTCAAAATGAATATAAACTCCAATTTGGAAATATGTGTAACTTTTCATACCCGATAATATAATCAAGAGTGTAATTTTTCAATAAACTTGCGCATCTTTCTATTCATCATTACTCCCTTTTCAATCCGGAGTCCATGCAGATCGATACAATATTGTTCCTTTCCCCGCGAATGCCCTCGAAACCTATATATGATCTCTAAAGTAGATCATTCCTGCATCTACAAGTATTGCAAGCATGTCAGAACCCTTGGAATTATATGCTCGGAGCTTCACAACCATATAATAAACTTGTCTAAGGTTTAGAGGCATTTGCAGCTGTAAATAGAAGCATAAGGATAGTATCTTTAAAATGTCCTTGAGAAGGCTCGAGAGGCCTCAAAGAGATTATCTTATTTCTAGACAAAGATAATGGTATGCTTGAGAAGTTATTGTTTGCTAAATTGACACCAGAAAAGATAAAAATTCAATATGCTACATGTATAAGTATCACTATATTTCTTCAAAATCTAGATGAGGAACATGGATTTCAACAAGGAATAGAGATCAATGAGCATTACTTCCAATATCTTAAATCAAAGAACCGATAATAAGGTCAAATAAAAACCAATAACAAATAACAAAAATTGTTACAATGTAATGTCTTCATCAACACAATCCTCAGCCACATCCTTAGGCATAACAGATACAGACGAGTGCTGGATTGGTGTATAGATCAACTAAAATATTCTTCATTTACTCCTGAATTTGACATTATTTCCGGTCCTAACACAACAGTTTGGAGCTCAAAATTCTTTAGATTGTCGACCGTGTGAAGGATGTCTATTATGTGTACAATCATACTCGTGATGAAATTTTTAAAGTTATTATCCCTCACCTTGAGTAGACATAATTACAAGCATGCTCTTCTTCACATTAGCTCAAACGGCTATCCCATTTTTAATGTTGGGCCCACATCAAACTTGCATAGCTTCTAGAACTTCCATATAATGTGTATGCATGATAAGTATCTACTTTTCTAAAAAATCACCAGATGGAGGTTCACATACTTATCTGATGTGTATGCTTCATGTAGATGTGTGCACTTGTGCATATCCACTGTGAGATCATCCTATTTCTCGACATATGTAAGGATACAAGAATTCCCTTTGCATTTCTTACAATTGTCAAAGATGAAATAATGGATCATAGATTCCCAAGTGAGAAGAATATGAAGTCCATATCATTCGGTCGTAGGTTGCCAACGAGATATCCATTAGCATCCAAAATCCAGTCCAATAACCAAGCTGAGATATGTCTAGGAGAGTTCATATATGTCAAACTTGTCGATGGCATCATGAGAGCATTCTTTAGTCTTGCAATGGTAGATCCTGTTTATTTTCTTCATGTATACCCACTAATGCTCAAGAATGTTGAAAGATAGCATGTTAAGCATGTTGTTAATTGCTCGAAGTAAGTAATTCAATGCGACATTGATGATAGCTATCTCCTGAAAGCATCTTTATAGTACTAAAACAATGCTTGCAAATTTAGCATACAACTAAGATGGTGATAAAGAAGAAACTTCTGTAAAGTATTGCAATTAACAACTGTAACATAATTGAAAGTTGCTTTCATGTCAATGGAAACAAATCTTTACCATACAATTATCAGGCAGACAATTATAAGATGAGAGAAACTAAAATCTATAAATGAATGCAAAATTATATCAACAAAAAATGTCTGCAAAATTAGCATAAAACACATATGCTGATCAAGAAGAAATCTTCTACACGATATTGAACGGTTATCATATGCGGAGATGCATGAAGGGTCATATCTGAAAGGGATTGCATCTGAAGGTAATAAAATAAAATGAGGCACATGAGACGTATAAGGACCCACTGTCTTGGTAATCCAGTCAAAAATGTTGGTACATGTATAATCTGGTCAAGCAGTGAAGATGATAAAACAAATCTTAAATACATTGAGAAAATGTTTCCGAGCAACCCCTCAGGGGTGCTTGGTTGCAGGATAGTATTTATGGGATGGATTTCCGATAGCCATATTTAATAAGAGTGTGTAGGATCTGTATCTCTGCTCCATATTCCGCTTGCATCAAATAATTAGCATCACTTCACTTATATTTAATGGAAACTACAACCATGCAGGATAAATTGTGTAGATATCATAAGTGAAGTTTATTCCTTCTTCCAATAACTTAGGAGGATGAAATTGTCATGTTTCAATATTATGTATGACTAAGGTCATCTGGATCAAGAACCTTAGTTAGTGGTCCCCTCTCTCTAGGCTTGGGTATCAGATCCGGTCCCCTTAATCGAATTAGTTTTCTTCTAGAAGTTCCCCATTATTGATGGTGTCCTGCAACTTAAGAGATGCTCCCATCCCTCGACCTTCGGAGATTATCCGCTTCTCCGCGACAAACTTGTGGCGGTGCCTTGCCCTGCGTAAAAATGCAGTGTGTTGGTAAGCAATATGCATCAGTTAACGCTCTTTATAAGTTCAATTTTATTTGTATCAATACAAATTAGTTCTATACTCTTAATGTTGTTCCTTATCAACTACATGTCTCATCTGAGGGCAATTTTATTTGTTCCTTATCGACTACAAATCAATTCTACATGAGGCACCTGAAGGGTCATATCTTGATCAATATCAACAATATTAACAGAAGATGAGAGAGACTTTACTGTGAACACATATAGGAGAGAGGAACAGATGATAATAGGTGCAAACATAAATCAAGTTCAATGTTAGCAGTATTAACAGAAGATGAGAGAGGCTTTACTGGTGAACACGTGTGAGAGGGTAACAGATGCTAATAGGTGCAAGCTCTGGATTAACCACAACTCTTGTAAAGCTCTTTTTAAGCACTAATGTCATGTTATGAATCACCCATTTGCAGAGGACAGAACCCAGGTGGCCCGGACTTCATGAAAAGATGTGGAATTCATCCTTACTTCTCCGGTTTGTTTCGTTAGCTTCAACTTCCGTGCAACGCCAACTTTACAGAAGTGGAAGAAAATAGCTACACCAAAAATGTCTTAGGCTGAAGATTATGAAATCCTTGTATGAAAAGCGAGGAAGACTAATAATAGTACTCTAGTCAACAACAGATGTAGATTAGATGGACAAAAAATTCCACCTGTGAATAGTTATACTATACAGGTAAGTGTAAAAGTAAGAACAAGCAATATTCAAGAAAAGATGGCAACCGCGTACCTAACACTTCAGATTTGCAAAACAATATTATACCTTCTCATAATTACATGTTTGTCCACCTTCCTTCCAAAGGGAGAGCTTGTTTTAAACTATAAAGCCTCGCACAATTTCTTGTTCGGGAACTATGCGGTTCTTGATTTTGTATGATTTTGTAAAGATATGTCAGCATGAGCATAGGTCAGTTGTTGATCCAACTAAATTTCATCACAATTAAAATAGAATCAAACTAGGCGCTCGTAACTGTTGCAGAGTATAAAGCGGAATCCTTTCTTAGCCACTACACAGAACCTTTTGGATTTTTAAAAAATGGGAGACAAACTCGTGAATAATGATTTGGTACAAACTCTCAAGTGATTATTTCATAACTATAACCAAATAGTTTCTTCCAGCCGTTAGAAGATTGGAAAAAAGGGTTCAAACTCCTAGTGCATTGAGGATGATGTAAAAATACAGGTTCATAATTTGCAGCCTTGAGTTGCACTGCATTGATTCCAACACAGGGGGAAAGGACGGATATTGGTAAAAAAAAATATGTTGACAAGTTGTAGATCTTAATATCATCCAATTTGGTAATAAATCCATTTTTATTGTAAAACTCAGAATTGAGATAGTTAATAATTAGCACAATATTTCAGCAATATCAACTATAGATTTATAGCTTAAGTCAAAGTCATATGATGTGTGCGGCCATAAAAAGAGTTCATATGCGCTATATATTATTCACGTATGATGTAATCACCCACGTCATTTGATTAATTTAAGACAAAGTGAGATGATTAATAGAAAAATACCTTCATGTTCCAATCGGTAGCCGTCGTTAATGAACTCCATACCCCGAATTGCCCTGAGATACCGGAATGGAGGGCGGAACTGTGTTCGAGCTTTCAGAGTGCACGTGCCGCGACGGCAGTGTGCTCATGACTGCCAGGAGAGGCACAGAGGCGGCAGGAAACGGAAGGGGAGGAAGCACAGGAGAAGGGGGCGACAGCGGCGGAAATGGCGTCGAGGACGACGGTGTCGAAGGATTGCCACCCGCACCAGTGTCGCGATTAGGGCATGATGAATGGAGGCCCTTCCCATTGCGAGTGAGAGTATGAGAGATAGTACGAGGAGGACGATGATAGGAGGGCTATATAGAATGCCAGAGAGGGGAGGGAGGTTGAGTGCGGGCGGGAATGTGAGCGGAGGTGAGAGCTGAGGTGGGAACGGAGATGGAGGTGGAGGGAGGGAAGCGCCGTCGAGGCTTTTGGGCGAGATGGAGGAGAGAGAAGGGCAACATGGTTGGGGAAGGGTTAGGGTTTTACTCGGAAGCTTTACTTTAGCGATTTAGATAAAAAGAAATTAAAACGTAGTTGTGTTTAGGTGGATTAGGGCGACGGATTTAGGCGGCAGATTTCCGTCATAATAAAATCCGTCGGTGAAATGCCGTCACCACAGCCTATTTCTGTTGTGATTATTTTACCTCTTCTTAAAGTGATTAATGAAAAGCTACAATTTTATGGAATTTTTTATTTTAAATTTTTATTTGATTTTATTCTTTTTCAATTTTTTTATTATTCAAAGTGGTATTTTTCACACAATTATTATATAATAGGTAAAATATATGTGAAATATGGATAATACTATATAGTAGGTGAAAAGTCGAGCAACGGGCTCGATCAACACACGAAAACAAACCAAGACGGAGTCGGTTTGCGACGTATCAAAACTCGATAAAACACGTCAAAAATACGCGAAAACTAATGAAAACTTGCGGAGGTAGTTGTGTAACTACCCCCAAGAAAATCTACAAAAAATGAGGTCCAAAATAGGTCTAAAACTCCCCTACAGCCCTGTTGAACACGAATTTGCAGAGGTCGTGTTGACTCACAAGGTGAATCAACAGTCGCTGATTTGACCTCCAACAAAATCCGAAATTCAAACAACAATTAACACACAACAATCAAGTAAATCAATGAAAGCAATATGTGGAGTTAAAATTTATTATAACTCTACAACAAGATGTCTATAGTGTGCAAGCAGTGTAGAGGTCGAACACAGGGAGCAGACAGGTAAAACGGGGCAAAATTGCTCAAAATGTGAATGTGATGATTTGTCTACTTATGTTATTTTTGTGTGGGTTTTTAATTTTATATATTTTTTATTTAATTTTCGATTTTATATTTTTGTATTTTGATTTTTAATTTTCTGATTTTATATTTTCTTTTTATATGTTATATTTTTGTATTTCCCTTTTTTAATAATAGAATATATATACAAAGTAAGAAAGAGAGAGAGATAGAGTATTTAGAAAAATAAGTAAAAAAACACTCAAAAATCAGAGAATGAAATATTTTTAGTCTCTTTATAAATTTCTACTGCTTTTGGGATCTTTCTAGATTTTTCCCAATTTTTTAGATATTTTTAAAGGTAAAAATACTAGAAAACAGTGAACTAGGTTGCTGGGTGAAACTAAAATGAGGATGAAAAATATTAAATGATGTCCAAAATTCCTCAAATTAATTTTAATTGAAAGACAATGAATCAGAGAAGATACAGAAGCTAAAAGTGCATTTTTAGAATTTTTGTAGAATTTTTAAGATTTTTATGAAGGTTTTTAGAGTTTTATGATTTTTAGGGGTTTTGTTTTGTAATTTTTAGTGAATTTTGGACTGAAGTTAAAACACACTAAAGGGAACAAAATATATTTTTTTGGATTTTTCTGGAGTGTTTTTATATTTTTATGGATTTTATAATGCAAACAGTGCTGAAAATGGATGTTTCTGAATTTTTATAAATAATAAAATGAAATAAATATGCAAAATAAAAATATGACGTTAAACTACAATGCAACAGAGACCTACTGTGATTTTTGTGGATTTTTTCGAGTTTAATAGATGCATGCAAAAAAATGCTAGAAACATAAGGAAATTACATACATGTAGGGGCGTTTTTGTAATATAAGGAAAGTTCGAGGGCCGGCACGCAAATTTCACAAAAGTTCAAGACTTGAATAGAAGGTTACAGCACTAGTTTGAAATAAACAAAGCCGCAAGGTTACTTGTGCAAAAGCCCTAGGGTGCACGTGACTTGCACGCGCACCTGGCAGGGGTATACAAGCAATTATCGAAAACTACGGGGCTAAGATGCAAAATTTGCACAAAATATAAAAGAGAAGAGTAATGTTTCGGTCCTGATATTTAATTACAAAAATGCCAAGGGTGCATTTGCAATTTACCCTCAGCTGGCGCCGATCAGACGGTGGTATATGTTCCACTAAAGCCACGTGGCAGCTCCGCAGGAGACGATGCCGGTTCGCACTCGACGAGCGAGATTAGAAGATGCGCTGAAGATATGATGGCTGGCGAAGCTCAAAATCTGACGGCTGCTGCTCTGATCCAAGAACACCCTTGATCGAACGGTGGCGAGATGCTGATGAAGAACAGAGAAGAACGACGCGGTGGGCGAACTTCTCAAGCCTTGCAGCGCCTCCTCCGCGGCGTTTAGGGCTCCAAAACGGGCTGGTGCAACTCCTGGAAGCCTCCTCGAGTGGACGGCGGGAACAAAATGGCCCGGGAAGGGCCGGAGGTCCGCCGCGACGTGAGCGGAGGGGGGCGGCTCCAGGCTGCCGGACATCGACAAAATGAAACCCAGATGGGCTTCTTCCGCACCTGGGACCTGCAAAGAATGCGCAAGAGTGACAGTAGAGAGTTCCAGGTGCTAATGTGGGTGGTTGGATGGCGTAGGTGGCGGGAATGAAGCTCGCCGGAGCTTGCTCCGGCGAGATGGTGGTGACGGTGAACGAGCACGATAGGCACAAATAAGCACGGGGGATCGAATGCTACAACATACAGGACTAAGACAAGCAAACAAAAACAAATAAAGAACAAGCTCGAACGGCTTAAAACCATGAACAGGGACCTCAACGGCCGAGCATGGCCGGAGGTGGTGGAAGCGCCACCTGACGTCACCGCGGCCTTCTGGAGGGAGCTAGAGGAGAGCTGCCACCTCTCCAGTCCAAAGCTCGGCCAAAGGAGGGCTTAGGCTAGTCAAAAATGGGTTCGAATTGCAAAGGAGGGAAAGAGGGGGTTTTTGAACGGATAGCGAGTGGGCTCCTAGATCAAGGCGTATCGAGCGTCGTGCTCATCCAAAGCCCAAGGAAATCTATAGGCGTGTAAGAGCATTGGACAAGGATCAAAAGTCGTGAAGACGACGACATCAAAAGATGCAAGACCCGTCCTCGAAAAATCCGCAAAAACGGCCAAAAAACCAGTTCTGACGTTCTGACAGAGGAGGGTCAGACAGTTGACCCGTGGTCAACTGTCCAGACCACTTGGTTGGTCCACGTGGACCAACCAGGAAAAACCTCTAAAAATCTTTAAAAAAATCATTTTAAATTAGTAAATGAATTAATTATTTCTTGATTATTTAATAAAAAATCTTTATTATTTTATGAATTATTTTCCTATGAATTTTATTTTTTTTATAAGATTAATAATTTCAAGTTTCCTTTTATACCCTTTATAGGTATATTATCAATATATTTTAGTATTTTATTTTTTTGTTTATTTAATTCTATTTATTTTTGTTTATTATTTTATAAATTTATAAAATACTTTTATACACTTAAATATATTTTTATTTTATTTTTCTGATATGTTTTGTATACTTAATAAAATAAAAGTATAGAATGTATAGGTATATTTATAGGTAGAATGCATATGTATATGATATATACAAGTATATTTATTTGAGTTTTATTTGAGTTTTTATTCTGTTTAATGTACAAATATAATATAAGTAATATTTACGAAATTATAAAAATATAAAATTACAAAAAATAATGAATAAATAATAAATTGAATATTTTAGTCTGTACAAGTATACTACGAGGGTCCAAAACTCAACTTTCAGACCATAGCTCCGCCAAATGCGAAACCACCGCCATTAAATAGCTTATTATATTCTATATACAATTAAAGGTGAGTTTGCTGCATTTGGAATTTTCATTTGTGAGACACGGGTCTGGGAAGTTGGGATTCTGGATTTTTATTCAGACCATAACTTTTTATCTATACATTATTTTTGAATGAAATCAATTTTTTATTTTTCTTTATTCAATTATCTACAACTTTCATATACAAAGTTTCTTTATTTGAGGTATAAAAAGTGGAACCAAAAATAGGTCCCAAAATAAATAAAGAATGAAGGAATGTGTATTGTATTTGACCCTTATCTCCCCCTACTTTATTCCTTGTCGACCTATTCATCGAGATGCCTAGGTCTCGGGATTTCGGGTCATAAAATATTTACAATATTTTATTCTTTTTCTTTTCTTTTCTTTATTCTATAATTTTTTCTTTAAAAACCGCATTTTATACATTATTTACACAATGATGCATGGATGCTAAAATGGTGGATTTAATGCTATTTACACGCATTTGCTAGGGTTTTTGATGCCAAAATGATAGAATAAAGATGATGAAATGTGGCTTCATCATCCCCCTATACTTTACCTTTGCTAGTCCCTAGCAAACACTTATGCAATAAGTGCAGAAAGAAAAAGAAAGAAAAGAAAAAGAAGAACGATGGATTGAATTTGACTATCAAACTTGTCTTCACAAAATCAAAGTTTGGAGCTTAAGTTAGACCTTTGGAATTTTAGTGCAGGCAGAACGTTAATGAGAACCGGATTTGAAATCCAACAGCCTCTGAGTACCCCAAAACTATGCTCAAGTCTCCTCAATAGCCAGGTCAGAAATACTTCAACTCATACGCAAACCCTTATGACTATGAATCTGACTCCTACAATGTAAGTGATGGTGGCTCTCCCCAACTGAAATGACAAAGAGACTGACTTCTCTAATATGACAACCTAATGATTCCCCAATCCAACAACTCATTCCTCAAGGAGCATGGTATTCCCTTCTTAGTTCAAGCGACAACCGACCCAAGAGGAGGGGGTGAAGAGAAGAATGGACGGTAGCCAGTGTAGCTACCTATCCTAGGATGCAAGACCAGTGTAGTCAAGTCATCCAGCTGTAGGCTCACATGATTTGACTTTGAAGCTCAAGCGTGCTTATTGACTTTACAACATATGTACACTCCGGCAGGCATTTTTATTTTTGTACAGGCCTGTCCACTTTTTTGGAGTTTTTGCTTTTGCATTTTTTGAATACTATATACAACAGCATTTACATAGGGAGTTTTTATCTTGAGCCAGTAGTATCCCTCTTTTGAAGCTTTATTGCAACCCACGATCTCCAATTCTCGAAACTCATCATTACTGGACGGCTTGGGGCGCACTTCCCTCCCTAGAGGAGGACAAGTGTTTCCACCTGTGTGCGTCTCATACCGGCAAATCCAAACCCCTCACCACTCCGACTGAGTTGAGCCATGTGAAAGGTGCAGGTGTCCAAGTTAGGTCATTGTCAACAAGAGTCGTGCTTGTTCTCCGAAATACTCTACTTAGGCAGTTAAGAATCCATTGAACCAAGTCTCGTGATCCTCAAAGAATTAAGTCAACTAGACATGAAGTACCTCAATCCCAGTTCCTATAAAGTTCCTGTTAATTAGGTAGATTTAAGATCCAACCAAGCTCCAATCTTCGGATTTTACTTAGACTCGTTCAACTATTAAACTCAATCCGAAAAATGCTCATGCTATGCAAATGCAGAAAATATTTTTGTGATGCAATTTTCAAAGATTTTGAGCTTTTTATGGATTTTTGAAAAGATGATGCATATGCATTTTTTAGATTTTGAAAAAGTTTTTCAAATGTTTTTGGATTTTAATTTTGCAAATGTTTTTGGGATTTTTGAAAACAAAAGGTTTTGGATAAAAACTAGGTACAAATATTTACATGGGAGTGCTTCTTATATTTACAAGAAGTGGATTTTAAGAATTTACAGGGTAAGTGGTCAATTTTATAAGTATATATAATGGATTTTTGGTGTGATGTATATATTCCTCAAACTTATTTGACACGGGTTTTTTTAAACAATTTTGAAAACTATAGTCCAAAATACTTTTTACAAGCACTTTTTACAAACATGTACACACATTTGAAAATCATTTTGCAATAGGTTTTCCAAACAATATATATAGATTTTTCAAATATTTTTGCAACCATTTTTCAAACCATTTGCAAATCATTTTTCAAACATTTTTTTACACAAAGAAAATAATTTTACAAACCAAAATGTTTTTACAAAGGTTGAAAACATGTAACAAAACATTTTCAAAATAGTTTTCAAAAGGTTTTCATAAAGATTTTCAAACTATTTTTCAAACATTTTGCAAAAAACATTTTCACCTGATTTATTAATCAGTATTTACAGAAAGAGTTTGAGGAATAATCACATCTTTTTATTAAGGTTTTTAATGAATTTTAAAGAATTATTAGCCATATTATTAAGAAAAATACGAAAGTACGAGTTATGGCTAAAGTATATACGACCCCCCTATACTTAGCTTGAGCTATGTCCTCATATATCAGACAGAAAAGAGAAGACATAACTCGTACTAAGTATAGAAAAGTCTAAAGAACAAAGGGATAAGAGATGAATGAACAAACGAATGAGAAGTCGACCGTCCCCCCTATACTTAGGATCAAATAATCCTAAGTATAGCAGACTGTACACAAAGCAGGGAGGGTCAAGGGTGGGAATGAACAGATCGTACTCAGATTGTCTCCCCCTATACTTAGGGTAGGATATCCCTAAGTATAGACAAGAAGAGGAGACAATGGAGAGGATCAACGAATAGAAGAAACTCGGGGTGCACACCCCCCTATACTTAGGACAAAGTATGTCCTAAGTATAGAAAACTGACGAAAAGGGGCGACACCTTTCTGATAGATAAAGAAGATAGAAGAGGAAAAGAAGAAAAGAGATCAGAAGATAGAAAAGGATGGAGACGGATGTACGCATCACCCCCCCTATACTTAGGGTAAAAGAAGCCCTAAGTATAGGCAACAATAGGAGTGATAAGACGGAACGACGAATGAACACTCGGCTCGTCCACCCCCCTATACTTAGGACAAAGTATGTCCTAAGCAAGGCAAACACGAGGATGGGTGGATGAGCAAAACGGGAGAGAGACTGAGATGAAAAAAAGTGAATATACAACAGAGATGGATATACAAATGGTCAAGAAGGTTGAAAGTGAACCTTCTTGTGGGACCGCTGAGGAATGGATCTGGTGTGGTGCAGGTCGACATCGGGGTCCACAGTGGATGGAAGCCGATCAGGGTCGACAGAGTGAACATCCTCAGGGGCCCTAGGGTGTGAAGGCACAGACTGGTGAGTGGAAGAAGTGCGACTAGGTCCGGCCTTAGGAGTCTCGCTGATGTCAAAGTGAAAAGGGACAAACTCCTCATCATCGGAAGTAGTGTAATCAGAGTCATCCTGCGAGGTCTCGTCCAGGTCGAAATCAAAAGGAGCGAACTCATCAGTGGAAGTAGTCGAACTCTGTACATCCTCAATAATCTCGACCGGATCATCTTTCTCATTGAAAGGACCGAATTCTCGAATAAAAGCAATCAGATCAACTTCGGTCCTGGTCTCATTAGTATCTAGGTGAACATGAGCGGACTCATCAGTGAAAGTTGTCGAGTCATGTCCGTCCTGTCAAGTCTCTGGATCTGCCCTCCGCTCAATGGTGTCAATCGTGTAAATCCCGCGGATGTCATCAACACAGCGCCAAGTCCCAGAAGAAGGAACTCTAAGGTCCATGCTTTCCAAGTCTTCCTCCTTGGAGAAGAATTCTTGGGTCTCAGTGGAATCCAATAAGCAACAAAATTCTCTAATAGTCTCGTCAAGGTCATGGTCCTCAGGGTCAACCAAGATAGGTGTGGTCGCATCAGGTGCAGGTCTCTGGTCGGTAGTGGGTGCAGTGATCAACACTTCGCTCTCGTCAGCAGGACGGAAGCGAATCTCTCCTGATCCATAATCAATAACGACCCTCGCAGAGGCAAGGAATGGTCGTCCCAGGAGGATTGGAGAGTGTTCCCCTGTGGACGTCTCCATGGGCAACACGACAAAGTCAACATGGTAGCTCGTGCCCTGAATCGAAATGACGGCGTTTTCAAGGATACCCTTCGACCTCTTGATAGATCCATCAGCAAACTGTACGATCATCCTGATTTTCTTTAGAGGCCCTAAGTGAATAGACTGTACCAACGAGAAGGGTAATATGCTAATCGAAGCACCGCCGTCGAGGAGAGTGTGATCACATGTGTGGTCAGAGATGGTGCAGCTAATGAAAGGTGTGGCAGTGTTCTTTTTCCTAGGAATGGGACAGTGTGTGATGGCGTGGGCAGTGTCCATGGTCAAGATATAACGCTCAGATCTGCTCCTCCGCTTTCTCTTCTTGGGAAGAGGAGCAGATAAATCAGTCATGGCCTGCTGAAGTGGGGCACGGATAATCTCATGAATGGTGGCCACTGATGACACGCCTGACAATCGGGTTAAGTATGTAAATAATTAAAGGTCGTCGTGACCCAAATCACCAAACACGGTCAATCGAGAAAAATAAATGAAACCACTTCAAATAAGATAAATCAATGAGAGCAAATGTAAGCGGTCTTCGCTATTCTTTTTACCTGGTATAGCGACCAGGGTCGAACACAAAGAGCACGATTTAAAAACTAAGTAGTCAAATTTCCAAGCTAATTTTTTTAGTGGTTTTTGAATTTTTATTATTTTTTATATTTTTCAAAGAAAATCAAAAATATACAATAAAGTTCAAAAAAAATGTTTTTGTGATTTTATAAAAATAAAACAGTGGAAAATAAAGGGACTATTCACAGCTAGGAGTATTTTTCAATTTAAAAATTCTTTGAATGTCCAAAAATCCTGGAGATTATATTTAAGACAAAGTACAAAGAAATATCTACAATCAGGAACTGGAATTACTATTTTTGGAGTTTTTTTAGAATTTTCTACAATTTTTTTAAGATTTTAATTTTTAGCAATTTTTTTATAAATGAAAATTGCACAAAAATTGGTGTGAAATTAAAACAAGTCAAAATACATCTACACTAATTTTTTTTGGAATTTTTAAGCAATTTTCCTATTTTTTATGAATTTTCAAAGTTCTGATAAGTAAAAAGACAATGTTTTTGAATTTTTAAAATATCAAATGACAATAAAATTTTATGAAAATTTTAAACAATGATGAGAACTGCAGCAGGAACAAACACTATTTTTTTTGAGAATTTTTAGACTAATAAAAGTATTTATTCCAATGAAAGAGCATGCAAATTAAAGTCTGAAATGCAAGGTCCAAATTGCAATTATTCAAAAGTTTTAAGAGAATAGAATAAAAACAAACAGCATCGAAGATGTTGCAAATTACCCAAACAATGCATGTGCAAGTCACATGATTTTTCTTTTGGAGAGCAGGGACGTATTTGTAGTTTCAACAACCTTGAGGCGCTTCTTTGTGATTTCGTCAAAAATTTTAATACCCCTAGGGTTTCTTCTCTGTCTTTCTTTCGTTTCCAGTAAATGAATCCAACAAAGGGGAAGGAGGGCCGCCGCCCACCTTCTTCACCAAGAGCGGCGGGTCGACGGTAGCAGATCGGTGGCGGAGGAGCCGCCGCCCGCTCGCGAAGGAGGCGCGGATGGAGAGAAGGCGCGCGGCCGCACGCCACACGCGCACGCGAGGCGAAGTGCAGAGGGAGGACGCGCGGAGGGTGTTTGCGACGAAGTCGGCCACGGGTCCACGCGGCTGCGCGCGGGAGGACGGGCCGCGCCCAGGGGGCGGGGCGCGGGTCGACGGGGACGCGAAGGGACGTGGGCGCTGGAGGGGTTGCGCCTGGAGGGCCCGCAGGCGCGCGGCGCCCGCGCTACGGCGGTGGAGATGGCGGGGCTGATGGCAGCGGATGACCAGGAGATGTAGATATCGGAGGCTGCAGGTGTCGGAGGAGGGCGCCGCGCCTGGAAGCGGCAAGGCGGGCCTGGTGTGGGTTCACGCGGGGACGCGTGGAGTGGGGCCTCCGCACGTGGAAGGAGGCTGGGGGGGCGCGCGGGGCTGATGGTTGGGCCACGGCCTCGCGCGGCTGTGCGGGCGCGGAGGCGCGGTCAGGAGGCCGGAGGGTCGCCCGTTGAGGGGGCGGTGACGGCTGGAGCGTGGCGGCAGGGGGTGACGACCCTGCCGCTGCTTTGTTATTTTTTTATTTTTTTATTTCATTATGTACAGGAACAGTAAAAAAAGAGGGTTTTTTTAATTTTTTTTTAAAAATTTATTCTTTTCCTGCAAAACAAATGTTAGAATCAAACGAAATATGTACTTTTTATGTTTTCCTGCAAAACCAATGTTAGATATATATATATATATATAATATTTTTTTATTCTTCCTGCAAAAAGAAGATGTGAGATAAACAGGAAAAATGACTTTTTGTTTTTTTATTTATACACAGGAATGAGAACAATGAATGGGCGGATCTTGCGATATGGAAGAAAAATCCGTGACTCCGACCACTGTGTGTGGTCGGAGGTGAAAGGTTATGTGGGGTAGAACGTGAAAATGGTGAGATACGAAAAATGAGATGGAAATTGTTGTCAGATTAGAATCAAGTGGGATGGAAATTTTTTGTGATTTTTAATGGCTAAAAATTAATCACTACTCCTACGCAAAATTCTAAACCTACGATTTACCTACGAGAAACGACAAGTAAAAGTGGATCTCACCTCGGGGATCGGACAAGCCATGATGGCCTCGACGAAGCACAAATCTCTGTCACCGACTGGATCGGAGGCTAGGATCCTCTTCAACAAGAAACCTCTCGGAAACCGGGCTCCTCTCCGCCAAAGATCGATCAAGTGTGAATGAGGGAGGAGGAGCCCATTAAAAAGAGAAGAAAATCAAAAATGGAAGATATTCACAAATGAGGAAAGTGTTTATTGGTTAATTAAATACAATAATTGAATAAATAAAATAAATAATTAATTAAAAACGAATTTCGTAATTAATTAAAATAAATAAATTAAATAATTCCTCAAAATCAATTAACCACCTTAATGGTGGCTATTTAAGGCACAAAATCAAATCTTCACATAAAAGGTAAGTTATCAAATCAAATAAATTTAAATAAATCCAATAAATTAAATATTTACATATGATTTTCGTAATTAAATAAATTAAATTAATTAATGTGAGATAATTAATTTTTTGGTAATTTTTATTTAGGGAAATTAATTGTATACATATATTATATACATATAATATAATGTACATAGGTGCAAATAAGGAAATAATTTTTATAAAGGATTTTTTTAATTTTTAGTTTTTTTATTTTTTTTATAAATTTTTTAATGAAAACAATATTTACAATATATATTATGTATAAAAATAAATATAAATAAATATGTTCATCAAATATATAGGAAAACTGCACAAACACCCCAGAAAACCGACTTTTTAACCGTAACTCCAAAAATAATGAAACCACAGCCATTTGAAAGATAATTTAATTTATAGTATGATGGAAGTGAGTTTGGTTCAATTTAAGCTTGTGTGGAGTCGGAATTGATGTTTCAATTATCACTTTGTGGCTTTTTTTGGGTGTAATTATTTGCAATATATACAATATTTTATTTTACAAATATTTTTATTATTTACAACACAATTTTATTTTTCAACTTTTATTGACGAAAATAATTAGTTTGAGGTCACATTATGTACAGATAAAATAATGTAAGTTTTGTATAAATATACATGAAAAATATTTACAAGATAGTTTTGATTTTTCTGACAAACGACCCTATCTCCCCCTACTTTATTCCTGGTCGATCAGGTCAAGTCCTGACCTTCTCTCGGGGTTTGGGTCAGTCTATATTTATTGCATAACTACATCCTTTATTTTTCTTTTCTTTTTCTTTTCTTCTTTATTCTTTTATTTATGTACAAAAAGTATTAAAAATGCAATTTTAATAAATGCATGCAAAATGGTAAAATTATGAAATTAATGGGTATTTACATGTGTTTGACTAAGAAAATGAAGCTAAAATAAAAGAATAAAGGCGATGAATCGTGGATTCATCATTCCCCTATACTTTACCTTTGCTAGTCCCTTAGCAAACACTTATTTGAAAAATAAGTGAAAACAAAAATAAAGAAAAGAAAAAGGAAAGAAGTTAGAATAATGTTGACTTTTAAGCTTATCTTCATAAAAATGTAGTCTGGAGCTCTGTCGGACCTTTGGATTGTTAGTGTGTCGGAACCTTAATGGGATGTGGATTTAAAACCTAACAGCCTCTAAGTTCCACAAGACTCCTATTCAGGTCGCCTCAACAGTCAGATCAGAACAAGTCTACATACACAAATTCTTATGACTATGAATTCTTACTTGTACGGTGTAAGTGAATATAGCTCCTCATCTCAGAAGTAACAAAGAAACAGCCTCTCTCAACAAGGTAACTCTAATCCCCCGGTCTAGCAACTCTTTCCTCGAGAAGCGGGGTATTCCCTTCTAAGTTCAAGTGCAACCGGCTCAGGAAGAGGGGGAATAAGAGGTATAGAATTTTGGGAGCTCAACCAGTGTAGCTAAGTCTCCCGCTGCAAGCTTCATGAGATGGAATCCATGAGTCTTTAAGCTTTTGCTTATTTGCACTATATACATACTCCAGTGGGATTATCATTTTCTATCAGACCCACCACTTTTTTGGAGTGCCTTTTCTTCTTTTTATCTTTTTTTTTTCTTTTTTTTTCTTTTTTTTCAAGTGCATCTGTACAACATATCTACATGGTGCAGCATATATACAAGAAATTTTCCTCTTGAGCCAGTAGACTATCCCTCTTTTGAAGCTTTATTGCAACCCACAACTTCTGTCTTTAGACTTCATCACCACTAGACCAAGTTGAGACGCACTTCCTTCACTAGAAGAAGAAGAGAGGTTCCGCCTAGAAGTACTACCCTCATATGCTACCCCAAGCCAAAGGAAACTGCCTCCTCACCACCTCCTCCATGAAGAGCTACGTGTAAAGTGCATTGTCCAAGGTAAGCCACAGTCTGAAAGAATCATGTGTGTGTTGTTAAATATTCTACTTAGACTCATCAAGATGACATGTGAACATAGTCGTGTGGACCCAAAGATTTAAGTCACTAGGACCTGAAAAGTCTTAACTCCAAATCTTATAAGGTTCCTCTGAAATTAAGTGCATTAAGGTCCAACTAAGCTCCATTCTTCAAATTTATTCCAGACTTAGTTTAATTATCAAGACTATCCTGAAAAATGCACATGTCAATGCAAGAAAATATGTACAATGCGAAGAAAAATAAAAATCTTTTTGTGAAACAATTTTCAAAATTTTGAAAATTTTATGGATTTTTGAAAAATAATGCACATGCAAAAGTTTTTTTTGCAAACAGTTAGAAATATATACAAGTCTATACAATTTTTTTTAAGATAAAGGTTAGGGATTATATACACATATTTACAAAGGAGTGAGTCAATTATTTACAAGAGTCATGAGACAGGATTTACAACTTGAGTAATTTATACAAGCATATGCATAGTTGGTTTTTTTTAGTTTTTTTATTTCTTTTTTAATTAATTTTTTTTTGTGATGCATATATTCCTCAAATTTATTTGAAAATAATTTTACAAATAATTTTCAAAACTATAGTCCAAAATATTTTTTTTCACACAATTTTACAATCATTTGAAAATATTTTGCAAACATTTTTCAAACAGTATATATAGATTTTTCAAAATTATTTTTCAACCATTTTTCCAAACATTTGCAAATAGTTTTACAAAATCTTTTTTTTTCACTCAAAGAGAAAAATTTTTACAAGGCGCAAACTTTTTACAAAGGTTGAAAATATTTTTCAAACATTTTTCAAATGGTTTTCAAAAGATTTTTCAAATAGATTTTCAAACTACTTTCAAAATATTTTTCAAAATATTTTAACATGACTTATTAGTCAGTATGTACAAGAAATATTTTTGAGGAAATTTATGCATCTCTTTTTTTCAATATTTACACAGTATTTTAGCCATATTAAAAATATGAAAGTACGAGTTATGGCTAAAGTATATATACAATATATACGACACCCCATGCGAAGCCATCCAATGGGTGATGTGAAGGCGGGGAGGAGAAATGTAGATGGAGTTGGGGAGAAGATCTAATGGTTGAGAGATGAGGGGAGATGAGTGATATAGATGAAGGTGGGTAGGGGGGGATCATACGACCCTGGAGAAGGCCGGGTAGCACGAAGAGAAGGGGGCACGTAGTGTCTCCAGAGAGTGCCATATGACCCAATCAAATTATTTAGAAAATAAAAAAATGAGTAGAAATAGATAAGAAATAGATAGAGACAAACTAGGAAAAAGTCAAAACATGAAAGTTGTAGATCTTGAGAAGATCTACAAGTTTCATGTTGGGCAAAAAGGTAAAAGAGATTAAATAAACAACAAAAAAATTAAGAGTATTTCTAATAGCCAAAACACTACTTTTTAATGGTTCTGTGATTTTTTTGTCTTTTTAGTTTCTTTTTAAAACTAAAATAAAATATCTACAATATTTAATATATTCTTGGTATTTTTAGTAGGAAATAAAATAAGAAAAATAAAGAAGATAAAAAGATTAATTTGTGTACAATAATTAGGGTTATTTACAAGAAGAGGGTCGATTGTTGATATGGACTAATTATTGGTGATTTTTATTGAGTTATTCATGCTCAGAGGATAATTAAGGAATATAATGATGATAAACTTGAGGTGCCTCTCAACGAGCGCTAGAGTTTACGCCCCTAGCTGGGCGCAAATGCTAGGACAACGCCGTATCGAGGTTCAGGACGGCATCTGTCAGACGAATACCGTACTGTCGTTGCAGTCTCGGTGGGAGAACAACAACGAGGTCAACAGAGTCAAGAGAGTAAATGATAACACCCAGATAAACAGTCAGGCGGGTGTTTGCTACCGGGTAAAGATATGTGCAGATGAAGTCAAGCTCCGGTAGCACAAAAGAAATCGTCGGCTCAAGGTCTATATGGAGTGAAAGGGCAGAGCCGAAAAAGTCAAACGTAGAGAAGGAAGGATCTGTCAGAGAATCCTCCGCGTCAATCACAGTCTCGAATAGATATGGCAGATCATGATCAGGAGACTCACTATAAAGGTTGATATCCGATGTATGGAATGTAGACAGATCAGTGAAATCATCGAATACCTCAAAGATCGGGTCATCCTCGCGAGGGTCGTCGAGGAGAGAATCATCAAATTCATTATCAGAAATATCAAAATACTCGGTCTCGTGATCCGACAGATTGGATGCACTCCCAAAAAGTGAAACCGAGTTTATATGGCCCATGGCATCCTTCCGCAGATAACCCTCAGGGAGTAATGCCGACTCATAAGGGAAGTTGGGATCAATGCTGTCAAATGTCATGTCCTCTAAAAATGTATCGACCTCATCAAATGGGAGGACACATGGCTCAAGTACGGGACTATCAAGTTCTGTAAAATCCAAATTCGGTCCCTCATCAAACTCTCTATGCTGAGATGAATCCAAATGTATCTCCGAATCTGAGAAGATCTCCTGAAGACAAGACACTGTATCAACTATGTATGGATACTGGAAAGAATCAGAGGATGGCTGAGATGTGGGTTCCTCCTCTATCTCTTGGGATCCTAGCAGATCTAGAATCGACGAATCTTCTACGTGATAGAGCGGGACTGGCTCAAAATCTGATTGTAAATCCAATTGGTCATCAACCAATGTCCAGCTCTGGGAACTCACAACAGTAGGCAACACATCCATCAAATGAGAAGTAGTAGCATCCATATCCTCTGATTTGTGTGTGCTATCAAGATCAGCATGGTGTGTCACACACTCAACAGTTGTCATCTCTCCGTCATGTGTTGTCCCAAATAAATCATCTGGTGTATATGCAAGATCAGAAAGTGTATCCAAGATGGTCTCAACAAAATCCAAGTCGGGACAATGGTGTGAACCACTACACGAGGTAATGACATATGATATTTGCTCTGCGGTCCTCCCCCTCATGGCGATATGGATAAGGTCAGTCATCGAAAATCCATGATCTGGAAATCGCCTCAAAAGTTCTCGTAACCTCAACCATGAATCTCTCAACGGCCTTTGGGGGTTAACAGAAAATTCACGAATACATGACCGCATCATCTCTGCTCTACACTGGGGGTAAAATTTCTTCAAAAATAATGATCGTAAATCTCCCCATGTAGCAATCTTCCTTCCCAATCGTCTATGCCAACTCTTGGCTCTACTCTGAAGTGTAAATGGGAAGGTAATCAGCATCATGTCCTCAGAAGTGATATCCAAATATGATCGTGATACACAAAAATCCTCAAATTCATCAATATTCAAATAAGGTTCCTCGTGCATTTCTCCAAAAAACTTAGGCAGTATATCAATTAACTCTAAATCCAGAACAAAGGGTCTCAAGGTAGAAGCGGACTGGACTTCATGATCTGTGTACTCATCCAATGTCCTAGGATACAAGTCATCTAAAGCTCGCAACTGCCCCATTCGATTGCCTATGGGATGCACTCTCATCTCAGTAATGTGAACACCCATGTCTCGTGTTTGGTCAATCTGGTCTCTGTGGGTGTCACTCACAGCACGTCCCAAATGGGAGGGTGGGTAGGGAGAAGATGAGAAGTCGGATGAGGTTCCGACCTCTCGAGAGAATGAACATGAGTGATGGGCGTGAAATGAAGAAGCCGTAAAATTCGGTTGGAATGGAAAGTGGCCCATCGTGATGAGAGGTAACTGAAGGGGGGGATGGAGGGATAGAAGGGAGTGAAAGAAAGACAAGGCAGGAACGAAGAGAGAGATAGAAGGGAGGGAGGGTGGGTTAGAGACAGAAGGTGACTGCTAATGATAAAGGAAGATGATTGTAACCGACTCACACCAAAGACATACAAAACACAAAGCAAACCCCCAGTTCACCAACTCAACACAAAGTGAAGACCGTGAGATTCGGTCCTTTATCTTTTCAATTTTAGAGTTAAGGTGATCAACGAAAGTTGTACAAACACTTAGGAGGCTTGAATAGGATTTGGGCACTACTCCTTAGTGTGTACGCGAGCGAGTAAAAGCGTAAACAATGAGGGAATTGCTCTCCCAATACAATGAAGTGAATCAATTACGTTTGATTTTAGAGTCAAGTTCAATTAGCAGTCCCATTTTTTTTTTAATTTTTGATTTTGTGATTTTTTTTGGATATTTTCAAGAATAAATGCCTAACGAGCTTTCCGATTTCCTCTTTGATTAATTTGAGTCCAAAAACAGGGGGAGGGATTGAGAAAGCCAATGCACGATCAAACACAATGATGCATGCATAGATAGAAAATACGTACCTTACTCCAGCACTCTACATGCAATATGATCCGCGCATAAAATTAAAGACAGAATATAAACTAACTATATGATGCACGAAGAAATCGGCCTTAGACAAGCAACTTCTATTGATCGTGAAGAACAATAGTTAGTTAACCGAATCGAGTCCGGAGTCCGATCTTGGGAGTCACTCGGTGCCCGCCACAACGGGTCCTGCCAGCGCTGTATGTGACTCCTCACGGCACGTGGTCTCAAATCCAATTAGACTAACTTTTTCAATTAATTTTAGTAAGGTCCAATTACGTTCTATAGGAACAGATATTCTATTAGGTGTTGGGCCTTAGAAATTTTACGTCACAATCAATCAAAATTCCTACGTCTAGGGGCTAAAACTGCGAGAATCAAGTAGTAAGTTAGGGCGTGAAATCAAAAACACGGAAAATAGCGGTGAGGTCCTCCAAGTGCACCGGCACTTGGCGAAACAGACCCCGAGGAAAGTCCAAGTCCACAGGTTCAAAGTCCTAAATTATTACAAGAATAATTGTTCTCTCAAATAATAAAAAAAATCTTCTTCTCCTCCCTGCTCTTCTTCTTGTACGGGTCCTCCAAATAGTAAACTCCAAGTCGTCCAAGCAGTACCTCGCACAAAAATCAAAGAGAGAAGGTCAGAAAGCAATTATGATATAGAGAGACAAGATAGAAAAATGACTACAAAGCCGTGCTCCCCGGCAACGACGCCATTCTGATGACATGCCTGACAATCGCGTTAAGTATGTAAATAATTAAAGGTCGTCGTGACCCAAATCACCAAACGCGGTTAATCGAGAAAAATAAATGAAACCACTTCAAATAAGATAAATCAATGAGAGCAAATGTAAGCGGTCTTCGCTATTCTTTTTACCTGGTATAGCGACCAGGGTCGAACACAAGGAGCACGATTTAAAAACTAAGTAGTCAAATTTCCAAGCTAATTTTTTTAGTGGTTTTTGAATTTTTTATTATTTTTTTTATATTTTCCAAAGAAAATCAAAAATATAAAATAAAGTTCAAATAAAATGTTTTTGTGATTTTATAAAAATAAAACAGTGGAAAACAAAGGGACTATTCACAACCAGGAGTATTTTTCAATTTAAAAATTCTTTGAATGTCCAAAAATCCTGGAGATTATATTTAAGACAAAGTACAAAGAAATATCTACAATCAGGAACTGGAATTACTATTTTTGGAGTTTTTTAGAATTTTCTACAATTTTTTAAGATTTTAATTTTTAGCAAATTTTTTTTAAAAATGAAAATTGCACAAAAATTGGTGTGAAATTAAAACAAGTCAAAATACATCTACACTAATTTTTTTTGGAACTTTTAAGCAATTTTCCTATTTTTTATGAATTTTCAAAGTTCTGATAAGTAAAAAGACAATGTTTTTGAATTTTTAAAATATCAAATGACAATAAAATTTTATGAAAATTTTATACAATGATGAGAACTGCAGCAGGAACAAACACTATTTTTTTTTGAGAATTTTTAGACTAATAAAAGTATTTATTCCAATGAAAGAGCATGCAAATTAAAGTCTGAAATGCAAGGTCCAAATTGCAATTATTCAAAAGTTTTAAGAGAATAGAATAAAAACAAACAGCATCGAAGATGTTGCAAATTACCCAAACAATGCATGTGCAAGTCACATGATTTTTCTTTTGGAGAGCAGGGACGTATTTGTAGTTTCAACAACCTTGAGGGGCTTCTTTGTGATTTCGTCAAAAATTTTAATACCCCTAGGGTTTCTTCTCTATCTTTCTTTCGTTTCCAGCAAATGAATCCAACAAAGGGGAAGGAGGGCCGCCGCCCACCTTCTTCATCAAGAGCGGCGGGTCGACGGTAGCAGATCGGTGGCGGAGGAGCCGCCGCCCGCTCGCGAAGGAGGCGCGGATGGAGAGCAGGCGCGCGGCCGCAAGCCAAGCGCGCGCGCGAGGCGAAGTGCAGAGGGAGGATGCGCGGAGGGCGTTTGCGGCGAAGTCGGCCACGGGTCCACGCAGCTGTGCGCGGGAGGACGGGCCGCGCCCAGGGGGCGGGGCGCGGGTCGACGGGGACGCGAAGGGACGTGGGCGCTGGAGGGGTTGCGCCTGGAGGGCCCGCAGGCGCGTCGCCCGCGCTACGGCGGTGGAGATGGCGGGGCTGATGGCAGCGGATGACCAGGAGATGTAGATATCGGAGGCTGCAGGTGTCGGAGGAGGGCGCCGCGCCTGGAAGCGGCAAGGCGGGCCTGGTGCGGGTTCACGCGGGGACGCGTGGAGTGGGGCCTCCGCACGTGGAAGGAGGCTGGGGGGGCGCGCGGGGCTGATGGTTGGGCCGCGGCCTCGCGCGGCTGTGCGGGCGCGGAGGCGCGGTCAGGAGGCCGGAGGGCCGCCCGTTGAGGGGGCGGTGACGGCTGGAGCGTGGCGGCAGGGGGTGACGACCCTACCGCTGCTTTGTTAATTTTTTTATTTTTTTATTTCATTGTATGTACAGGAACAGTAAAAAAAAAGAGGGTTTTTTTAATTTTTTTTTAAAAATTTATTCTTTTCCTGCAAAACAAATGTTAGAATCAAACGAAATATGTGCTTTTTATGTTTTCCTGCAAAACCAATGTTAGATATATATATATATAATATTTTTTTATTCTTCCTGCAAAAAGAAGATGTGAGATAAACAGGAAAAATGACTTTTTGTTTTTTTATTTATACACAGGAATGAGAACAATGAATGGACGGATCTTGCGATATGGAAGAAAAATCCGTGACTCCGACCACCGTGCGTGGTCGGAGGTGAAAGGTTATGTGGGGTAGAACGTGAAAATGGTGAGATACGAAAAATGAGATGGAAATTGTTGTCGGATCGGAATCAAGTGGGATGGAAATTTTTTGTGATTTTTAATGGCTAAAAATTAATCACTACTCCTACGCAAAATTCTAAACCTACGATTTACCTACGAGAAACGACAAGTAAAAGTGGATCTCACCTCGGGGATCGGACAAGCCATGATGGCCTTGACGAAGCACAAATCTCTGTCACCGACTGGATCGGAGGCTAGGACCCTCTTCAACAAGAAACCTCTCGGAAACCGGGCTCCTCTCCGCCAAAGATCGATCAAGTGTGAATGAGGGAGGAGGAGCCCATTAAAAAGAGAAGAAAATAAAAAATGGAAGATATTCACAAATGAGGAAAGTGTTTATTGGTTAATTAAATAAAATAATTGAATAAATAAAATAAATAATTAATTAAAAACGAATTTCGTAATTAATTAAAATAAATAAATTAAATAATTCCCCAAAATCAATTAACCACCTTTATGGTGGCTATTTAAGGCACAAAATCAAATCTTCACATAAAAGGTAAGTTATCAAATCAAATGAATTCAAATAAATCCAATAAATTAAATATTTACATATGATTTTCGTAATTAAATAAATTAAATTAATTAATGTGAGATAATTAATTTTTTTGGTAATTTTTATTTAGGGAAATTAATTGTATACATATATTATATACATATAATATAATGTATATAGGTGCAAATAAGGAAATAATTTTTATAAAGGATTTTTTTAATTTTTAATTTTTTTTAATTTTTTTAATAATTTTTTTAATGAAAACAATATTTACAATATATATTATGTATAAAAATAAATATAAATAAATATGTTCATCAAATATATAGGAAAACTGCACAAACACCCCAGAAAACCGACTTTTTAACCGTAACTCCAAAAATAATGAAACCACAGCCATTTGAAAGATAATTTAATTTATAGTATGATGGAAGTAAGTTTGGTTCAATTTGAGCTTGTGTGGAGCCGGAATTGATGTTTCAATTATCACTTTGTGGCTTTTTCTGGGTGTAATTATTTGCAATATATACAATATTTTATTTTACAAATATTTTTATTATTTACAACACAATTTTATTTACAACTTTTATTTACGAAAATAATTAGTTTGAGGTTGATGAATCTCAGATTCACCATTCTAAGTCTCATTAATTAAAGCTCAAGTCCCTCAAAATCAATTGCATTTCTGTATTTATTCTGCATAATTAGCATTCATGCATGATGGCATAAGAATTGCATTTTAGCATTAAGTTCTGCATAAAATAAGAAGCCAAAAATCCAAGCCAAAAATTGACCTGTAAATAGCCCAACTTCCCCTATTTTTAACCCCTTCACGCTAACACCGCATACCACAAACTCACTTCCACTGTGTACACATCACTAACAAGAATAAATAAAAAATACAAAAAAATAATTAACCCTGTTAAGTGGACCAAAAACCCAAACCCTAGTTTCAGGATTTTCGGACTAAAAGCCACATATCTTCCCCATCCAGTGTCCGATTTGATCCTACTCACCTTTGAACTAATGCACATTCAATTACCTTCAAAACAAGACCAAGTTCAAGTGAATCGGAGCTCGTATGTGAAAGTTGGGTTTTGGGCCTCTTTTGACATTGTATTTTCGCGGCTTTTTGACCTGTATTTTATTTGTATATTTTCTTTATTAATAAAAATCCAAAAAAATTAGATTAATGTGTGTTTTATTTATCTTTGAGTTTTTCGTATTTTTCCGGATTTTTATCGTGATTAAAAATGACAAAAAAAAATTAGAAAACCAAAAATCAAGGTATTCTATGTACATGGGATACCCCAAAAATTCACTTTTTACATTTGACCGATTTTGGCTTTGATGTCTTCATGAAAGTTGTAGATCTCGTCGAGACGAGCATTTTTCGTAAAGGAACTTTTTCGATCCGAGGTCATTTGCTATTTCTTTTTGATTTTACAAATGATTTATTTTTCGATTAATCTGGAGCTGACACGTGGCAGCCCCAGAGACCGCCACGTGTCAGCTATTTTTCGCCTTTTTAAATCTTAGTTTTTATAAAAAAAAAAAAATTATAAAGACCACGCACGTGCGTGGCACGTGCCACACAGGCACGTGCGCCGCACGTGCCCCGCACTCCCACCTTCTTAGCCACGTGGCCACCCCGGGACCGTTCGATCTCGGCTGATCGAACGGCCGTGGATCACCTTCTACCTCCCGATCGTCCCCTCCGCGGATCTCGCAACCAACTCACCCCCAACCTCGCGCCCGCCGCAGCCGTTGACCTCCCAACGACGCCCCCGCCGATCTCGCACCGGCCAAACCACCCCGCAACTCCCTCGCCCGCTCGATCCCTCGCCTATTTAAAACCTTCGCCGCCCCCAGTCCACAGCATCCGCCGTTCTCCAGGTGAAGTGACAGCCACCCTCGCCGGCGCGATCCGAGCAGCCTTCCGCTCCTCGTCGCAGCGCCTCCAGCAGCAGCTGCTCCGCTCCGGCGATCGGCCGTAGAGCCTCCTCCCCCAGGTATCTCTCTCTCTATCTCTCTCTTCCTCTCCCTTTCACCCTCCGCTCTCGCTCTCAACCTCGCCGCTCCGAGCTCTTCGCTCCGCTCGGAGCCACACCTTCGCCTCCGCCTTCGATCCTATTCTCCGACCGTCATCGACAACCTCGGCCGACACGCCAGCTCCGCCACGCGCTTCCTCGACGACCGCCGGCCGTGTGTCGGCCCTGGAGCTCCTTCTTCTCACCCACGCCAACGACGCTCCGCCTCGCTTCACCTCCAACCACCGCAGGAGGCGGTGGTTCTTCAGCCCCGACCGTCGCCATCAACAACCTCCGCCGCACCCGGAGCTTCGCGCCACCATCTCCAGCGAGCTTCTACGCCTCCGCCGATCGAGCACCACGCAACGCCGCTTCACCACCCGTCGCCTGGAGGTCCGCCTTCATCAGCCACCACCGCCAGGCGCTCGGCTCGCTCCTCGCCGACCACCGGAGCCCCACTCGCTTCTCCACCATCCTCCGCCAGGAACGCCTCCACACCACGCCGCCTTCGACCGCCGGGCGTTGGGCCCGAGGTCCCCCGCACGTGCTCCGCACGTGCGTGGGGAAACTTCCTCTGCACTCTACCCAAGTCACGTGCCTTGCACGTGACGTTGGGAAAATTACAAAGGCCCCCCTGAAGCTCCCACATTCAGCGCCAGGTCCCTCCAGCAGAGGTCACGTGCAGCGCACGTGACCATTCGGAAAAATTGCATCCAGGCTCCCCCCAGTGTAGGTAATTGCATATAGGACCTTCTGCAGTTCATTTATTCATTTTTTTTATTGCATAGATACCCCTGTCTTTGTCATTTATTTTAGACCTTCACATTGCATCGGTTTATTTATTTAAAAATAGCACTGTGTTTGTTACTTAATTCTCTACATTTCGACATGTTGTGGGTAATTTTCTGATTGATGGTTAATGAATAAATAAATATTTTGTGGAAATTGGAATATTTTGCCCAATATGTGCTCAGAAATTCATAGTTAATTAACCGTCGCTTAGATAATTCCCCAAAAATTACATATCGTAGAGATTAATTTGATTAACATTGTGCCCAAAAATCATTGCATTTGCATGCATCATTTGCCCTATAAAAATCATTTTGTGCATTTCAATGTTTGAATTTTAATAGGTATTGAACCCCACATTTTTGAGGTCTAGGATTTTTCTAAGATCCATCACCTAGTGATAGATCTTAGATAATTTTAGTTTTCGAAAATAAGTAGGTTTAATATTTATTAAAATTAAATATTGAAAAATCATTCTGTTTGCATTAAAAATTCGTAAAAAATTCATATTGCATCTAAAAATTCCAAAAAAATTACTGTGCACTTATTTCATCATTTTTTTACATCTCGGCCAAGTTTCGTATTTTTCGGACACCATTTGAACGTATTTTACATTTTAGTCCCTAAAATAGGCCGCATTTGCATTTCGCATCTCATCTTACATTGAAAAATTCCAAAAAAATACCGCCTTGAAAACCGAGCTCTAAATTGGATAGACATTAATCTAGGTTGTTCCTTTGCCTCCTTGTGATCGACCTTGGGACTTGCCCAAGTAAAATAAACATAAACCACGAGATTAAAATTGAATCATTATTTTGTGGTTATTTCTTGACTGTCTGCGATTGCCGCCTACAACGAACGACTTCATTAATTTCACGCACGAAGATAAAAACGATTTCTTATCGCGGCTTTTCCGGGCTCGTCAGATGGCGCCGTTGCCGGGGAGGCAAACGGCTTAGTTTTTGTTTCGAAAATTTTTGTTCGGTTTTCCGAATTCGGGTAGTCTGACCCCCGAATTTTTCATTGTAAATTCCATTTTATTTCTTGTATTTATTTTTCAGCATTTCTTTCATTTATTTTATTTTTGATTATTTTTTTAAGTCACTCTCTTACAATCTCTCTCTTATTTTTCTTGCGAGGTACCCGGCGCACGTGGAGCGGTTTTTCAAGAAACCGACGCATCTTCACCGACACCCGAAGAAACCGCAATTAAATTAAGATCGAGTCGAGTCGTGAGAGAGAGTAGAGTCTAGGTTTTTAATTTCTTCATTTTTATTTTCTGCTCATTTATAGCGGTGTCCGTTTGGACTCTCGCGTGTGTACAAGGACATTGAACTTTATTTGTGGTGTGTCGTGGCCTGTTTCACTCTCCGGAGAGGGTGGGGCCCGACTTGAGTGGCGAATAGGATAGACCTGCACATACGGCTCTTAGAGCATTTTTATCTTTGCTGGTGCTCGTAGGATCTTAAGCCACACTGCACATTAACTGAGACGCACCTTAGATCGTTCAACTTAGCCAAAAATTTAACTCAATTCTTCCCGCTAATAGAACTTTCTGTTTAGGTGCGGTTTTCATCGGCTTGCACGCATTTAGTGTAATTTTTAAATTCTGTATTGCATCCCACATGGAGATTGCGAGGAGGCACTGTAAGTCTTCTAACTGAGCATTCATCATAGTTTTCCGCGTGCATCGGCTTTTCCTGACTTCCTTCCTCTTGTTTTATCACTTAAGTCTAAAGGAAATTGGGACTGGACGGTAGACGTGCATTTGTGTTCACCTAAATTCTACAGTGATCGCCTTAATAAAACTGGGACTGCTAAATATAGCCGATCTAAAAAATCCATAAAATCAAGAATTTCTGCGGGAGAACAACCCCGACATTGTTTGATTTATCTTGCCGCGAGGAGAGAGACGCACACTAGGATAGAGCCCAGCTCCAAACCTAACAGCTCGCGTAAACGGCTTGCAAGACTTGAATTCTCACCAATTAAAACTAACAAGATAATTGACCAGACCCTTACGGTCTTCACTTTGAGTTGAGTTGGTGAAACAACCCTTGTATTGTGTTTGATTGTGCGTAGAAATTAGCTCATCAACGAATACCACACAATTGTGTCTACATCATAAAACACCTTGTTGACCCCGATAATGGAGGACTGTGGTAATCTTTGTTCAGGCTCGTCTCTCTCTACCACAAACTCCCCAATCTCAAAAGCCCAGAGAAACTCTTACTCTGGACCTGCTTGGCCTCCGGGAAACCATTCCCAAGAACTCAATTCTTACGATTCTTTCTTCTTCCTAGAAGGAGGACAGACCCAACCTATCTCTCTATCACCAAAAATTGAGAACAACTATTACATCAATTCTTTCCAATCTATTAACTCGAACCCTTTGTATTCTGAAGGTGAAGAAGAAGAGATGCCTCCCAGAAAAGACCCTGAAGATAAACCAAATGAGGACGCCATTCAAATGATCCTAGCAAGACTGGCTGCATCTGAGCAGCAACAACAGTTACTAAGGACACAACTTGAGCAGTTGAATGCTGGGGAGGAAGTGCCAATGGAAGCCGCTTACAACCCTGGACAGTACCAAGTGTGGAACTATTTACAGCCACCACAACCGGCGATCCATTATGAACTGAAACCACATTTCGTCAGTCAATTACCCCAATTCCATGGTAATACGACTGAGGAGCCATATGAATTCCTGAGGGACCTGGAGCTGATATGTTCTAATCTGAGGCACCCACAAGTCAGCCAAGACTACATTCGTCTCACTGCACTACCTTTCGCCTTGAAAGGGAAGGCAGACTACTGGGTGAAGAACTTGGGGGTAACTGTGACGACTTATGAGATGTTCAAAAACCTCTTTCTGAAGAAATTCTACCCCTTGAGCCGGACCAATCAAATGAGGACCCGCATCACCAGTTTCGCTCAGATGCCCAATGAACCACTTTGTGAGGCATGGGATAGGTTTAAGGACCTGCTACAAAAATGTCCCTGCCATGATCTGGACAACAACATCCTAGTCCAATCACTCTACTCTGGCCTCAACCACGAGACTCAAGGGTTAGTTAGTGCTGCCTGCGGAGGGAATTACACATCACGTGGAGCTGAGACCGTCTGGAAAATACTGGAGCAGATGGCAGAAACAAGCCGGTCTCAAATTGCCAGTCGAGCATACACTGATTCCCTGAACACCCTTCAAGCCAAAGGCGGGAAGCAGACTGTGGCAGAAATAGCTGAGGACTTAATTCCAAGCATGCATTTTATTTCTGATAAATTGTCAATAGTGGACAAGAGAGTGAGCGACATCGACAACCGGATCTCCCAGTTCCCAAAGCAGATGGAGGAGCTCACTACTAAGATGTCCAAGATGGGGGTACCTGCTGCACCAACAGTCCCGGTCTACCATGTGCACCATGTCCAGGAGCAGCTAGGAACAGAACAGCAACAATCATGGGTACAGGACCAATCCTATGCCCAAGCTTCTCAGCAACCACCCCCACCGGCCGAGACAATCCAAGAAGCCCCGCCCCTGACCTTCGAAATAAACGGCATTTGGTACACCCAAGACACTACCCGACAGGGTAATATGGGAGACCGTCAGACTTATCAGCGCCCACCCACTTTCTATAATGCCGCATTCCAGCAACCGAAGCAGCAGCAGCCCTACAACCGCCCAAACCAATCTCAGCAATACCGTCAGCAACACCAAGCTCCCAGACCTTTGGCTCAATCATCCAATCCTCCGGAAGAACCTGTTGATATCCAGAGACAGATGTTGGAAGAACTTCGCAGCTTCCGAAGTGAGCTATATGATCTGAGGGTAGATGTTAATCGTCTATCCCGATGGAAGGATGAGCAGACTGTCCCCACTACAACCATTCCCGCCCAAGTTCAAGCTAACCCTAATAGCTTGAACCGATCTCAATCATCTCAACACACTGGCCAGGTATACTATTCGGATTTTTCCATATCTGAACAAGAGAACCTTTCGTTTGACAATATACATGCCATGTCACTCAGGAGCGGAAGGACCGTGGCCATGCCTGATCGGACTCGGGAATCGGTTCATGAAGACTCGGAGGATCAGCCGGAGGATGCTTCCGAGGAGAATGAAGAAGGACACCTGAAGATCCCAGCACCAGAGAAGGGGAAAGCATCTATGGAGTCTGCAGAGGACCTTGAGCCTCTAGTTGCTGCAAAAATACCTTTGTCACCTTTTCAGCAACCTGATTTTGATTATTATGATTGTAATAAAAACTCCAAGTCGAATAAAGATGCTCGTATTTTTGATTCTGATCCTCTATCTCCTGTCTCAAATGCATCCATTCCTTTCCCCCATGCCTTAAAGAAAGAAAAGCAAAAGAAAAACATCAAAGATGACCCAGTCATGAAAAAATTCTGCCAACAAAACATCATAGTCAAAGTACCCTTTGATCAATACGTGGCAGGTAATCCAGCCTTTCAAAAATACTTGAAGGCAAAATGCACCCCCACCCGGACTCGTACAAAGAGAACAAGTCAAATTGTGGAGACTCATATCTTGACAGTTGCCACCACCAAATGCGTCAAAAATCAGCATCTGCCAAGAAAGAAAAGGGATCTAGGCGCCCATTATGTGGAAAGTCACATTGGCGGCATAGCATTCACACGCACACTTCTCGACAATGGATCTTCCATAAACCTTCTACCCTTAGCCTTATATTATCAATTGGAGTTGGGCCCTCTCAAGAAATCATCATCTTTACTCCAATTTGCTGATAAATCCACTAAAAGACCTAAGGGAGAAGTGAAGAATGTCATCATCATCATCGAGGGTACATAATACAAAGTAGACTTCACTGTCCTGGACATGGAGACCCCGAATCATTGGAAGGAATCGCAAATCATTCTCGGAAGACCTTTCTTAAGAACCGCTAAGGCCGTATTCGACTACGGAACTGGCATGATGAAATTCCGTTCTCCAAGCGGAGAAGTGGACTTGGAGATGAAACAAACAAAGTGGCAAAGACCAGACTCCGAATCCACGACTGAAGATGCCGAAACATCAGAATGCAATCTCCTCAGAACCACTGGGCCATGGGACCAACTGCCAGACATACAGATAGAAGGCACATCCTCGGAAGAAGAAATAATCCACCATGCAGTCTCTGAGATCTCTACACCCCCAGACAACACTGAAATCCTCTTGGATTTATCAATCACCTCACCTTTGGGACAGACAATCGATGATGAGTCGGACACGGCTCTGGCCGAATTACCATTCTCCTCTATCGATCCGACTCACTTTTCTTTGGAATTGATAGCCAACATCTCACACAGTGATTCACCACCAACCGATACTGAGCCAGAAGCAAAAGTCATTCAGCCAGACTTGATCGACGATTCAGAATTACCAGAGCTGAAACCTCTACCTCCCACGCTGAAGTATGCATTCCTCAATGGACCCAAAGAAAAATTCCCTGTGATCATTAGCTCATCATTAACCATGGACCAAGAATCCAGACTGATCGAAGTCCTTGAGCGAAATCGAAAAGCCATAGGTTGGACTGTGTCGGATCTCGAAGGAATAAACCCCGCTCTCTGCTCACACCAAATTTATGTTGAGGATAATGCAAGGCCTTCCCGTGAATTCCAGAGAAGATTAAACCCCAATCTTCGGGAAGTAGTGAAGAAAGAAATAGAGAAATGGTGCAAAGCAGGATTTATTTACCCCATTTCTGACTCCAAGTGGGTAGCCCCCCTTCATGTCGTCCCGAAGAAATCGGGAATCCAGATGGTTACCAACGAGGAGGGGGTAGAGATCGCGACCCGAGTACCCACGTCGTGGCGCGTCTGTGTCGATTACCGGCGCCTGAATGCTGTGACCAAGAAAGACTACTTTCCACTGCCATTCATTGATCAAATATTGGAGAGACTTGCAGGGAAAGCATTCTTCTGTTTTCTTGATGGGTACTCCGGCTACAATCAAGTAGCTATCGCTCCCGAGGACCAGGAAAAGACCACATTCACATGTCCCTTCGGTACTTACGCATTCAAGCGCATGCCATTCGGGCTTTGCAATGCCCCAGGCACATTTCAGCGGTGCATGATTGCCGTATTTGCCGAAATGGTTGGTGATTTCCTGGAAGTCTTCATGGACGACTTTTCGGTTCATGGTGATTCATTTGATACATGCTTAGCACACTTGGACCGAGTCCTTCAGAGATGCAGGGAGGTAAATTTGGTACTCTCCTGGGAGAAGAGTCACTTCATGGTGACTGAGGGTATCGTGTTGGGGCACGTCATCTCCAAAAAGGGAATGGAGGTGGACCCTGCCAAGGTGGATGTGATCAAGAAACTTGAGCCACCAACCAACGTCAAGTCAGTGAGGTCGTTCTTAGGGCATGTTGGATTTTATCGACGGTTCATTCCTGATTTTTCAAAGATCGCCCGCCCACTGACTGAGCTCTTAGGAAAAGACACCGAGTTTATTGTAAATCACAGATGTCTAGAGGCCTTCGAGCTCCTGAAAAAGAAAATATGTGAATCGCCGATATTACAAGCTCCCGACTGGTCTCTTCCCTTCGAGATCATGACTGATGCATCGGATTTTGCTGTCGGAGCGGTACTCGGACAAAGAAGAGATGGAATTCCTTATGCGATTCACTACGCGAGCAAAGTATTGGACCCTGCACAGAGAAACTATACAGTGACTGAAAAGGAAATGCTCGCGGTTGTTTGGGCCCTGGAAAAATTCAGATCATACATATTGGGCTCCAAGGTGACAATCTTCACAGACCACACAACAATCAGATATCTCATGGATAAGAAGGATGCTAAGGCACGACTTTTGAGATGGATCTTGTTAATCCAGGAATTTAATTTGGAGATCAAGGATAAACCTGGAATAAAGAATGTTGTTGCTGATCACCTTTCCCGAATCGAGCAAAACGATCATCCTGATATCGGACCAATCAAGGAGACTTTTCCAGACGAATCGATTTGCGTCATTGAGTCAACCCCATGGTATTCCGACATAGTGAACTATCTTGTCTCCAAGAAGGTTCCCTATGGTTGGACCAAAAAAATGATTGATCGATTAAAGTTGGATTCGAGGAAATACCATTGGGACGATCCTTTCCTTTTCTATGAAGGACCGGATTGTGTCTGGAGAAGATGTATCCCTCAGGAGGAATATCAGAGCGTCCTCACACACTGTCATTCTCTCGAGGCTGGAGGACACCATTCGGGAAAGAGAACTGCGCACAAGGTACTCCAATGTGGATTTTACTGGCGGACCTTATTTCGGGATGCTAATGAATTTGTACGGTCATGCCCGACTTGTCAAAGAATGGGAGGGACTATGGGATATAGAGATGAAATGCCCATGCAACCAATAATTTTCTGTGATGTTTTTGATGCATGGGGGATTGATTTTATGGGTCCCTTTCCCAACAGCAATGGATTTGAGTACATCTTGTTAGCGGTGGATTATTTATCAAGATGGGTAGAGGCTATTCCAACCCGAACCGCAGATAGCAAAGTCGTCTGTAAGTTTATCAAAGATAACATCATTGCGAGGTTCGGGATACCAAAAGTATTGATTTCTGATGGAGGTAGCCACTTCGTGAACAGGGAGATGAGATCTTTGGCTAAGGAGTACAAATTTGAGCATAGAATAGCCAACCCGTATCATCCACAATCTAACGGCATGGCAGAGGTTTCTAACAGAGAGGTGAAGAGCATTCTCCAGAAGTTGGTTCGTCCCGATAGGAAGAATTGGTCAACACTGTTGGACCAAGTTCTATGGGCCTATAGGACAGCCTATAAGACTCCACTCGGTACTTCACCTTTTAGGATGATCTACGGCAAGCCATGTCATCTTCCTGCAGAATTGATCCACAAATCTGAGTGGGCGATCAAAAAGTTGAATTGGAGTTGTCACCTCGGGAAACTATGTCGAGACTTAAATCTGAATGAGCTAATTGAAATCCGAAATCGGGCATATGACAACAGTGTGATTTATAAGGACAAGGTCAAGAGATGGCATGATAGACACATTCGAGAGAAGACCTTTGTCCCTGGACAAAAAGTGTGGTTGTTTAATGCTCGTTTGAAGATTTTTCATGGGAAACTCAAATCAAAATGGACGGGTCCCTACATTGTCGTCGATGTGCATACCAATGGAAGCGTAGACATTGCCGAACTCAAAGAGAATGCACAACCGTTCTCAGTAAATGGACAAATGCTGAAGCCATACATTGAATCATCCAAAGAACAAACAGTTCAAGTCGAGGCCATCTATTTCACGCAGAGCGAGGATATTGAAAATCTATCTGACCACTCCCTCCCTCCCTCCCGACCACATCGGCCTCCGTGTACAGCTTCTTCCTTTACTTAGGCCAAGGCCTAAGTATAGGGGGAGACCGATGCCATCTGTATATACCATTCTTCTCCTAAACTCCTAATCGCTCCATATCCACCCTTCTTCCATACTTAGGCTGTTCAAAACCTAAGTATAGGGGGAACCGACATCCACCCATATATACTCTCCTCATTTCCTGGCCGCTTTTCTTTTCATTCTTTTTCTTTTTCTTCCTTCTTTCTTTTTTCTCACTCTCTTACGCTTAGCCCGAGCTATGTCTTCTTCACGCTTCTTGTGCTCTGAGGACACAGCACTCGCTAAGTATAGGGGGGTCTGTATATACTATGTATATATTTTACCCATATCTCGTACTTTCGCGTAAGTCTATATGTATTTACGGGGTGGGTACTAACAAAAAAAAAAAAGAAAGAAAGAAAAAAAGAGAAAAAGAAAAAGAAAGAAAGATGAACACTGACTTGCCCTAATTTTCTGAAAAAAAAAATGAATGAAAAAAGAGGCTTCTTATTCCACTTTCTGCATAAAAAACCCCTTGCATAAAAAAAAAAAGAGTATCTGCATTTCACGCACCGGCACTTCATCCATCACCGCATGCATTTACATCTGTGAAAAGTCATTGGGTTCTGAACCGAGTTATGAGCCGAATCCGAGAGTGGTCTGGGCTTGACCTTAATCCACCTAATTTTCAGAGGAACTTCACCGAGAAATAGGATTTTAAGAGCTTCAGGTCTTTGTGACTTAATTCCTTAAGTTCCACATGACAATGTGCAGCGTTTGACTCTTAGTGTCTAACCTGGTCTCTTCATTCTGGGTACAACTCTGGAATAGGGAATTAATTCGCACTTTCGCACTATGCACTTAGCTCAACCCAAACGGGATGTTGGAAGACTGTGTGAGTCTCTTTTCTGGTAGCGTGGAAATCTAAAGACCGGAGTACGGGTTGAAATAAAGCTTCGGAAAAGGGATGGACGGCTGGGCACAATTTTTTCTAAGACCCCAAAAAATGTACGGAATAAAAAGATGCTATATCCGTAGGGGCAAAACAAGATCCAAGCAGAACCACCAAAAATTCCAAATACAAAGAAGCATTCTACCAAATAAAAAATTCGACCAAAAAGGTCCAAGCTTCAAGAAACCTGCAGATCTTGGTGGAGACTTGGCTACACTGGCCATCTTCACAAGGAGAGGTGACTACACTGGCCACCTCCTCCAGTTCTTTTCTCTTTCTTCTAGCTTCTCCCCCATTTCGATTGTGAACACAGCACGACAGACCTTAGAAGGAAATACCTGACTCCCCGAGGACGAGTTACTGGAGAGGAGAGGAGCATGTTAGTCCGGCATTCTGGATGGGAAGAGCTAAAAACCCTTCACACACATGAGTCGGTTGTTCAATATTCATAGGGTATACTTTGGGAAGAAGATTGATCTAAGATGACTTCTGAGTTGAAACTGTGTCAATGATGTGTAGAACTTGAGGGCTGTTGATTTTGAAATTCTAAGTCTCACAGAAGTTCCGCCACACTATTAATCCAAAGGTCGAGTTTAGTTTCACCTTCAGTTCATGATCTTGGTATGGAACCCAGTTTCATTTCACTTCATGGCATTTCTTTTAGATGCTCAGGGACGAGCATGGTTTAAGTATAGGGGGATGATGAATCTCAGATTCACCATTCTAAGTCTCATTAATTAAAGCTCAAGTCCCTCAAAATCAATTGCATTTCTGTATTTATTCTGCATAATTAGCATTCATGCATGATGGCATAAGAATTGAATTTTAGCATTAAGTTCTGCATAAAATAAGAAGCCAAAAATCCAAGCCAAAAATTGACCTGTAAATAGCCCAACTTCCCCTATTTTTAACCCCTTCACGCTAACACCGCATACCACAAACTCACTTCCACTGTGTACACATCACTAACAAGAATAAATAAAAAATACAAAAAAATAATTAACCCTGTTAAGTGGACCAAAAACCCAAACCCTAGTTTCAGGATTTTCGGACTAAAAGCCACATATCTTCCCCATCCAGTGTCCGATTTGATCCTACTCACCTTTGAACTAATGCACATTCAATTACCTTCAAAACAAGACCAAGTTCAAGTGAATCGGAGCTCGTATGTGAAAGTTGGGTTTTGGGCCTCTTTTGACATTGTATTTTCGCGGCTTTTTGACCTGTATTTTATTTGTATATTTTCTTTATTAATAAAAATCCAAAAAAATTAGATTAATGTGTGTTTTATTTATCTTTGAGTTTTTCGTATTTTTCCGGATTTTTATCGTGATTAAAAATGACAAAAAAAAATTAGAAAACCAAAAATCAAGGTATTCTATGTACATGGGATACCCCAAAAATTCACTTTTTACATTTGACCGATTTTGGCTTTGATGTCTTCATGAAAGTTGTAGATCTCGTCGAGACGAGCATTTTTCGTGAAGGAACTTTTTCGATCCGAGGTCATTTGCTATTTCTTTTTGATTTTACAAATGATTTATTTTTCGATTAATCTGGAGCTGACACGTGGCAGCCCCAGAGACCGCCACGTGTCAGCTATTTTTCGCCTTTTTAAATCTTAGTTTTTATAAAAAAAAAAATTATAAAGACCACGCACGTGCGTGGCACGTGCCACACAGGCACGTGCGCCGCACGTGCCCCGCACTCCCACCTTCTTAGCCACGTGGCCACCCCGGGACCGTTCGATCTCGGCTGATCGAACGGCCGTGGATCACCTTCTACCTCCCGATCGTCCCCTCCGCGGATCTCGCAACCAACTCACCCCCAACCTCGCGCCCGCCGCAGCCGTTGACCTCCCAACGACGCCCCCGCCGATCTCGCACCGGCCAAACCACCCCCGCAACTCCCTCGCCCGCTCGATCCCTCGCCTATTTAAAACCTTCGCCGCCCCCAGTCCACAGCATCCGCCGTTCTCCAGGTGAAGTGACAGCCACCCTCGCCGGCGCGATCCGAGCAGCCTTCCGCTCCTCGTCGCATCGCCTCCAGCAGCAGCTGCTCCGCTCCGGCGATCGGCCGTAGAGCCTCCTCCCCCAGGTATCTCTCTCTCTATCTCTCTCTTCCTCTCCCTTTCACCCTCCGCTCTCGCTCTCAACCTCGCCGCTCCGAGCTCTTCGCTCCGCTCGGAGCCACACCTTCGCCTCCGCCTTCGATCCTCTTCTCCGACCGTCATCGACAACCTCGGCCGACACGCCAGCTCCGCCACGCGCTTCCTCGACGACCGCCGGCCGTGTGTCGGCCCTGGAGCTCCTTCTTCTCACCCACGCCAACGACGCTCCGCCTCGCTTCACCTCCAACCACCGCAGGAGGCGGTGGTTCTTCAGCCCCGACCGTCGCCATCAACAACCTCCGCCGCACCCGGAGCTTCGCGCCACCATCTCCAGCGAGCTTCTACGCCTCCGCCGATCGAGCACCACGCAACGCCGCTTCACCACCCGTCGCCTGGAGGTCCGCCTTCATCAGCCACCACCGCCAGGCGCTCGGCTCGCTCCTCGCCGACCACCGGAGCCCCACTCGCTTCTCCACCATCCTCCGCCAGGAACGCCTCCACACCACGCCGCCTTCGACCGCCGGGCGTTGGGCCCGAGGTCCCCCGCACGTGCTCCGCACGTGCGTGGGGAAACTTCCTCTGCACTCTACCCAAGTCACGTGCCTTGCACGTGACGTTGGGAAAATTACAAAGGCCCCCCTGAAGCTCCCACATTCAGCGCCAGGTCCCTCCAGCAGAGGTCACGTGCAGCGCACGTGACCATTCGGAAAAATTGCATCCAGGCTCCCCCCAGTGTAGGTAATTGCATATAGGACCTTCTGCAGTTCATTTATTCATTTTTTTTATTGCATAGATACCCCTGTCTTTGTCATTTATTTTAGACCTTCACATTGCATCGGTTTATTTATTTAAAAATAGCACTGTGTTTGTTACTTAATTCTCTACATTTCGACATGTTGTGGGTAATTTTCTGATTGATGGTTAATGAATAAATAAATATTTTGTGGAAATTGGAATATTTTGCCCAATATGTGCTCAGAAATTCATAGTTAATTAACCGTCGCTTAGATAATTCCCCAAAAATTACATATCGTAGAGATTAATTTGATTAACATTGTGCCCAAAAATCATTGCATTTGCATGCATCATTTGCCCTATAAAAATCATTTTGTGCATTTCAATGTTTGAATTTTAATAGGTATTGAACCCCACATTTTTGAGGTCTAGGATTTTTCTAAGATCCATCACCTAGTGATAGATCTTAGATAATTTTAGTTTTCGAAAATAAGTAGGTTTAATATTTATTAAAATTAAATATTGAAAAATCATTCTGTTTGCATTAAAAATTCGTAAAAAATTCATATTGCATCTAAAAATTCCAAAAAAATTACTGTGCACTTATTTCATCATTTTTTTACATCTCGGCCAAGTTTCGTATTTTTCGGACACCATTTGAACGTATTTTACATTTTAGTCCCTAAAATAGGCCGCATTTGCATTTCGCATCTCATCTTACATTGAAAAATTCCAAAAAAATACCGCCTTGAAAACCGAGCTCTAAATTGGATAGACATTAATCTAGGTTGTTCCTTTGCCTCCTTGTGATCGACCTTGGGACTTGCCCAAGTAAAATAAACATAAACCACGAGATTAAAATTGAATCATTATTTTGTGGTTATTTCTTGACTGTCTGCGATTGCCGCCTACAACGAACGACTTCATTAATTTCACGCACGAAGATAAAAACGATTTCTTATCGCGGCTTTTCCGGGCTCGTCAGAGGTCACATTATGTACAGATAAAATAATGTAAGTTTTGTATAAATATACATGAAAAATATTTACAAGATAGTTTTGATTTTTCTGACAAACGACCCTATCTCCCCCTACTTTATTCCTGGTCGATCAGGTCAAGTCCTGACCTTCTCTCGGGGTTTGGGTCAGTCTGTATTTATTGCATAACTACATCCTTTATTTTTCTTTTCTTTTTCTTTTCTTCTTTATTCTTTTATTTATGTACAAAAAGTGTTAAAATGCAATTTTAACAAATGCATGCAAAATGGTAAAATTATGAAATTAATGGGTATTTACATGTGTTTGACTAAGAAAATGAAGCTAAAATAAAAGAATAAAGGCGATGAATCGTGGATTCATCAGCCACCACTTCAGGTTCAGTCAATAATTTTTTTAATTTTTGGACTTCCTCCATACAAGGGAGGAAGTCGGAATCATCATCTACACGAGGCATGCTAAGAGAAGTCTGTACAGCGGCATCCTCGGGGTCAAAGGTGGGACAGGGTGTGAATGGATGTGTGGTCAAAGGGTCTGACAGAGGTTCCCTCTCCTCACAGTCTGAATCGATCACGTGTCTCCCAAACTCTTTTTGTGTTTTTAAATTTTTCTTATTTTTTTGTATTTTGGGCAATTGCAAGCTCCCTGATAATCCTCATCTGAATTCAAATCCTGAAAGAATGGAGCTACATTCTGGATCTTATTTATGCTAACTATATCACTCATCCTTGGGTTCATATGCTCCATCATCTGATTCAAGGTCTCAAGTGTGGATATCATGAAAGGTGACTCCAAAATCTCAGGATCGGGTGTGTCGAATGTGGGCGGTGGGTGTGGACAAAAATCACATTCCGGATCAGGATACTCTAGGAAGAGTGGTTGTCGAAATGTGAGGGTGACGGTGGTGGAAATGATCGGGGAAAGTCGAAGTCCGAATCCTGAAATAGTGGGTTGGTCGGATATGTACAAAAGTCAGGAGCAAAGTCCTCATGGAAAAAAGGAGGTGGACCATCTGGAGTGAATGAGGGATCCACAAAGTCCGGATAAAATACGCTCTAGTCAGCCATCTCGAAGCAAGAGAAAATGATCGGGAGAGCACGAAGGTCAAGTCAAGAGAGTGACGAAGAAGGTGCAAATGCGCAGAGAGATCTAGGATGCACACAAAACAATCACAAACAAAAATGAATCAATCAAACCCTCAATTCACCTACTCAACTCGGTAGAGACCGAAAAATCGGTCTTTTTATCTTGTCTGTTTTAGAGTTAGGTGAGAAGTCAAGAAGTTGCACAAACACTTAGGGGCTAGATGGGATTTGGGCACTAATCCTTAGTGTGTGCGCGAGCAAGTAAAACGAAGACAATGAGGGGATTACTCGCCCCAAGACAAATTTTTCTTTTTGGTGGTTTTTAGGGTCAAGTAATATTAACAGTCCCAATTTTATTGATTAGCACTTTTTTTGGATTTTTGGTGAGAAATGCACGAGCATAATGAGGGGTCAAATTTACTTAGCACTTAGGTGATCAAAAACAGAGGTAGAGAGGCGGAAAAGCAATGCAAGCGACAAAACGATGATGTATGCTAAAGAGAAATGCTCACCTTGCCTCCAGCACTCTACAGCCAAAGATGCTCAGCATAATTGAAACCTATCTATATGCAAAGGCAAAGCCGATAAAATCGCCCTAAGTTTTAGAAATTGCTATTAGCGTGAAGCACCACAAGTCGGTCACCAATCCTCAATCCAAAAAGTCCGGTCTAGACTCACCCCTCCTCTTCTCGATACATCGAGTTCAGGAGTAGCGCTTGACAGGGTGGGCTCGCAACGCGAAGGCTTGAAGATGGTGAAACGACTGTTTAAAATTTTGACTAAGTCCAAACGCGGCTATAGGTACATGCAAGATATATTAGGTGTTTGGCCATAATCTATCGCAAGCAACTCCTAAATCTAAGGGCTCAGTCACACAAAGTGAAGAAAACAAAACCGAGAAAACAAAGGGAAAAAAGATGCGATGAAAACTGTAAAATCCACGGTAATCCCCCAAGTGTACAAACAGTTGGAAATTGGGCCCGAAAGTCCAAAGTCCTGGGGTACCTGTATTATTACAAATATAGAGTTTCTCTCTCACAATAAATTACACAAATAAATGCTACAAAAAGGCTCAAAAGTATGATTGTCTTCCCAAGTCCTCCCTGCCTTCTTTGATGCTCGGTTAGAAGTCTCCTGCCACCTTCACGTGGGTGCACCGACGCCTAAGGTAGAGCGTCTCCCTCGATCCGCGGTTCCTCGCACAAAGTCAACAAGGAAGAGTGATTAAACAAGTCAAGCAATGATATCAAATAAGTGAGCAAATAAAGAAAGTAAAAATGTAGACAAGTGTCACAATCACGAAGCAAAAATGATCTACGCATTGTTGCTCCCCGGCAATGGCGTCATTTGTTGAACAAGAATTTGCAGAGGTCGTGTTGACTCACAAGGCAAATCAACAGTCGCTGATTTCACCTCCAACAAAATCCGAAATTCAAACAACAATTAACCCACAACAATCAAGTAAATCAATGAAAGCAATATGTGGAGTTAAAATTTATTATAACTCCACAACAAGATGTGTATAGTGTGCAAGCAGTGTAGAGGTCGAACACAGGGAGCAGACAGGTAGAACGGGGCAAAATTGCTCAAAACATGAATGTGATGATTTGTCTACTTATGCTATTTTTGTGTGGGTTTTCAATTTTATATATTTTTTATTTAATTTTCGATTTTATATTTTTATATTTTGATTTTTAATTTTCTGATTTTATATTTTCTTTTTATATTTTATATTTTTGTATTTCCATTTTTTTAATAATAGAATATATATACAAAGTAAGTAAGAGAGAGAGATAGAGTATTTATAAAAATAAGTAAAAAACAATCAAAAATCAGAGAATGAAATATTTTTGGTCTCTTTATAATTTTCTACTGTTTTTGGGTTTTTTCCAGATTTTTCCTATTTTTTTAGGTATATTTAAAGGTAAAAATACTAGAAAACAGTGAACTAGGTTGTTGGCTGAAACTAAAATGAGGATGAAAAATATTAAATGATGTCCAAAATTCCTCAAATTAATTTTAATTGAAAGATAATGAATCAGAGAAGATACAGAAGTTGAAAGTGCATTTTTAGGATTTTTGTAAAATTTTTAAGATTTTTATGAAGGTTTTTAGAGTTTTATGATTTTTAGGAGTTTTGTTTTGTAATTTTTAGTGAATTTTGGACTAAAGTTAAAACACACTAAAGGGATGAAAATATATTTTTTAGGATTTTTCTGGAGTGTTTTTATATTTTTTAGATTTTATAATGCAAACAGTGCTGAAAACGGATGTTTTTGAATTTTTATAAATAATAAAATGCAATAAATATGCAAAATAAAAATATGACGTTAAACTACTATGCAACAGAGACCTATTATGATTTTTGTGGATTTTTTCGAGTTTAATAGATACATGCAAAAAATGCTAGAAACATAAGGAAATTGCATACATGCAGGGGCGTTTTTGTAATATAAGGAAAGTTCGAGGGCCGGCACGCAAATTTCACAAAAGTTTAAGACTTGAATAGAAGGTTACAGCACTAGCTTAAAATAAACAAAGCCGCAAGGTTAAAGCCCCAGGGTGCACGTGACTTGCACGCGCACCTGGCAGGGGTATACAAGCAATTATCAAAAACTACGGGGCTAAGATGCAAAATTTGCACAAAATATAAAAGAGAAGAGTAATGTTTCGGTCCTGATATTTAATTATAAAAATTCCAAGGGTGCATTTGCAATTTACCCTCAGCTGATGTCAATCAGACGGTGGTAGATGTTCCACTAAAGCCACGTGGCAGCTCCGCAGGAGACGATGTCGGTTCGCACTTGACGAGCGAGATTAGAAGATGCGCTGAAGATCTGACGGCTGCTGCTCTGATCCAAGAACACCCTTGATCGAACGGCGGCGGGATGCCGATGAAGCCTCGCAGCGCCTCCTCCGCGGCGTTTAGGGCTCCAAAACGGGCTGGTGCGACTCCTAGAAGCCTCCTCGAGTGGACGGTGGGATCAAAATGGCCCAGGAAGGGCCGGAGGTCCGCCGCGACGTGAGCTGAGGGGGGCGGCTCCAGGCTGCCTGACATCGAGAAAACGAAACCCAGATGGGCTTCTTCCGCACCTGGGACCTGCAAAGAACGCGCAAGAGTGACAGTAGAGAGTTCCAGGTGCTAATGTGGGTGGTTGGATGGCGTAGGTGGCGGGAATGAAGCTCGCCGGAGCTTGCTCCGGCGAGATGGTGGTTACGGTGAACGAGCACGATAGACACAAGTAAGCACGGGGATTGAACGCTACAACATACAGGACGAAGACAAGCAAACAAAAACAAATAAAGAACAAGCTCGAACGGCTTAAAACCGTGAACAGGGACCTCAACGGTCGAGCATGGCCGGAGGTGGTGGAAGCGCCACGCGACGTTGCCGCGGCCTTCTGGAGGGAGCTGGAGGAGAGCTGTCACCTCTCCAGTCCAGAGCTCGGCCAAAGGAGGGCTTAGGCTAGTCAAAAATGGGTTTGAATTCCAAAGGAGGGAAAGAGGGGGTTTTTGAACGGATAGCGAGTGGGCTCCTAGATCAAGGCGTATCGAGCGTCGTGCTGATCCAAAGCCCAAGGAAATCTATATGCGTGTAAGAGCATTGGACGAGGATCAAAAGTCGTGAAGACGACGACATCAAAAGATGCAAGACCCATCCTCGAAAAATCCGCAAAAATGGCTAAAAAACTAGTTGTGACGTTCTCACAGAGGAGGGTCCAGGAAAAACCTCTAAAAAATCTTAAAAAAACATTTTAAATTAGGAAATGAATTAATTATTTTTTGGTTATTTAATAAAAAATCTTTATTATTTTATGAATTATTTTATTATGAATTTTATTTATTTTTATAACATTAATAATTTCAAGTTTCCTTTTATACCCTTTTATAGGTATATAATCTATATATTTTAGTATTTTATTTTTATTTTGTTTATTTAATTCTATTTATTTTTGTTTATTAATTTATAAATTTATAAAATATTTTAATCTCTTAAATATATTTTTATTTTATTTTTCTGATATGTTTTGTACACTTAATAAAATAAAAGTATAGAATGTATAGGTATATTTATAGGTAGAATACCTATGTATATGATATATACAAGTATTTTTATTTGAGTTTTATTTGAGTTTTTATTCTGTTTAATGTACGAATATAATATAAGTAATATTTAGGAAATTATAAAAATATAAAATTACAAAAAATAATGAATAAATAATAAATTGAATATTTTAATCTGTACAAGTATACTACGAGGGTCCAAAAGTCAACTTTCAGATCATAGCTCCGCCAAATGAGAAACCACCGCCATTAAATAGCTTATTTTATTCTATATACAATTAAAGGTGAGTTTGCTGCATTTGGAATTTTCATTTGTGAGATACTTGTCTGGGAAGTTGGGATTCTGGATTTTTTCTCAGACCATAACGTTTTATCTGTACATTATTTTTGAATGAAATCAATTTTGAATTTTTTTATTCAATTATCTACAACTTTCATATACAAAGTTTGTTTATTTGAGGTATAAAAAGTGGAACCAAAAATAGGTCCCAAAATAAATAAAGAATGAAGGAATGTGTATTGTATTTGACCCTTATCTCCCCCTACTTTATTCCTTGTCGATCTATTCATCGAGATGCCTAGGTCCTGGGATTTCGGGTCATAAAATATTTATAATAATTTATTCTTTTTCTTTTCTTTTATTTATTCTATAATTTTGGCTTTAAAAATCGCATTTTATACAATATTTACACAATGATGCATGGATGCTAAAATGATGGATTTAATGTTGTTTACATGCATTTGCTAGGGTTTTTGATGCCAAAATGATAGAATAAAGATGATGAAATGTGGCTTCATCATCCCCCTATACTTTACCTTTGCTAGTTCCAAGCAAACACTTATGCAATAAGTGCAGAAAGAAAAAGAAAGAAAAGAAAAAGAAGAACGATGGTTTGAATTTGACTATCAAACTTGTCTTCACAAAGTCAAAGTTTGGAGCTTAAGTTAGAACTTTGGAATTTTAGTGCAGGCGGAACGTTAATGAGAACCGGATTTGAAATCCAACAGCCTCTGAGTACCCCAAAACTCTGCTCAAGTCTCCTCAATAGCCAGGTCAGAAATACTTCAACTCATACGCAAACCCTTATGACTATGAATCTGACTCATACAGTGTAAGTGATGGTGGCTCTCCCCAACTGAAATGACAAAGAGACTGACTTCTTCAATATGACAACCCAATGATTCCCCAATCCAACAACTCATTCCTCAAGGAGCATGGTATTCCCTTCTAAGTTCAAGTGACAACCGACCCAAGAGGAGGGGGTGAAGAGAAGAATGGATGGTAGCCAGTGTAGCTACCTATCCTAGGATGCAAGACTAGTGTAGTCAAGTCATCCAGCTGCAGGCTCACAAGATTTGACTTTGAAGCTCAAGCGTGCTTATTGACTTTACAACATATATACACTCCGCCAGGCATTTTTATTTTTGTACAGGCCTATCCACTTTTTTGGAGTTTTTGCTTTTGCATTTTTTTTAATACTATATACAGCAACATTTACATAGGGAGTTTTTCCTCTTGAGCTAGTAGACTATCCCTCTTTTGAAGCTTTATTGCAGCCCACGATCTCCTATACTCGAAACTCATCACTACTGGACGGGTTGGGGCGCACTTCCCTCCCTAGAGGAGGACAAGTGTTTCCACCTGTGTGTGTCTCATACCGGCAAATCCAAACCCCTCACCACTCCAACTGAGTTGAGCCATGTGAAAGGTGCAGGTGTCCAAGTTAGGTCATTATCAACAAGAGTCGTGCGTGTGCTCCGAAATACTCTACTTAGGCAGTTAAGAATCCATTGAACCAAGTCCCGTGATCCTCAAAGAATTAAGTCAACTAGACCTTAAGTACCTCAATCCCTGTTCCTATAAGGTTCCTGTTAATTAGGTAGATTTAAGATCCAACCAAGATCCAATCTTCAGATTTTACTTAGACTCGTTCAACTATTAAACTCAATCCGAAAAATGCTCATGCTATGCAAATGCAGAAAATATTATTGTGATGCAATTTTCAAAGATTTTGAGCTTTTTATGGATTTTTGAAAAGATGATGCATATGCATTTTTTAGATTTTGAAAAATATTTTCAAATGTTTTTGGATTTTAATTGTGCAAATGTTTTTGGGATTTTTTAAAACAAAAGGTTTTGGATAAAAACTAGGTATAAATATTTACACAGGAGTGCTTCTTATATTTACAAGAAGTGGATTTTAGGAATTTACAGGGTAAGTGGTCAATTTTATAAGTATATATATATAATGGATTTTGGGTGTGATGTTTATATTCCTCAAACTTATTTGACACAAGTTTTTTTTAACAATTTTGAAAACTATAGTCCAAAATACTTTTACAAGCACTTTTTACAAACATGCGCACACATTTGAAAATCATTTTGCAATAGGTTCCAAACAGTATATATAGATTTTTCACATATTTTTGCAACCATTTTTCAAACCATTTGCAAATCATTTTTCAAACATTTTATTTTACACAAGAAAATAATTTTACAAACCAAAATGTTTTTACAAAGGTTGAAAACATGTAACAAACGTTTTCAAAATAGTTTTCAAAAGGTTTTCATAAAGATTTTCAAACTATTTTTCAAACATTTTGCAAAAAACATTTTCACCTGATTTATTAATCAATATTTACAGAAAGAATTTTAGGAATAATCACATCTTTTTTATTAAGGTTTTTAATGAATTTTAAAGAATTATTAACCAGATTATTAAGAAAAATACGAAAGTACGAGTTATGGCTAAAGTATATACGCAGTATATACGACCCCCCTATACTTAGCTTGAGCTATGTCCTCATAGATCAGAGAGAAAAGAGAAGACATAACTCGTACTAAGTATAGAAAAGTCTAAAGAATAAAAAGGATAAGAGATAAATGAACAAACGAATGAGAAGTCGATCGTCCCCCTATACTTAGGATCAAACAATCCTAAGTATAGCAGATTGTACACAATGCAGGGAGGGTCAAGGGTGGGAATGAACATATCGTACTCATATTGTCTCCCCTATACTTAGGGTAAGATATCCCTAAGTATAGACAAAAAGAGGAGACAATGGAGAGGATCGACGAATAGAAGAAACTCGGGGTGCACACCCCCCTATACTTAGGACAAAGTATGTCCTAAGTATAGAAAACTGACGAAAAGGGGGCGACACCTTTCTGATAAATAGAGAAGATAGAAGAGGAAAAGAAGAAAAGAGATCAGAAGATAGAAAAGGATGGAGACGGATGTACGCATCAACCCCCCTATACTTAGGGTAAAAGAAGCCCTAAGTATAGGCAACAATAGGAGTGATAAGAACAGAATGACGAATGAACACTCGGCTCGTCCACCCCCCTATACTTAGGACAAAGTACGTCCTAAGCAAGGCAAACATGAGGATGGGTGGATGAGCAAAACGGGAGAGAGACTGAGATGAACAAAAGTGAATATACAACAGAGATGGATATACAAATGGTCAAGAAGGTTGAAAGCGAACCTTCTTGTGGGACCGCTGAGGAATGGATCTGGTGTGGTGCAGGTCGACATCGGGATCCACAGTGGATGGAAGCCGATCATGGTCGACAGAGTGGACATCCACAGGGGCCCTAGGGCACAGACTGGTGAGTGGAAGAAGTACGACTAGGTCCGGGCCTTAGGAGTCTCACAGATGTCAAAGTGAAAAGGGACAAAACTCCTCATCATCGGAAGTAGTGTAATCAGAGTCATCCTGCGAGGTCTCGTCCAGGTCGAAATCAAAAGGAGCGAACTCATCAGTGGAAGTAGTCGAACTCTGTTCATCCTCAATAATCTCGACCGGATCATCTTTCTCATCGAAAGGACCGAATTCTCGAATAAAAGCAATCAGATCAACTTCGGTCCTGGTCTCATTAGTATCTAGGTGAACAGGAGCGGAGTCATCAGTGAAAGTAGTCGAGTCATGTCCGTCCTGTCGAGTCTCTAGATCTGCCCTCCGCTCAATGGTGTCAATCGTGTAAATCCCGTGGATGTCATCAACACAGCGCCAAGTCGTAGAAGAAGGAACTCTAAGGTCCATGCTTTCCAAGTCTTCCTCCTTAGACAAGAATTCTTGGGTCTCAGAGGAATCTAATAAGCAACAAAATTCTCTAATAGTCTCGTCAAGGTCATGGTCCTCAGGGTCAACCAAGATAGGTGTGGTCCCATCAGGTGCAGGTCTCTGGTCGGTAGTGGGTGCGGTGATCAACACTTCGCTCTCGTCAGCAGGACGGAAGCGAATCTCTCCTGATCCATAATCAATAAAGACCCTCGCAGAGGCGAGGAATGGTCGTCCCAGGATGATTGGAGAGTGTTCCCCTGTGGAGGTATCCATGGGTAACTGACGAGTCCGTAAATGCTGCTTTTAATAAGTTGTTTTTATCGTGTTGTGCGTTGTAGGCGGCAATCGGAAACGGTCAAGAAAATACCACAAATAATTTATTCAATTTTTAATTTCGTGGTTTTATGTTTATTTTACTTGGGCAAGTCCCAAGGTCGATCACAAGGAGGCAAAGGAACAACCTAGAATTAAGTCTATCAAAGTTCGTGTTCGGTTTTCAAGGCGGTTTTTTTTTGGAAATTTCAATGCAATAAAGGATGCAAAATGCAACTTTGGCCTTATTTTAGGGACTAAAATGTAAATTACGTTCAAATGATGTCCGAAAAATACAAAACTTGGCCACAATGTAAACTATAATGAAATGGATGCCCTGCAATTTTTTTGGAATTTTTGGATGCAATATGAATTTTTTATGGATTTTTAAATGCAAACAAAATGATTTTTAATATTTAATTTTAATAAATATCAAACCTACTTATTTTCGAGAATCAAAATTATCTGAGATCTATCACTAGGTGACGGATCACAGAAAAATCCTAAACCTCAAAAATGTGGGGTTTAATACTTACTAAAAATTAAATACTAAAATGTGCTAAATGATTTTTACAGGATAAAATATGCATGCAAATGCAAATCTTTTTAGGCACAATGTTAAGGACAATTAACTCTACAATGTATGATTTTTCGGGAATTTTTAGAGCAACGGTTAACCAATTATGAATTTCAGAGCAGAAAATGAGTGAAATATGTCAATTTTCACAAAACAAATATTTATTAATTAACCGTCAATCCGAAAAATACCCGCGATATGTCAAAGTGCAGAGAGTCAATTAACCAACATCATGCTATTTTTTTTGATAATAAAATAATGTAGAGATGAGGTCTAGATTCACAGGGGAAAACAGGGGTACAACTGCAAGTTAAATAAATAACATAAATAAATAGTGCAGTAGAGGGATGTTTCTGCAATTACCCTGGGGGGCGATTCTGCAAAATTTCCAGTAGGCACGTGCTAGGCACGTGCCTCTGGATGGCAGGGGCTGGAGCGCAATATGGAGCTTCGGTAGGGGGGTCCTCGCAATTTGACCAAGGTCACGTGCGGAGCACGTGACCTGGGCGTGATGTATCGATGACGTCCCCCCGCCCTCACGCGCGCTGCGCGTGGCGGGGGTCTCGGGCTTGGAGCCGGCCGGCGAAGAGGAGGCGCGGTGGCTGGAGAATGTACGGTGGAGGCGAGGCCGACGAGGGGCTCTGGCTTCGAGTCCCGGCGAGGCAGGCGAAGTCGAAACGTTGCTCCTGGCGAGCTTGATGAGGGCGGAGGACCGGTGCAGGCTGACGGCGTCGAAGCGGAAGGTCAGAGATGAAGTTGATGAAGCGGTGGCGTCGGCGGAGCTGAAGAGGTGGCGTCGAGGTGATGATGTCGGCGGCCTCCCTCTGGCCGACACACGGCCTAGAGGGCGGCTTGCGGTGGCGCGAAGGTGGTGAAGTTGGAGTAGCGGCAGTTGGCGGTTGATGAAGGCGTTGGCGACGATCGAAGCGGAGGGCCGGAGATGAAGCCGATGGAGTGCAGTGGTGGTGAGCTGTGCGTTGCCTCGCGCGGAGGAGGCTGAAGTCTGCGGCGGAGGGGCGAAGTCGGTGGTCGACAAACGGCCGTGGGATGTTGATGAAGAGGGAGGCGTAAGGAAGTCGTCGGTGGCTCAACGAGAGAACTCGGAGCTTCAGCAGTAATGGCGCCACGAAGTGTGCGTCTGCAACGAGGACCGGGGAAGTACCTCGGATCGCGCCTCCAAGGTACCTCGCCGGCGCTGTTACCGCGGCGAGGGTGACCTGTGCTCTGTCGGCGGATGGCGAATGAAGACGGAGGGGCGATTCTTTAAATAGGGGGATCAGATGGTGCCGGAGATGGAAGGAGATCGGGGTTGATTGAAGGCGGCGCGATCTGGGAGCGAGATACGCGGGGCGGAGTTGGCGAGATTCGCGGGCGGCGGATCTCTGATTTGGGAAAGGTGAAGCCGGAGGAAGAAGACGAGCAGGGGCCGTCCGATCGGCCGAGATCGGGCGACCCTGCTTGCGACACGTGGCGGAAAAAAGGGGCCGGTGGAGGCACGTGCGGAGCACGTGCGACGCACGTGCTTCGTATTATTATTATTATTTTTAAACGAATATATAAAAGTGCCAAAAATGGCTGACACGTGGCGGCCTCTGGGGCTGCCACGTGTCGACACCAGAAAAATTCGGAGAATAATCATCTTGTAAAATCGAAAATAAATAGTAAATGACCCCGGATCGAAAAACGTTCTTCACAAAAATTGCTCGTCTCCATGAGATCTACAACTTTCATGAAGACATCAACGCCAAAATCGGTCAAATGTAAAAAGTGAATTTTTGGGGTATCCTATGTACATAGAATACCTTGATTTTTGGGTTTTATAATTTTTATGTCATTTTTAAACACGATAAAAATCTGGAAAAATTACGGTAAAATCAAAGATAAATAAAGACACATTAATCTAATTTTCTTGGATTTTTATTGATCAAGAAAATATATACATAAAATACAAGGTCAAAACCGCGAAAATATACAATGTATAAAAGAGGCCCAAAACCCAACTTTCACATATGAGCTCCGATTCACTTGAACTTGGTCTTGTTTTGAAGGTAATTGAATGTACATTAGTTCAAAAGTGAGTAGGATTAAATCGGACACTGGATAGAGAAGATATGTGGCTTTTAGTCCGAAAATCCTGAAATTAGGGTTTGGGTTTTTGGTCCACTTATTTGGGTTAGTTATTTTTTTGTATTTTTCCTTTATTCTTGTTAATGATATGTACACAGTGGAAGTGGTTTTGAGTCATTCGGAGTTAGCATGAATGTGTTAAAAATCCGGGAAGTTAGGCTTATTTACAGGTCATTTTGGCTTGGATTTTTGGCTTCTTATTTTATGCAGATTTTTGTGCTAAAATGCAATTCTTATGAAAACATGCATGAATGCTAATTATGCAAAATAGATGCCAGAATGCTGTTGATTTTGAGGGATTTGAGCTTAATAAATGAGATTTAGAGTGATGAATACGAGATTCATCATCCCCCTATACTTAAACCATGCTCGTCCCTGAGCATCAAAAAGAAATGCCATGAGGTGAAATGAGATTGGGTTCCAAACCAAGACCATGAGCTGAAGGTAAAAGTGAACCTAAACTCAACCTTTGGATTATTTGTGTGTCGGAACTTCTGTGAGACTTAGAATTTTAAAATCAACAGCCCTCAAGTTCTACACATCATTGCTATAGTTTCGGCTCAGAAGTCATCTTAGATCAATCATCTTCCCAAAGTATACTCTTTGAATATTGAATAACCGACTCTTGTGTGTGAAATATTTTAGCTCTTCCCACCCAGAATGCCGAACTACTGCGAAAGCCTCCTCTCCAATAACTCGTCCTCGGGGAGTCAGGTATTTCCTTCTAAGGTCTGTCGCGCTGTGTTCACAATCGAATTGGGGGGAGAAGTTAGAAGAATGAGAAAAGAACTGGAGGGTGGTTAGTGTAGTTCACCTCTCCTTGTGAAGCTGGCCAGTGTAGCCGAGTCTCCACCAAGATCTGCAGGTTCTTGAAGCTTGGACCTTTTTGGTCAGATTTTATTTGATAGTTGCTTCTTTGTATTTGGAATTTTTGGTGGCTCTGCTTGGATCTTGTTTTGCCCCTACGGATATAGCATCTTTTGTTTCCGTACATTTTTTGGGGTCTTAGAAAAAATTGTGCCCAGCCGTCCATCCCTTTTCCGAAGCTTTATTTCAACCCGTACTCCGGTCTTTAGATTTCCACGCTACCAGAAAAGAAACTCACACAGTCTTCCAACAAATGTTTGAGTTGAGCTAAGTGCATAGTGCGAGAGTACAAATTAATTCCTTATTCCAGAGTTGTACCCAGAATGAAGAGACCAGGTTAGACACTAAGAGTCAAACGCTGTACATTGTCATGTGGAACTCAAAGAATTAAGTCAAAGACCTGAAGACTCTAAAATCCTATTTCTCGGTGAAGTTCCTCTGAAAATTAGGTTGATTAAGGTTAAGTCTAGATCACTCTCGGTTTCGGCTCATAACTCGGTTCAGAACCCAATGACTTTTCATATATGCAAATGAATGTAATGTTGGATGAAGTGCAGGTGTGTGGCATGCAAAAAAAAAAATTTTTTTAAATGAATAAGAAGCCATTTTTTTTTCAAAAATTTTGGGCAAAGTCAGTGTTAGAAACATTTTTTCTTTTTCTTTTTCTGTTTTTTTTTAAGAAAACCCACCCCGTAAATACATATAGACTTATGCGCAAGTACGAGGTATGGCTAAAATATATACATAGTATATATACAGACCCCCCTATACATAGCGAGTGCTGTGTCCTCAGAGCACAAGAAGCGTAATGAAGACATAGCTCGGGCTAAGCATAAGAGAGTAAAATTATACACGGTTTCGCCCCCCTATACTTAGACTGAGAATAGTCTAAGTATAGAAGAAGAGCGCAAAAAGAGGCGGACGGGATATGTAAATGAGGAGAGTATAAATAGATGGGTGGCGGTTCCCCCTATACTTAGGCTTTGTCAGCCTAAGTATAGAAGAAGGATGGATATGGAGTGAGCTAGAGATCGGAGTGTGATGGTATATATAGATGGCATCGGTCCCCCCTATACTTAGGCCTTGGCCTAAGTAGAGGAAGAAGCTGTACAAGGAGACCAATGTGGTCGGGAGGGAGGGTGGGTAGCCGATGATTAAGGCGGTTTACGGCTGATCTTCTTGTGAGCCTGCGGTGGGAGATCGTAATGATGAGTCGGAGATGAGGCATACGATTCCCCACCATTATCAGTGTCATCCTCAAAAAAATCATGATGGATAGTAGATGAAATATTTGAGTCAGATGAAAAGTAGCCATCATTAGAGTTATCCTCAGAGGAATAATATTTGAAAGTGGACATACTCCAGATCTTCATGTCTTTTTGTTCATTCAATTGTTTCCTCAAAATTCGTTCCTTTTTAAGATCAATCGGTTTGTCCTCAAATGAATCTTCAGATGCTCCAGTCTCAGTCAGCTCATAAGAAATAATTCCAGTGTACTTGTGAAAGGTAGGAGCATCAGCTTTGGATGAGTAATAATTAGGAACGGGAGTTGTCCAACGAGAATCGAATTTTGGATCCTTGCGAAGAAATGGCTTAAGAGATGCCGAACAGACTTCACTCATGTAGACTACCTTTTCCGGACCTGATGAGGGATCATCAACTGATTCCTCTTCCGAAAGATCAAAGGTGACTTTTCTTTTTCTTGTTTCGTGAGGATGTCGGTTCACTTGAGTACCCAGATGAATAGCCATTAAAATTCTTCTCCTTGGTCGGTGTTCGGGCTACGTGTTCGTTCTTTGTTTCCTGAATGTTGGTGCACTCTTGATTTGGGAGGATTTGGTCAAGATAATCAGAGTAGGTTGCTCCAGTGTGCGACCATGCAAATGTCTCAGGATCGTAGTAGAAAGATTTGTCTATTTTTGAAATCTGCGGGAATTGAGATATCGGGGAGAGTCTCTAAACCAATAGTCTGATTAACAAACGCAATCTCAGGTGTAGCAGCGGGTAGGGCTCTTCTACCGTTTCATGGTTGCGGTTGTTGGGGACTTCATGGGTTACCTCAGAAAATCGTGCTTCCTCAAAGACTGTATCAGTTCGTAGTGATTCCAATGCCGTAAAATTTATTTCCCGCGTCTCACAATCGATACTCGCCTTGGCCAATGCCAAGAATGGTTTTCCGAGAATGATTGGAGACTGGGTGAATTCTCCTTGATGCTCGATGTCAATGATCGTGAATTCTACCTTGAGCGAAGCACCTTGGAATTTCATGATGACAGAAATGGTTCCTCTCGGCCTTTTTATCGATCGATCTGCCAATTGAACAATCTCTCGTATCTTCCGAATTGGCCCGAGTTTGAGTTCGTGAAATACAGAGGTCGGGAGGATATTGATCGGTGAATCGTCATCAATACGAGCATGTGTGAAGATTTGTTCTTTGATTTCGCAGTCAAATCTGGGCAACCGCTTCACTATGCGGCTCTTGGTTTTTCTCCTCAACACCAAGGAGGAGGCCATTGACAAGATATGTCTTTCAGTTTTTGTTCTAATCCTTCCTGACTTTTTGATGATTAATCTGTCCATTAGAAATTTCTTAAGGTCAGGGAAGTGTTCAATGGCCCTTTATAATGGGAAGTTCAAAAATCAAGTATTTTTCCAGTGCTTCCCGTAAAACAGGGTCCAAATTCCTCAGATCTTCTTCAGATTCAATTTTTATGAGATTTTCTGGATTTTCGAATTTTTTTGTATTTTCTGTGTGGTGTGGCGATGTGGTGTCTTCCTTAGATGAGAAGGGGCCTTGATGTTCAGGGTATGGATCAGAGGCATAGTCATTCCTAGGGGAATAATGAGCAGAAGTTTTGATATTAGAGTTATCCCTAGGTCTTTTGAATATCCTCAAAATTTTCATCATGGAATCTAATCATTTCCTCATTTGGTTCTACACCCGATCCACCATAGAATGAGATTACTCGGTCGGCAAATTTTTGAAATTTGTCCTCCATCAATTCAAACCTTCTTTTTATCCTCGAAACATTATCCTCACAATTTTGTTCATGATCAATCATGGGAGCACTCGGATTTTGTTCAATGATTCCGTCTTCCATTTTTCTGTACGTGTGGAGAGGAGAATTTCTTGCAATATCCATTATATGATCATTTCTTGAAAATTTCTCCTCAAAATTTATGGAAGGAGGCTGCTCATATGGTACAGACATGTGTATTTGATCTGAGTATAGTTCAGTCCTTTGATCATGATTGGTCAGCTCTTGATATTGTGGAGTCAACATACAGGGTTTATATGTGTCTAGGAGGTCTGTCCAGTCCTCTGTATGAGTATCATGTCTGACAAGGGGTCTGTCATGGTCAATCCAACGATGATGATCATTAAGCGCATGTCTTTCCATCTGGGTTTGGGTTCTCTGCCAGTCATGGGATTTAAAGAGATTTTGATCTTGAAATGTTTTATTGGTGAGAGAGTGAGAATAAGACGGTTCAGTCCAAGATGGTGTGGTTGGATGATTTGAGAAAGGATTCAATGAGGTTGAAGTCATTTGCGGTTGAAAGCTTCCCGCAAATGTTGGAGGATTAAACGAAGAGGAAGTAGTGGATTTGGGCCAAACCGACATAGATTTGTTTTCGTAGTGGTGTTCGGTCATTTTGAAGGAGTTGAGAGAAATGATGGGTTGGATCTGAAATTTGGAAAAAATTTCCATGATGAGATTAAAATCAAGAAATGAGAGAGATGATTGTATGGGACAACAAATTTATCAAATGTGCGGCTATTGATCTTCGATATCGGTTCACGCACACCAATACAAACACGAATCAAACCCCGGGTTCACCAACTCACACAATGAAGCCGTAAGATTTCGGCTATTATCTTTTCAATTTTAGTTGGTGATAATTCAATCTTGGCAAAAATTTAGTGAGTTGAGATTTTGGATTTGGGCTCTATCCTTAAGTGTCGTTTCTTGCTTACTCAGAAAAATAAAATCATCCAAGGTCGGGGTTGCTCTCCCGTAAAAATTCTTGATTTTATGGGTTATTTGAGATCAGATATATTTAGCAGTCCCGATTTTAATGAGGTGATCACTGAAAAATTAGATGAGCACAAATACACGTCTACCGTCCAGTCCCAATTTCCTTTAAAGTTATGTTATAAAACAAGAGGGAGGAATTCGAGAAAAGCCGATGCACGCGGAAAACTATGATGAATGCTCAGTTAGAAGACTTACAGTGGATCCTCGCAATCTCCATGTGGGATGCTAGACAGAATTTAAAAATTATTCTATATGATGTGCAAACCGATGGAAAAACCGCACCTAAGCAGAAAGTTCTATTAGCGGGAAGAATTGATTTAAATTTGGCTAGGTTGAACGATCTACGTGCGTCTCAATTAAAGTGCAGTGTGGCTTAAGATCCTACGAGCACAAGCAAAAAATATAAATGCTCTGAGAGCCGTGTGTGCAGGTCTATCCTAATCGCCACTCAAGCGGGCCCCACCCTCGCCGTAGAGTGAAACAGGCCACGACACACACAGAATAAAGTTTAGAGGTTTTTCTACACACGCGAGAGTCCAAACGGACACCGCTGTAAAATTGCAGAAATTAAAAGTGCAGAAATAAAAAAAAACCTAGACTCTACTCTCTCTCACGACTCAACTCGATCTTAAATTAATTGCGGTTTTGGTGAAGTTGCGTCGGTTATTGAAAACCGCTCCACGTACAAGGTACCTCGCAAAAAAAAATAAGAGAGAGAATGTAAGAGAGTGACTCAAAAATATATAAAAAAATGAAGGCTGAAAAATAAATTGCAGGAAAATGAAATTTACAATGAAAAATTCGGGGGTCAGACTACCCGAATGCGGAAAACCGAACAAAACTTTTCAGACAAAAATCTAAGCCGTTTGCCTCCCCGGCAACGGCGCCATCTGACGAGTCCGTAAATGCTGCTTTTAATAAGTTGTTTTTATCGTGTTGTGCGTTGTAGGCGGCAATCGGAAACGGTCAAGAAAATACCACAAATAATTTATTCAATTTTTAATTTCGTGGTTTTATGTTTATTTTACTTGGGCAAGTCCCAAGGTCGATCACAAGGAGGCAAAGGAACAACCTAGAATTAAGTCTATCAAAGTTCGTGTTCGGTTTTCAAGGCGGTTTTTTTTTTTTGGAAATTTCAATGCAATAAAGGATGCAAAATGCAACTTTGGCCTTATTTTAGGGACTAAAATGTAAATTACGTTCAAATGATGTCCGAAAAATACAAAACTTGGCCACAATGTAAACTATAATGAAATGGATGCCCTGCAATTTTTTTGGAATTTTTGGATGCAATATGAATTTTTTATGGATTTTTAAATGCAAACAAAATGATTTTTAATATTTAATTTTAATAAATATCAAACCTACTTATTTTCGAGAATCAAAATTATCTGAGATCTATCACTAGGTGACGGATCACAAAAAAATCCTAAACCTCGAAAATGTGGGGTTTAATACTTACTAAAAATTAAATACTAAAATGTGCTAAATGATTTTTACAGGATAAAATATGCATGCAAATGCAAATCTTTTTAGGCACAATGTTAAGGACAATTAACTCTACAATGTATGATTTTTCGGGAATTTTTAGAGCAACGGTTAACCAATTATGAATTTCAGAGCAGAAAATGAGTGAAATATGTCAATTTTCACAAAACAAATATTTATTAATTAACCGTCAATCCGAAAAATACCCGCGATATGTCAAAGTGCAGAGAGTCAATTAACCAACATCATGCTATTTTTTTGATAATAAAATAATGTAGAGATGAGGTCTAGATTCACAGGGGAAAACAGGGGTACAACTGCAAGTTAAATAAATAACATAAATAAATAGTGCAGTAGAGGGATGTTTCTGCAATTACCGATACTGGGGGGGCGATTCTGCAAAATTTCCAGTAGGCACGTGCTAGGCACGTGCCTCTGGATGGCAGGGGCTGGAGCGCAATATGGAGCTGCGGTAGGGGGGTCCTCGCAATTTGACCAAGGTCACGTGCGGAGCACGTGACCTGGGCGTGATGTATCGATGACGTCCCCCCGCCCTCACGCGTGCTGCGCGTGGCGGGGGTCTCGGGCTTGGAGCCAGCCGGCGAAGAGGAGGCGCGGTGGCTGGAGAATGTACGGTGGAGGCGAGGCCGACGAGGGGCTCTGGCTTCGAGTCCCGGCGAGGCAGGCGAAGTCGAAACGTTGCTCCTGGCGAGCTTGATGAGGGCGGAGGACCGGTGCAGGCTGACGGCGTCGAAGCGGAAGGTCGGAGATGAAGTTGATGAAGCGGTGGCGTCGGCGGAGCTGAAGAGGTGGCGTCGAGGTGATGATGTCGGCGGCCTCCCTCTGGCCGACACACGGCCTAGAGGGCGGCTTGCGGTGGCGCGAAGGTGGTGAAGTTGGAGTAGCGGCAGTTGGCGGTTGATGAAGGCGTTGGCGACGATCGAAGCGGAGGGCCGGAGATGAAGCCGATGGAGTGCGGTGGTGGTGAGCTGTGCGTTGCCTCGCGCGGAGGAGGCTGAAGTCTGCGGCGGAGGGGCGAAGTCGGTGGTCGACAAACGGCCGTGGGATGTTGATGAAGAGGGAGGCGTAAGGAAGTCGTCGGTGGCTCAACGAGAGAACTCGGAGCTTCAGCAGTAATGGCGCCACGAAGTGCGCGTCTGCAACGAGGACCGGGGAAGTACCTCGGATCGTGCCTCCAAGGTACCTCGCCGGCGCTGTTACCGCGGCGAGGGTGACCTGTGCTCTGTCGGCGGATGGCGAATGAAGACGGAGGGGCGATTCTTTAAATAGGAGGATCAGATGGTGCCGGAGATGGAAGGAGATCGGGGTTGATTGAAGGCGGCGCGATCTGGGAGGAGATCGGAGATGGGGATGTGATTGGCGTCGGCGAGATACGCGGGGCGGAGTTGGCGAGATTCGCGAGCGGCGGATCTCTGATTTGGGAAAGGTGAAGCCGGAGGAAGAAGACGAGCAGGGGCCGTCCGATCGGCCGAGATCGGGCGGCCCTGCTTGCGACACGTGGCGGAAAAAAGGGGCCGGTGGAGGCACGTGCGGAGCACGTGCCTGGGGAGGCACGTGCGACGCACGTGCTTCGTATTATTATTATTTTTTTAAACGAATATATAAAAGTGCCAAAAATGGCTGACATGTGGCGGCCTCTGGGGCTGCCACGTGTCGACACCAGAAAATTCGGAGAATAATCATCTTGTAAAATCGAAAATAAATAGTAAATGACCCCGGATCGAAAAACGTTTTTTACAAAAATTGCTCGTCTCCATGAGATCTACAACTTTCATGAAGACATCAATGCCAAAATCGGTCAAATGTAAAAAGTGAATTTTTGGGGTATCCTATGTACATAGAATACCTTGATTTTTGGGTTTTATAATTTTTATGTCATTTTTAAACACGATAAAAATCTGGAAAAATTACGGTAAAATCAAAGATAAATAAAGACACATTAATCTAATTTTCTTGGATTTTTATTGATCAAGAAAATATATACATAAAATACAAGGTCAAAACCGCGAAAATATACAATGTATAAAAGAGGCCCAAAACCCAACTTTCACATATGAGCTCCGATTCACTTGAACTTGGTCTTGTTTTGAAGGTAATTGAATGTACATTAGTTTAAAAGTGAGTAGGATTAAATCGGACACTGGATAGAGAAGATATGTGGCTTTTAGTCCGAAAATCCTGAAATTAGGGTTTGGGTTTTTGGTCCACTTATTTGGGTTAGTTATTTTTTTGTATTTTTCCTTTATTCTTGTTAATGATATGTACACAGTGGAAGTGGTTTTGAGTCATTCGGAGTTAGCATGAATGTGTTAAAAATCCGGGAAGTTAGGCTTATTTACAGGTCATTTTGGCTTGGATTTTTGGCTTCTTATTTTATGCAGATTTTTGTGCTAAAATGCAATTCTTATGAAAACATGCATGAATGCTAATTATGCAAAATAGATGCCAGAATGCTGTTGATTTTGAGGGATTTGAGCTTAATAAATGAGATTTAGAGTGATGAATACGAGATTCATCAGTAACACGACAAAGTCAACATGGTAGCTCGTGCCCTGAATCGAAATGACGACGTTTTCAAGGATACCCTTCGGCCTCTTGATAGATCCATCAGCAAACTGTACGATCATCCTGGTTTTCTTTAGAGGCCCTAAGTGAAGAGACTGTACCAGAGAGAAGGGTAATATGCTAATCGAAGCACCCCGTCGAGGAGAGTGTAATCACATGTTTGGTCAGAGATGGTACAGCTAATGAAAGGTGTGGCAGTGTTCTTTTTCCTAGGAATGGAACGGTGTGTGATGGCGTGGGCAGTGGCCATGGTCAAGATATGACGCTCAGATCTGTCCTCCGCTTTCTCTTCTTGGGAAGAGGAGCAGATAAATCAGTCATGGCCTGCTGAAGTGGGGCACAGATAATCTCATGAATGGTGGCCACCACTTCAGGTTCAGTCAATAATTTTTTTAATTTTTGGACTTCCTCCATACAATGGAGGAAGTCAAAATCATCATCTACACGAGGCATGCCAAGAGCAGTCTGTACAGCGGCATCCTCGGGGTCAAAGGTGGGACAGGGTGTGAATGGATGTGTGGTCAAAGGGTCTGGCAGAGGTTCCCTCTCCTCACAGTCTGAATCGATCACGTGTCTCCCAAACTCTTTTTGTGTTTTTAAATTTTCTTATTTTTTTGTATTTTGGGCAATTGCAAGCTCCCCTGATAATCCTCATCTGAATCCAAATCCTCAAAGAATGGAGCTACATTCTGGATCTTATTTATGCTAACTATATCACTCATCCTCGGGTTCATATGCTCCATCATCTGATTCAAGGTCTCAAGTGTGGATATCAAGAAAGGTGACTCCAAAATCTCTGGATCGGGTGTGTCGAATGTGAGCGGTGGGTGTGGACAAAAATCACATTCCGGATCAGGATACTCAAGGAAGAGCGGGTTGTCGAAATGTAAGGGTGACGGTGGTGGAAATGATCGGGGAAAGTCGAAGTCCGAATCCTGAAATAGTGGGTTGGTCGGATATGTACAAAAGTCAGGAGCAAAGTCCTCCTGGAGAAAAGGAGGTGGACCGTCTGGAGTGAACGAAGGATCCGCAAAGTTCGGATAGAATACGCTCTAGTCCGCCATCTCGAAGCAAGAGAAAATGATCGGGAGAGCACGAAGGTCAAGTCAAGAGAGTGACGAAGAAGGCGCAAATGCGCAGAGAGATCTAGGATGCACACAAAACAATCACAAACAAAAATGAATCAATCAAACCCTTAATTCACCTACTCAACTCGGTAGAGACCGAAAAATCGATCTTTTTATCTTGTCTGTTTTAGAGTTAGGTGACAAGTCAAGAAGTTGCACAAACACTTAGGGTCTAAATGGGATTTGGGCACTAATCCTTAGTGTGTGCGCGAGCAAGTAAAACGAAGACAATGAGGGGATTACTCGCCCCAAGACAAATTTTTCTTTTTGGTGGTTTTTAGGGTCAAGTAATATTAATAGTCCCAATTTTATTGATTATCACTTTTTTTTGAATTTTTAGTGAGAAATGCACGAGCCTAACGAGGGGTCAGGTTTACTTAGCACCTAGGTGATCAAAAACAGAGGTAGAGAGGCGGAAAAGCAATGCAAGCGACAAAACGATGATGTATGCTAAAGAGAAATGCTCACCTTGCCTCCAGCACTCTACATCCAAAGATGCTCAGCGGAATTGAAACCTATCTATATGCAAATGCAAAGCCGATAAAATCGCTCTAAGTTTTAGAAATTGCTATTAATGTGAAACACCACAAGTCGGTCACCAATCCTCAATCCAAAAAGTCCGGTCTAGACTCACCCCTCCTCTTCTCGATACATCGAGTTCAGGAGTAGCGCTTGACAGGGTGGGCTCGCGGCGCGGAGGCTCGAAGATGATGAAACGACTATTTAAAAATTTGACTAAGTCCAAACGCGGCTATAGGTACATGCAAGATATATTAGGTGTTTGGCCTTAATCTATCGCAAGAAACTCCTAAATCTAAGGGCTCAATCACACAAAGTGAAGAAAACAAAACCGAGAAAACAAAGGGAAAAAAGATGCGATGAAAACCGTAAAATCCACGGTGAGCCCCCAAGTGTACAAACACTTGGAAATTGGGCCTGAAAGTCCAAAGTCCTGGGGTACCTGTATTATTACAAATATAGAGTTTCTCTCTCACAATAAATTACATAAATAAATGCTACAAAAAGGCTCAAAAGTATGACTGTCTTCCCAAGTCCTCCCTGCCTTCTTTGATGCTTGGTCAGAAGTCTCCTGCCGGCTTCACGTGGGTGCACCGACGCCTAAGGTAGAGTGTCTCCCTCGATCCGCGGTTCCTCGCACAAAGTCAACAAGGAAGAGTGATTAAACAATTCAAGCAATGATGTCAAATAAGTGAGCAAATAAAGAAAGCAAAAATGTAGACAAGTATCACAATCACGAAGCAAAAATGATCTACGCGCTGTTGCTCCCCGGCAACGGCGCCATTTGTTGAACACGAATTTGCAGAGGTCGTGTTGACTCACAAGGTGAATCAACAGTCGCTGATTTGACCTCCAACAAAATCCGAAATTCAAACAACAATTAACCCACAACAATCAAGTAAATCAATGAAAGCAATGTGTGGAGTTAAAATTTATTATAACTCTACAAAAAGATGTGTATAGTGTGCAAGCAGTGTAGAGGTCGAACACAGGGAGCAGCCAGGTAGAACGGGGCAAAATTTCTCAAAACGTGAATGTGATGATTTGTCTACTTATGCTATTTTTGTGTGGGTTTTAAATATTATATATTTTTTATTTAATTTTCGATTTTATATTTTTGTATTTTGATTTTTAATTTTCTGATTTTATATTTTCTTTTTATATTTTATATTTTTGTATTTCCCTTTTATTAATAATAGAATATATATACAAAGTTAGAAAGAGAGAGAGATAGAGTATTTATAAAAATAAGTAAAAAATACTCAAAAATCAGAGAATGAAATATTTTTGGTCTCTTTATAAATTTCTACTATTTTTGGGATTTTTCTAGATTTTTCCTAATTTTTTAGGTATTTTTAAAGGTAAAAATACTAGAAAACAGTGAACTAGGTTGCTGGCTGAAACTAAAATGAGAATGAAAAATATTAAATGATGTCCAAAATTCCTCAAATTAATTTTAGTTGAAAGATAATGAATCAGAGAAGATAAGAAGCTGAAAGTGCATTTTTAGGATTTTTGTAGAATTTTTAAGATTTTTATGAAGGTTTTTAGATTTTTATGATTTTTAGAAGTTTTGTTTTGTAATTTTTAGTGAATTTTGGATTGAAGTTAAAACACACTAAAGGGAACAAAATATATTTTTTTGGGATTTTTCTGGAGTGTTTTTATATTTTTCATGGATTTTATAATGCAAATAGTGCTGAAAACGGATGTTTTTGAATTTTTATAAATAATAAAATGCAATAAATATGCAAAATAAAAATATGACGTTAAACTACTTGCAAGAGAGACCTACTATGATTTTTGTGGATTTTTTCGAGTTTAATAGACGCATGCAAAAAATGCTAGAAACATAAGGAAATTGCATACATGCAGCGGTGTTTTTGTAATATAAGGAAAGTTCGAGGGCCGGCACGCAAATTTCACAAAAGTTCAAGACTTGAATAGAAGGTTACAACACTAGTTTAAAAATAAACAAAGCTGCAAGGTTACTTGTGCAAAAGCCCTAGGGTGCATGTGACTTGCACGCGCACCTGGCAGGGGTATACAAGCAATTATCAAAAACTACAGGGCTAAGAGGCAAAATTTGCAAAAAAATATAAAAGACGGTGGTAGACGTTCCACTAAAGCCACGTGGCAGCTCCACAGGAGACGATGCCGGTTCGCACTCGACGGGTGAGATTAGAAGATGCGCTGAAGATCTGACGGCTTGCGAAGCTCAAAATCTGACGGCTGCTGCTCTGATCCAAGAAAACCCTTGATCGAACGGTGGCAAGATGCTGATGAAGAACAAAGAAGAACGCCGCGGTGGGCGAACTTCTCAAGCCTCGCAGCGCCTCCTCCGCGGCGTTTAGGGCTCCAAAATGGGCTGGTGCGACTCCTGGAAGCCTCCTCGAGTGGACGGCGGGATCAAAATGGCCCAGGAAGGGCCGGAGGTCCGCCGCAACGTGAGCGGAGGGGGGCGGCTCCAGGCTGCCTAACGTCGACAAAACGAAACCCAAATGGGCTTCTTCTGCACCTAGGACCTGCAAAGAACGCGGGTGACTAAGAGAGAGCTCTCTCGCAAGAGTGACAGTAGAGAGTTCTAGGTGCTAATGTGGGTGGTTGGATGGCGTAGGTGGCGGGAATGAAGCTCGCCGGAGCTTGCTCCGGCGAGATGGTGGTGACGGTGAACGAGCACGATAGGCACAAATAAGCATGGGGATTGAATGCTACAACATACAAGACGAAGACAAGCAAACAAAAACAAATAAAGAACAAGCTCGAACGGCTTAAAACCGTGAACAGGGACCTCAACGGCCGAGCATGGCCGGAGGTGGTGGAAGCGCCACCCGACGTCGCCGCGGCCTTCTGGAGGGAGCTGGAGGAGAGCTGTCACCTCTCCAGTCCAGAGCTCGGCCAAAGGAGGGGCTTAGGCTAGTCAAAAATGGGTTCGAATTGCAAAGGAGGGAAAGAGGGGGTTTTTGAACGGATAGCGAGTGGGCTCCTAGATCAAGGCGTATCGAGCGTAGTGTTGATCCAAAGTCCAAGGAAATCTATAGGCGTGTAAGAGCATTGGACAAGGATCAAAAGTCGTGAAGACGATGACATCAAAAGATGCAAGACCCGTCCTCGAAAAATCCGCAAAAATGGCCAAATAACCAGTTCTGACGTTCTGACAGAGGAGGGTCAGACAGTTGACCCGTGGTCAACTGTCCAGACCACCTGGTTGGTCCACGTGGACCAACCAGGAAAAACCTCTAAAAAATATTTAAAAAAATCATTTTAAATTAGTAAATGAATTAATTATTTTTTTGGTTATATAATAAAAAATCTTTATTATTTTATGAATTATTTTATTATGAATTTTATTTATTTTTATAAGATTAATAATTTCAAGTTTCCTTTTATACCCTTTATAGGTATATTATCTATATATTTTAGTATTTTATTTTTATTTTGTTTATTTAATTCTATTTTTTGTTTATTATTTTATAAATTTATAAAATACTTTTATACACTTAAATATAATTTTATTTTGTTTTTCAGATATTTTTTGTATACTTAATAAACTAAAGTATAGAATGTATAGGTATATTTATAGGTAGAATACCTATGTATATGATATAGACAAGTATTTTTATTTGAGTTTTATTTGAGTTTTTATTCTGGTTTTAATGTACAAATATAATATGAGTAGTATTTACGAAATTATAAAAATATAAAATTACAAAAAATAATGAATAAATAATAAATTGAATATTTTAATCTGTACAAGTATACTACGAGGGTCCAAAAGTCAACTTTCAGATCATAGCTCCGCCAAATGAGAAACCACCGCCATTAAATAGCTTATTTTATTCTATATACAATTAAAGGTGAGTTTGCTGCATTTGGAATTTTCATTTGTGAGATACTTGTCTGGGAAGTTGGGATTCTGGATTTTTTCTCAGACCATAACGTTTTATCTGTACATTATTTTTGAATGAAATCAATTTTGAATTTTTTTATTCAATTATCTACAACTTTCATATACAAAGTTTGTTTATTTGAGGTATAAAAAGTGGAACCAAAAATAGGTCCCAAAATAAATAAAGAATGAAGGAATGTGTATTGTATTTGACCCTTATCTCCCCCTACTTTATTCCTTGTCGACCTATTCATCGAGATGCCTAGGTCTCGGGATTTCGGGTCATAAAATATTTACAATATTTTATTCTTTTTCTTTTCTTTTCTTTATTCTATAATTTTGGCTTTAAAAACCGCATTTTATACAATATTTACACAATGATGCATGGATGCTAAAATGATGGATTTAATGCTATTTACACGCATTTGCTAGGGTTTTTGATGCCAAAATGATAGAATAAAGATGATGAAATGTGGCTTCATCATCTCCCTATACTTTACCTTTGCTAGTCCCTAGCAAACACTTATGCAATAAGTGCAGAAAGAAAAAGAAAGAAAAGAAAAAGAAGAACGATGGATTGAATTTGACTATCAAACTTGTCTTCACAAAATCAAAGTTTGGAGCTTAAGTTAGACCTTTGGAATTTTAGTGTAGGCGGAACGTTAATGAGAACTGGATTTGAAATCCAACAGCCTCTGAGTACCCCAAAACTCTGCTCAAGTTTCCTCAAGAGCCATGTCAGAAATACTTCAACTCATACGCTAACCCTTATGACTATGAATCTGACTCGTACAGTGTAAGTGATGGTGGCTCTCCCCAACTGAAATGATAAAGAGACTGACTTATCCAATATGACAACCTAATGATTCCCCAATCCAACAACTCATTCCTCAAGGAGCATGGTATTCCCTTCTAAATGCCTTGATTTCGCTCCTGAACAACAAGTTTATGTGCTCGATTCACAAGGAATCGGCCGATGGGTTAAGTGTTTGCAAGATCCAAAATGGCATTTCCAGACATTGATGAAGGTTGTGTGCTAAATGTAAGAAAAAGGTGACGCGATTTGAATTGGTTTCGAACGAAATTAAAGTTGATTTCGATTGAGCGTCTGAGCTTGTTGATTAAACTAACTAATGGAGTGCTTAACCATGCTAATCGTGGCGTGAAGATCGAGACGAAATTTGAGAAAGGTGGAGGAATAGATCTGTGAAGAACAGAGGTGTATTACCTCGAATTGTTGCTCGACGGCCGATCTTCACCGGAGCTGGACGCGCGCGATGGCGGCGATGCAAGGCGGCAAAGCCTTGGAATGTCTCCTCCGATGATCCCTCTTCCACGCAAGCGGGCCTTCAGGTGCTGTCACCACCGGATCGAGGCAGAGTGAGGTGGAGAAGTTAGGAGTTCAGCCACTGGAAGGTGGAGCTTCAGGTGGTTAGGAGAGTTAGTTGCGAAATGGTATCTTTGAGGGTTTATATAGAGAGATTGCTTGATCCCCAAGTTGAATCTAATGGTGGCCGTGAATCTTGGTAGTTAGGAGATGAAATCCAAGGGTGTGGATCGTCGGAGGGAGTTAGGATGAAAACAGGATAATTCGGTGAAAATGGCCGTCCAGAACAGAAAACAGAACCGGCTTCTTGGAGAAGAAGCACCAGGTGCTGACACGTGTCAGCACCTGGTAGGCCAGATATGAAAATAGCTTGTAAATTTAATAATAAATATTATATAATGTATTTTAGAGAGGTATAAAAACAAGAAATGTAGATAATTAAATTATCTAATTTATAAAGTAATTAGTTTTTATAAATAATAAATATAATTCGAAATATAAATATTATACTAATAAATATGTATAGATACATAGGTTTTGAATTTTTAATTTAAGAAATAAATAATTAAATATTAATTTAATATTTTCCTAATTATTATAATAATAAATAAGAGTTGTGTGAATTTTTAGGGATATTATTAAATTGATTTATATATATTAATATATATAAGTATTAGTTAGCCAGTTCATTTTTACCTATAATATAGGATTTTTTATTTTATTAAAATAATAAATAGGCTCCAAAAATTCTGAAACAAATTAGGGTTAAATTACAAGATCATGAAAATAATCAGAAATTATAAAATTAATAAAACTATAAATATTGTGTTCTACATAAAATAAATAGCTCAGAAACCCCGTTGTCATTTGGTCCCAAAACCGACTTTTTGCAAACGGACTCTGAATTCGATGAAACCAACTTTATTAATTAGAGAATATTATTTTATGAATTTTAAAGGTGAGTAGAGTGAAATTGGAGTTCGTATGAAAAGTTATGATGTTCGGAAGTTGAGATTTTGACAATTTATAAGTAGGATTTCTTGGTATATGTTTATGGTAATCTTTTTAACTTATTTTTATATTTTTATATACATTTTTAAAAATAATTAGGCAAATAGTTTGGTGAAAAATATATACATATGAATTAATTAGAAATCATTAAAGTTTTGATAAATAGTGAGAGGTACATGAGGTATGTCTTATTTATTTTTAGGGTTTTCTTTCCTTATCTCCCCCTACTTATTAGTTTATCGACCAATTCATGCTGACTTGGTCTCGAGGTTTAGGTTATATAAATATACCTTGCAGTTATATTTATATTTATAAGTCATATTGTACATATTTACATATTCACAATCTACCTTCTTTTCTTTTCTTTATTTTTATTCTTTTATTTATTTACATATTTCTATGCTTAAAAGTGAATATTTATTCATGAACAAAATTTAAATAAAAGATGGAAATTAACGAATATTTACATGTATTTGTTAAAGGTTTTAAGACAAAATGCGACAGAAAAGTTAATGAATCATGAATTCATCAACCCCCTATACTTAAACTTTGCTAGTCCCTTAGCAAACACTTATTTGAAAAATAAGGAAAAATAAGAAAGTTAGAATGAATTTGTTTTCCTAAACCAATTCATGAGAACAGACAAAGGACAGAGCTCGATCGGTCCTGAAACAAGCATTTTGTAGGAGCCTTAATAAGGATTAGGATTTTATCCTCAACAACCCTCAGATTCCACAAATCCTTATTAGAGATCACTTCATCGGCTAGTTCAGACTCACTTATTCATATCGCAGACTCTATCATCCTTGAAGTCAATTTGTACAGCGTGTGAATTGATTTAGCTCTTCCTGCTTAGAGAACCGAAGAAACCGTCCATCCCGGCTATACAGTTCTATTGCTTCCTCATCCAGCTACTATTTCCTCGGGGAGGGAGGTATTCCCTTCTGACGTCAGTTCGTGCTATGTCTACAATCGAATATAGAGAGAAGATAGAAGAATGAGAAAAGAAGTGGAGTGCGACCAGTGTAGACGCATCTCCTTGTGAAGCTCAACCGATGTAGTTAAGTCTCCACTAAGATGTGCAGGCATTTTTGGTGGAAGCTTGGACCATTGTGGTCGTATTTGTATTTGGTGGCTTCTTCTTTGATTTGACTTTGTAATTTTCTTGCACTGCATTCATCTCTTTATGCCTCGACGGATATAGCATCTTTTGTTCCGTCCCTTTTTTGAGGTCTTAGAAAAATTGTGTCAGCAGATCCTTCCCTCATCCGAAGCGACTATCGCAACCCCAATCTCTCCCGTCTTTAGACTTCAATGCCGCAAAGACAAGGATAGAAACGCACTACCAAAATATACTGCCTTCGCAACTCCATGCAAGTCGAGCTAAGTGCAGAGTGCATGTGTTCAAGATTGGTTCATTGGTGTAGTGTTGTACGGATGACACCAAATGGTCTACTTAAGCACATATGACTTGATTTCCCGAATATGGTCTTATGGAACCCAAAGATTTTAAGTCGCATACCTGAAGAGTCTAAATTCCAGATCCTAATTAGGCTCCTTACAATGGAAGTTAAAAGCTGTGATCAAGCTCCATTCTTTAGACTAGACTCAATCCTTAGCTCCAGAAATCAAACTTATTCTGAAAAATGCGAATGCAAATGCAACCGTGTTTTTGTGAAGTATATTTTCTGAATTTTACTCGTTTTTATGGATTTTATGGCTTTTGCAATTTTTATGACTTTTAGGACTTTGTATTTTTTACGGATTTTCTGATTTTTATAAACAAGTTCTTTTTATACACGGATTTTACAAGATATATTTTATCTGGGTTAAATATCTAATGTATTTTACAGATTTTATTTACAAGGGATTTTACATGGATTAAATGATTTTTACACATATTTTAATAAATAGGATTTTAAGTAAGTATTATACAAATTTTAAATACATATTTTAGTTACTTCTTGTATTTAGAGATTTTAAAAACACATTTTAAACATATTTTACTTACTTACAAGGATTTTATAAGTAATAGATAAATATATAAATGGATTTTAAATTAACCCTTACCCACTTTTTAGGGATTTTATGGATATATAAAATACATAAAAGTACGAGTTATGGAAAAAAGTATATATACAATATATGCGTACCCCCTATACTTAGCTTGAGCTATGTCCCCATAGCGTCAAAAGAGAAAAGAAAGGAGGACATAACTCATGTTAAGTAAAAGTGGGGTGAAAAAGATTTTATGAAAACAAGTCAGTCAACCCTCCCCCTATACTTACGATCTGGTAATCGTAAGTATAACGAGAGAACAAAAACGGGATGACTGAGTGAAAAGAATAAATAACGAAAGCTCAAAAGGAATAAGTAATATGAAATCATCGAAATCACTCGGTCCCCCTGTACTTAGGATAAGGCATCCTAAGTATAGAAAAGTGTGCAGCAAAAAATCGGAGACCAGTGATTTGTGAAGAAGAAGGGATATACAAAAGAATCAGAACAAAATATAAAACATCAATCAGCGAACAATCGATCCCCCCTATACTTAGGATCTGGTATCCTAAGAATTAAAGATGAGAAAAAATGGGGACGATTGTGGTCTACGAAGAATATACAAGTATTGTGGCTATCCAGAAATCGAATGGCTCAAAAGCATTTGTACAGGATGAGGTGAAATGAAAGAATGATCATGATTCCTGTACAAAATAGATCACTTCAGTTTGGGCCAGATGATCAGTTATCTCAACGAAGTGCTTCAGCATCTGCCCGTTAACCACAAATGGTTCTGCACCAGGTGACACATTTGATATTGCTATACTGCCATTTTCGTGCACCGTCTGACTATGTATGGTCCTTCCCACTTGCTTTTTAATTTGCCAGGAAAAATTCTCAATCTCGCATTGAACAACCAAACTTTCTGCCTAGGACAAAGCTCTTGTGCCGAATATGTCTGTCATGCCATTTCTTCACTTTGTCCTTATAAATGAGAGTGTTTTCGTATGCTTGATTTCGAATCTCTACCAGCTCATTCAGATCTATCTTTCTCTTGGCTCCTGCTTACTGTGTATCCAGTAAAATTCCCCGAATTGTCCATTCAGATTTGTGCATGATCTCTACGGGCAAATGGCACGGCTTTCCAAAAACCAATCTAAATGGTGAAGTACCTAAGGGAGTTTTGTATGCAGTAGATATGCCCAAAGAACCTGATCTAAAAGCTGTGACCAGTTCTTCCTATCCGGTCGTACTAATTTATGGAGAATTGATTTCACCTCCCTATTTGAAACTTCAGCCATGCCGTTCGTCTGTGGGTGGTAAGGAGAAGCTACTCTGTGATCAATGTCGTATTGCTTCACTAGCTTTTCAACCTCCTTATTAAGGAAATGGCTACCCCTATCTAAATTAAGAATACGCGAGATCCCAAACCGCGAAATAAAGTGTTCCCTTAGGAACTTGCAAACGGTCTTACTGTCTGCGGTTCGTGCAGGTATAGCCTCCACCCATCTACTAACATAATCTACAACGAGAAGGATGTACTCAAAGCCGTTGCTCGAAGGGAACGATCCCATGAAATATATGCCCCATGTGTCAAAAATCTCGCAAATGATAACGGGTCGCATCGGCATTGCATCTCTAACACTTACTGTCCCTACTGCTTTCTGAAAATCTGGGAAACTCTTTACGAATGTGCAAGCATCTCTAGTAAGAGTTGGCCACCACAGTCCGCTCTGGAGTACCTTCTGCGCTGTCCTCTTCCCTGAGTGATGTCCTCCTGCTTCTAAAGAATGACACAAAGTGAGAATACTGTTATATTCCTCCTGAGGAATATAATGCCGGTAAACACAATCTGGTCCTTCGTGAAAAAGAATCGGATCCTCCCAGTGGTAATATCGTGCCTCAAAAACTAGTTTATCAACTCGGTTCTTTGGCCAACCTTGAGGGCTTTTCTGTGTGACCAGAAAATTCACTATATCTGCATACCATGGAAGTTCGGTAACCGCAAAGATGCTCTCTTCAGGAAATCTCTCTACGATCTCTGGTGTGTACTTATCTGAAGTTTGATCTGTCTGTAATCGGGAGAGGTGATCAGCTACCACATTCTTTATCCCAGGTTTATCTTTAATGTCCAAATCAAATTCCTGAAGTAATAGAATCCATCGAAGAAGGCGTGCCTTAGTATCCTTCTTTTACATCAGAAACCGGATAGCTGAATGATCAGTATAGATTGTGATTTTAGAGCCAAGAAGATATGATCTGAATTTATCTAAAGCGAATACAACTGCCAACATCTCCTTTTCTGTCACTGTGTAATTACGCTGAGCATTGTCTAAGGTTCTGCTGGCATAGTGGATGGCAATGGGAAGTCCATTCCTCCTCTTTCCTAATACAGCCCCGACCGCAAAATCTGAAGCATCCGACATGATATCGAAGGGTAGAGACCAATCAGAAGGCTGTAGGATAGGAGTACTGATAATCTTTTCTTTAAGTGTGAGGAAGGCATTAAGATATTTATCATCTAACACGAACTCGGTGTCTTTGCCTAATAACTCAGTTAACGGTCGGGCAATCTTAGAAAAGTCTTGGATAAACCGTCGGTAAAAGCCGACATGCCCTAGAAATGACCATAACTGTTTGATGTTGGATGGTGGTTCGAGTCTTTTGATGACATCCACCTTGAAAGGGTCAACCTCCATGCCTCGTTGGGAGATGATGTGCCCCAAAACGATCCCGTGAGTAACCATAAAATGGCTCTTTTCCCAAGACAGAACGAGATCTACCTCACAACATTTTTTATGAACCTGGTCTAGGTGCGCTAAACAATCGTCAAAGAACTCACCATAGACCAAAAAATAATCCATGAAAACCTCTAGAAAGTCACCGACCATGTCCGCAAAAATAGCAAGCATGCACCTTTGGAAAGTAACGGGAGCGTTGCATAATCCAAAGGGCATCCGTCTAAAGGCATGCGTGCCAAACGGACATGTAAAGGTGGTTTTCTTCTGGTCTTCTGGAGCAATTGATACCTGGTTGTATCCATAGTAACCGTCAAGGAAACAGAAGTACTCCTTCCCTGCCAACCGTTCTATGACCTGGTCTATAAAAGGCAACGGTAAGTGGTCCTTCTTCGTCGTGGTGTTCAATTTCGCGTCGTCAACACACACCCGCCACGACGTGGTTACTCTATTTGGAATATCCTCTCTATTCTCATTCTTAACCATCTAAATTCCCGACTTCTTCGGGACAATATGTAATGGGCTGACCCATTCAAAGCTGGAGATGGGATAAACGAACCATGCGTCACACCATTTCGTAATCTCTTTCTTAACAACTTCTCGTAAAATCGGATTCAGCCTACGCTGAAACTCTCTGGAGGGTTTGTTTTCATGATCGAGATAGATACGATGTGAACACAAAGTAGGATTAATCCCGCGGAGATCGGATACAGTCCACCCAATAGCCTTGCGGTTTCTTTCTAGAATCTCCATCAGATGAGATTCTTGATCGTCGGTCAAAGATGAACTGATAATGACCGGAAATCGTTGATGTGGACCCGCAAGGAAAGCATATTTCATGTTTGGTGGTAAAGTCTTTAACTCTGGTAAGGTAGATTCTGGCTCTGTTGAAACATCCGCCGTATGAGTAATGGGATCTGTATCGGTTGTGAATTTATCGGCATTCTGATTATCCACCATGTCGATGTGCTCTAGAGTCGGACTACAGAAGATGTTCAAAACATCATCCGACTCCTCAGAATGACCAGAGGAAAATAGCTCAGCTAAATGAAATTTGGTCTCTAGATCATCTGAGGTGGAGGAATCGTGTAAAGTCTCTGAATCTAAAAGTTTGCAATAAGTTCGTCATAATTCTGATCCCTTTGCTTCTCATCATCCAGACTAAAATATAAAGTACCGTCTGAAGGACCTCCAACCGTAGTCTCGGACCCATCCTCTGCTATGAAATCTTGGGTCTCTACTTGATACCTTTCGAGGTCGTCAAGATGGACCTCATCCATGTAGTCACAGGTGGCTAAAGAACTCAAGAAATCCGAAGATGCATCACTAGATGTGTTCGAATCTCTCGCCATCTCTATATGTACCTTCTCGCCCTCGGCGCGAAAAGATACCTTCCCTGTATCATAATCGAAGAGAGACTTTGCGGTCTCTAAAAAAGGCCTCCCAAGAATAATTGGGGTAAGGTGTAACTGAGTAGGGCAATCCATGTCCAGGACCATAAAGTCCACTGGGAATTGTAGACCCTGTACGGTTACGATAACGTTCCTTAATATACCCTTAGGCCTCTTTAAGGATCTATCAGCAAACTGAAGGATCGCGGGGTATTTGTAAAGAGGACCTAACTCGAGCTTATCGAATAAAGAAGATGGTATCAAATTAATCGAGGAACCGTTATCTAAGAGAGTGTGATTGAATTCGGCTTTTGCGATCTCGCATCTGACATAATGTGCACCTGAGTCCTTCTTCTTCTTCGGTAATTTATTCTAAATAGTACAAGATGTAGCCTTAGTCAGAACATGTTTCTCTGTACGGGATCTCTTTTTCCTACGCGTGGTGCATCAATTTTTCAATTGATTCTTAAGCGTAGGAAAATGACCTAAGGCATCATGAAGCGGGATCTTCAAAAAAGATGTGATATTTAAGTAAACGCTTGGTATCTGGAGTCACAACATTCTTTTTGTTATTTTTCTTTCCTTTTCCAAACAGAGCATCAAGAAAAGGAACAATGTCAGGAGTCGGAAAATCAGAATTTTTATTCATATTATAATCAACTTGTACATCGAGAGTTTCAGAATTATGTACAAAACTCTCTAAGACAGAAGAAGATATATTTTTCTCGGGATTATCTGTCTGATCTGGCATGATGTCATCGTCTTATTCGCCAGTGTCCATGTCTACTGTATCGGCATCGCTCCCGGCTCTCGGATCAGCAAAGTGGTCCTCATCAACATGTTGGTTCTCCTCCTCAGCATCAGATTCTTGCGGCTCATGAATTTGCTCCTGCTCCTCGTCAAGTGGCCGCTCTTCTACTCTAGTAGGTGCTCGTGGCGATCTACAGCTCCTGAGACGAATGAAGTTAGATAAAAATTCAAGAAAAGAGATCATACATGTAGTGTCTACCTGATCTGGATGCCTCCTCTTGTTGTTCGGGTTCATCTGAGGCTGGGCTGGAAGAGTGGTCTTTGGTGTGGTTAACTCATCCAGACGACGGTTAACCTGCTCCATCTCGGTTTTATGTACGATCTGGAGCGTACTTAGCATATACATGATCTGATTAAGTGCCTGGGCCTGTGAAGACATATCTGGCTCGGTGTGGTGGCCCTGGCTTGGTCCTCTCTCAAGCCTTGGCGTGTATTGCTGAGAGGTGGAAGGCTGAGAGAATCTCTGCAGTATGGAGGAAGACTGTTGTGGCTACTAATAAGAATAAGTCTATGAATAATGAGCAGGATAGTGGTATGATTGTGGTCTCTGGTAAACATTCTTGTGAGACTGCTGCTGCGTGAAATTCTGGCGGTGCTGAAAATGTGGACGTCCATGTTGCGGCTGACCGTACGGCTGCTGCTAATGATGTGGTATACTCGGTTGCTGGACCGGAGTATACCAAATCCCGTTAATCTCGAGAGTGGCTTGCGGCTCCACCTCCATATTCGCAGTGCTGGTGATCTAGTTGGGATTGGCATGAGACTGATCCTCATGCCAATCAATCAGCGGAGTCTCTATCTCACTCTGCACGTAGTGAATCTGACGGGTGGGCGAAGCGGGTAGGATCCTTCGTGCTGGTTGTGCGGTCGAAGAAGATTAGCTATGTTGGTACTGGAGCTGAAGATCAGAAACCTTCTTCGAAACATCACTCAGCTGCTGAGGTAGAGATGAGAATTTCTCCAACTCTTGCAGCGGCTGTAAGTCCTGGACTTGCTTCTGAATCACGTCCACCAACGTTAATTTCTCACTAATGAATCCCATGTTGGTATTTGATTCAGATTCTATGATATTATCCACCTTGTGATGCTCTCGGTGATGTGGTGGTTGCGGGCTTTCTGAAATGCCCGAGTAGAGTCGACGACTCTCGAGTTCTCTACTATCCCTTCGAAGATGGCCCAAACTGACTTGGCGTCCTTGTTCAAATAACTACCGCCACATGCGGCACTCATGAGCCCCTGGATGTCCGGCTGGAGTCCTCCGAAATAATTTTGCACTAGAACCTTTATCGCTATCTCATGATGTGGGCATCTCTCCGTAAGATCTTTGAATCTATCCCATGCCTCATGGAAAGATTCATGCGGATGCTGCGTGAAGTTGGAGATCTAACTCCTCATCATGTTTGTCCTCCCCAAAGGAAAATATTTACGCAGGAATGTGGACTTCAAATTGTCCCATATATAAATTTCCCTTCCCAGATGACTCGGCCAATAAAGTCCCTTATCGGCTAAGGCGGAGGGAAAGGCTTTGAGGCGAACAACCTCTTGTATAACTCCTGGATTCATCTTGAATTGCTGCAGAAAGGTAAATGGCTCCTCTGTAGCATTCCCGTAGAACTTGGGAAGCAGTGAGATGAAGGACGACCTCAATTCGTATGGCCCTTGATTCGGAGGTAGCTGAATCCAATGATGGAGCGTTCTCGCACCTGGGTCATACTCTTCCCATAAAGTAGCGGGAACCACTGCAGGCGGTAACTAGTTCCCGGCCCCTGCTCGCAGTGCGGCTATCTCAGCCCGCAACTCGTTCTGCGTTCTAAACTGATCTCGAATCTGGATGTTCATCTGTTGTAGAGTCTCGAGAATACCTGTTGTGACGTTTGCGGCAGGATCCAGTCTTTCGTCATGATACTCCTCAGCTGCTGGCCTCTCGTCTGCTGCTGTTCCTTAGCCGCGAGCCATCTGCTTCAGATCGTCTGGAAAAGAAAAGCTCTTGTAAGAACTCAGCGAAAATTCGGCTGGAGATTATCTATTGAGACGAGGGTCTGTCTTACTATTCTGGCCAGGAGGCAAGGGAGTCTGGGTCTGACTTTCCTCAAGATTAGACAGGACCAGCTTGGAAAGAGAGTCATCCCAAGCTTGTGAAGAGATACGAACGACGATGGACGGTTGAAAGCTCACGGAGTCTGAGTAGAAAAGCCATCGAGACGTCATCTTCGATATCAAGAGAAAGGAGGATCTCGAATAGTGATTCAAGAGAGAGGGACAAGTGTGTAAAGCCGTGGAAACTCACGCCCTGCAAGAAAACACAAAGCAAACCCGTTTTCACAAACTCAACCCGATGATGACCGCAAGAGTTCGGTCTTTTATCTTGTCGGTTTTAGGGTTGTAATTAGCAAACACCTTTAGCGGTTATCGTGAGCTGTGCGAGCTGATAGGTGTTTGAATTTTTCCCCGGAATACTGTCTCGAGTTCTTAAAGAGAATCACTTGCTCTCAGCCAGTATGGTGGCAAGTACGAACCGTTTCTGGCTACCCGTGTTGCTTGAGGACGGAGCCTTACGCGGTGTCCTCTAAATCCCTCACTCTGCTAAGTAAACTCGGACCGTTTCCGGCTACCCGAAAGTACGCACTGAAAAGTAGTGATTAAGTGTATGAACTAAGTAGTATTTCGAAAGAAATCGGGTTTATATTAAGGGTCGGCTCTCGCTCGCGCACTCTAAAAATTGCGGGGATTACTCTCCCAAGCAAATGAATTTTACTTTTTATTTTAGATCCGATATATTAGCAGTCCCGATTTTATTTTTGGGATTTTATATTTTTTTTGAATTTTTCAAACAAACATCTATATTTTTTATTTTCTAAATCCTAAAATCATGCACCTACATTCCAAGTCCTAAGACTAACTACGTAAGCACAATCAGATAGAATAAAAATCCTAAGCAAGCATCTATCGAAAAAGCCGCGGAAAAACCGATGAAGCGAGAAAATCACGGTGGGTGCTTTGGTCCACCAAATACACGGTACTCGACGAATCAGACCCCGAAAAAATGAGGGGGATTACAAGTCGGGATGTCCTTAGTGGACCCCTTTCTACTTGAGTTCAATACAACTTCTCTCTCTTTCTCTCTTTTACAAAATTACACTACTTAATCTCTGCCCTATGCAGCCGATTCGTAAAGAAGGAGTCGACCTCTACTCTTTCAACTGACTCGGCTTCCGAAGAAACCGGTTGATCCTGCATGCCCTGCAAAAACTAGTTAGCGGTCTAAAGATTATCGAGAGACGAGTCAAGAAAAGTCGTAAGAAAAATCAAAGAAATACTACGAAAAACAATAAGAAGAGAAAAAATAAAATCACAAAAGAGATAAAAAAATCAAAAAATACTCTAACGCCTCCCTGATGAATCCACATTTCATCATCTTTATTCTATCATTTTGGCCTCAAAAACCCTGGTAAATGCGTGTAAATACCTTTAATTCCAGCATTTTAGCATTCATGCATGTACATGTAAATAGTGTATAAAATAGTGTAGTTAAAGCCAAAATTATAGAATAAATAGAAGAAAAGAAAAATAATAAAATATTGTAAATATTTTATGACCCGAAACCCCGAGACCTAGGCATCTTGATGAATAGGTCGACAAAGAATAAAGTAGGGGGAGATAAGGGCCAAAATACAATAAAACCCCTTGTTATTTAATTCATTCTTTCTTCATTTTGGGACCTATTTTTGGTTCCACTTTTTATACCTCAAATAAAGAAACTTTGTACATGAAAGTTGTAGATAATTAAATAAAGAAAAATACAAAATTGATTTCACTCAAAAATAATGTATAAATAAAAAGTTATGGTCTGAATAAAATTCCAGAATCCCAACTTCCCAGACCTGTATCTCCCAAATAAAAATCGAAACACACCAAACTCACCTTTAATTTTATATAATTTAAAATAAGCTATTTAATGGCGGTGGTTTCGCATTTGGCGGAGCTACGATTTGAAAGTTGAGTTTTGGGACCCTATTGTATACTTGTACAGATTATAATATTCATTTTATTATTTATATATTATTTTTATGATTTTATATTTTTATAGTTTTGTAAATATTACTTGTAATATATATGTACATTAAAATCAGAATAAAAATACAAAAGAAACACAAAATAAAATACTTGTATATTTATAATACATAGGTATAATACCTATACATAGACCTATACAATTTATACTCCTATTTTATTAAGTGTAAAAAAGTATTCTATAAATTTATAAAATCATAAACAAAATTAAATAAATTAAATACACAAAATAAAAATAAAATAATAAAATATATAGATATAGATACCTATAAGGGGTATAAATGGTAACTTGTAATTATACATCACATAAAAATCATTAACAATCATAATAAAATACCTTATAAAATAATAAACATTTTTTATTAAATAACCTAAAATTAAATAAATCGCTTTCTATTTTAAAATGAATTTAGAAATCATTTTTTACAGGATTTTCCTGGTTGGTCCACGTGGACCAACTATGGGGCCTGGAGAGTTGACCTCGGGTCAACTCTCTGACCCCTGCCTGTAGATGTGTCAGATTGCGTTGTTTGACCATTTTCACCCTTTTTTCGAGGCTCGCTCTTTCACCATTTCATGAAGCATCCTTGACTTTTTCTCCCCACAGATCAATGATACACGCCCTAAGCTCATCTTGGGCTTTGGATCATCACACCATCTGATATCCCTCGTTCTTGAAGCCTCGTTCACAATCCATTCAAAAACCCCATTCCACTTCTATTGATCTTTGAACCGGTCTTGGAGAGCTTCAGACCTCCGGGAGTGGGTATTGGGAGAGCTCCGGTGACAGGGGAGATCTCCACACCCCCCGTTGAGGTGTGGCGAGGCTCGAGGGCCGTGTTCCAGCCACCTCTGGCCACCTTGGCCGTGAGGTTTCACCTCGCCATTTTTGGCTCGAGGTATTGCCTTTTACTTTATTTTTCTTGCTTGCTTTAACTCCATTTAGTTGTAGGCTATTTTCTGTCTTCTATTTTGCTTGAGTTCACCCATTTTGCCGCCGATATCACCTCGCCGGAGCTGGCTCTGGCGAGCTCCTCCCTTGCCGATACCCGCCTTCTTCCACTGCTAGGTGGGGCGAGGCATTTTACCCTCGCCTCCCTTAACCTTTTTGCATGTCGCAGGAGTCAAAAAGACCCCTTTCGAGGGTCGATTTTGGATACTCGAGGTTCCTGGAGTACCAGAGCACCAGAGCTCGTCGAGCCATTTTGGCTTGGACTTCACCGCGGAGCACCAGAGCTCGTCGAGCCATTTTGGCTCCGTCGGCGTATCAGGAACACTTCCAGGCAGCGTTAGGCGGCTTCTGTGGCCAAGACGGGGCTGGAGCAATGCCAGCGCGCCAATCGAAGTTCGTCGGAGGTCGTGGTCTTCCCTGTTCTTCCAGGGGGGTTCACGACCGTTCGATCGAGCTCCATCTCCAGGTCTCTCCAGCACCGTCGGATCAGCCCTCGCATCAACCGTTGGATCATTCTGGGGCGTCTAATCTGAATCGTCCGCATCGAACCGTCATCGGGCTCCATCGCGCCGACACGTGGCTTAAGTGAAGAGTAGAGCGCCGTTCGATTACGAGCGGGAGTGGACCATCAGGATCGCAACACGTGGCAACTCTGAAACCATCAGCCGTTCGATCTTTAGGCGTGGGTATTTTGCACATCTTACCTCGCACATTTTTGTATTTTCTATTTAGTCCTTAAACTTTCATTTGCAGTTTAATTACTTTGTATTATTTGCATCCAGACCCTTGAACTTTTATTATTTACATTCAGGTCCTCGGCCACGTCACCTCACGTGACCAGTTCATGTGAGGTGCGGGGTATTTTGCAGAGAGGCCCTAGGCCATTTTTGTATTTGTGATCAGTCCATGAACTTTCACCTGAAGTTATAAATTTTTGTGTATTTTGCATCAAGGCCCCTGTATTTTTGGAATATTTCATACAGGTCCCTCCCAGGCGCGTGCTAGTCACGCGTTTGGTTGGGTTATTTGTAGGCGTAGCCCACGGGTTTTGATATTTGTATTTAGTCCAGTAAGTGCAGTATTTAGTTATATATTTTCCGTGAAAATTGCACTATGGCCCTTGGACTTTTGCTTATTTACATATATGCCCTTGCCAGTAGTGTAGTTTCTTGATGTTGTAACTATTTATTTGCATCTTTGTAGACATTTAATCACATCACTCTCTTTGCATTCTTGCTTGGTCTATCCTGCTTGCTCCCTGTGTTCGACACTCTACATACTTACACTATAGACCTATTTGTAGAGTTAAAATAAATTTGACTCCACATTTATTCTTTATTGCTTGATTTATATATTGTAGGTTCATTGTTGACTAATTAGGGATTTTTGAGCGGTCAACACACCGACTGCGGTTTCGCCTGTGAAACTGTACGATCCTTGGATTTCCCTAGTTATTACTCCCCGACAACGGCGCCATTTTGATGCGGCTACAATCAGTTTACGATATTTTAGAAGAAAAAGTTGTCAGTGTAGAAAAGCCGCAAAAGGATCCTAGTCGATCAAACAAATTCGGTTTTAGAAAAAAAACCTACACTAGTTATTTAATCAGGGAAGTGTTCCTGGGTCGAACTCAAGGAGGCAGAATTGGGTACTTTGATTTTTTAAGAGAAAATATCTTTTGTGATTATTTTACCTCTTCTTAAAGTGATTAAGGAAAAGCTACAACTTTTATAGATTTTTTTATTTTAAATTTTTATTTGATTTTATTCTTTTTCAATTTTTTATTTATTTTTCGAAGTGGTATTTTTCAGACAATTTATTTATTATATAATAGGTGAAATATATGTGAAATATGGATGATACTATATAGTAGGTGAAAAGTCGAGCAACGGACTCGATCAACACACGAAAACAAACCAAGATGGAGTCGGTTTGTGATGAATCAAAACTCGATAAAACACATCAAAAATACGCAAAAACTAATGAAAACCTTGCGGAGGTAGTTGTGTAACTACCCCAAGAAAATATACGAAAAATGAGGTCCAAAAATAGGTCCAAAACTCCCCTACAGCCCAGGGGTATAAGCGTAAGAAAAAGTCTGAAAACGTCCTGCAAAAAGATCCTTGGCAGGGGCTATTTTGAAAAGAAAATAGAAATATTTACATTCAAGTCCCTGCGGAGGGACTTAAATGTAATATCTAGAACTCTTTTGAGCGTGTTTGAATTTCTGGAAGCCGGTAGGGCTTAATATGTAATTTGTCCACCGTTTCATATTGAACAGCTGAGATTAGAATGTGCGCACTGATCCTGGACGTCCGCGCCATCCACGTGTCAACAGGCTATACCTCAGGAGTTCTTTCTCTGTTCTTGAGGTTGTTGGAGACTTGACGAAGGTCACTTCTTCGTCGAATTTTCTCAGGCGAACGACAACGAACTGGAGCCTCCTGCGGGGCCAGAGGGTTAGCTCCTCTAACCCTCGAGCTCACCCGTGGTGGTTGGCGACCGGCGATGGCTCGAAGAGGCGACTACAGGTCGACGAAGGTGGCGGTCTTGTTGAGCTGGAGGCTGATGAAAGGTTGATGCGCCTCTTTTGAAGATGATTTTCTTGATGATCGAAGCTCCCAAATGCCTTGATTTCGCTCCTGATTCAAGATAGATCTGGAAACAACAAGTTTATGTGCTCGATTCACAAGGAATCGACTGCTGGGTTAAGTGTTTGCAAGATCCAAAATGGCATTTCCAGACATTGATGAAGGTTTCGTACGATATGTAAGAAAAAGATGACATGATTTGAATTGTTTTTGAATGAAATTAAAGTTGACTTCGATCGAGCATCTAACCTTGTCGATTAAACTAACTAATGGTGTGCTTAGCCACGCTAATCGTGGTGCGAAGATCGAGACGAAATTGGAGAAAGGTGGAGGAATAGATCTATGAAGAACAGAGGTGTATTACCTCAAATGGTTGCTCGACGGCCGATCTTCGCCGGAGTTGGACGCGTGCGATGGCGGCGATGCAAGGCGACGATGCCTTGGAACGTCTCCTCCGATGATCCCTCTTCCACGCGAGCGGGCCTTCTAGTGCTGTCACCACCGGATCGAGGCAGAGCGAGGTGGAGAAGTTAGGAGTTCAGCCACTGGAAGGTGGAGCTTCAGGTGGTTAGGAGAGTTAGTTGCGAAATGGGATCTTTGAGGGTTTATATAGAGAGATTGCTTGATCTCCAAGTTGAATCTAATGGTGGTCGTGAATCTTGGTAGTTAGGAGATGAAATCCAAGGGTGTGGATTGTCGGAGGGAGTTAGGATGAAAACTAGATAATTCGGTGAAAATGGTTGTCCAGAACAGAAAACAGAACCAGCTTCTTGGAGAAGAAGCACTAGGTGCTGACACTTGTCAGCACCTGGTAGGCCAAATATGAAAATAGCTTGTAAATTTAATAATAAATATTAGATAATGTTATTTTAGATATGTATAAAAACAAGAAATGTAGACAATTAAATTATCTAATTTATAGAATATTTATTTTTTTATAAATAATAAATATTATTCGAAATATAAATATTATATCAATAAATATGTATAGATAAATAGGTTTTGAATTTTTAATTTAAGAAATAAATAATTAAATATTAATTTAATATTTTTTTAATTTTTAAAATAATAAGTAAGAGTTGTGTGAATTTTTAGGGATTCTAATAAATTAATTTATATATATTAATAAATATAAGTATTAGTTAGCCAGTTCATTTTTACCTATAATTTAGGATTTTTGATTTTATTAAAATAATAAATAGGCTCTAAAAATTCTGAAATAAATTAGGGTTAAATTGCAAGATCATGAAAATAATTAGAAATTATAAAATTGATAAAACTATAAATAATGTGTTCTACATAAAATAAATAGCCCAGAAACCCTGTTGTCATTTGGTCCCAAAACCGACTTTTTGCAAACGGACTCCGAATTCGATGAAATCACCTTTATTAAATAGAGAATATTATTTTATGAACTTTAAAGGTGAGTAGAGTGAAATTGGAGTTCGTATGAAGAAGTTATGATGTTTGGAAGTTGAGATTTTGACAATTTATATGTAGGATTTCTTGGTATATGTACATCGTAATCTTTTTATCTTATTTTTATATTTTTATATACAATTTTAGAAATAATTAGGAAAAGAGTTTGATGAAAAATATATACATATGAATTAATTAGAAATCATTAAAGTTTTGATAAATAGTGGAGGTACATGAGGTATGTCTTATTTTATTTTTAGGGTTTTCTTTCCTTATCTCCCCCTACTTATTGGTTTGTCGACCAATTAATGCTGACTTGGTCTCGGGGTTTAGGATATATAAATATACCTTGCAGTTATATTTACATTTATAAGTCATATTGTACTTATTTACATATTCACAATCTGCCTTCTTTTCTTTATTTTTATTCTTTTATTTATTTACATGTTTTTATGCTTAAAAGTGAATATTTATTCATGAATGAAATTTAAATAAAAGATGGAAATTAATGAATATTTACATGTATTTGTTAAGGGTTTTAAGACAAAATACGACAGAAAAGTTAATGAATCATGGATTCATCAGGAGCTCGGAGTCCGGTCACCGCGGAGGGATGCGGGCACCGGCCGGTTAGGCAAACGGCCGACCAATGGCCAGTCGTTGAGGCGGTTTGGAGGAGATGAAGAGGATGGGTTCCATGGAGAAGAATGTGAAAACGTGGGGAGGAAGAAAGTGACGGGGAATTAGGAAAGTAGGAGAGAGAAAAAAATAGAGAGGAGAGATGAGAAGAAAATAAATTAAATTAATTAAAGTTAATAATTAATAATAATATTATTAATGTTAATAATTATATAATTAAATAATTATTAATGAAGTATTAATTTCGTAATTAAATAAATAAATAATAAATACTTAAGCTTAATAAGGTAATTAAAATTTAATTAAATAATTAAGTATATAATTAATTAAATAAATAAATAAAATAAAATAAAATAAATATTATTCATTTTTATAAATAAAAATAAAAGATTATTGTATTAATTTATAATATAAGTTACGATTTATTGTACAGTATACCAATACGGACCCGAAAATTGCGTTTTTCGCATTAACTCCGATTTTAGCAAAATTAATGTCATTTTGTAGATACTTGAAAAATATAATTTAAGGGACTGATTTTGCTCCACTTGGAGTTCTTATGGCCGTTATGAGGCCTCGACGAAAAGGTAGCGGCTTCGGGCCTCCGGATTTTTTGGTATTTTGACTTAATTATATTTTTATATTTTTATATACATTTTTAGATGATTTAAGGAAAAAGAATTAAGTTAATCAGGTTTACGGTTATTTAATTAAAAATTAGGGAAGTTTCTACGTATAGTACATATAGACAACAGGTCCAAAAAGCCGAAACTCACTGGTTTTATCCGATTATTTTTCTGATATTTTTAATAAATAGTACTAAGTATAAAACCGATTTTAGAAGTGAGTTTGGTCATTTTGGAATTTTCTATAAATAGATATGAACCTCGGAAATCGGCTTTTACTGTTTTTCCGGTTTATTGTGGTTATTTTATTTTTATACCAAAATATTTTTATGATATTTTTATAAAATAATAAATATTTTTGTGAACAAATTTTACAAAAGAAATATTTTGATTTGAAGTGGTTTCGATGATGAATAAAATTGGTGAAGTATTTATATGGTGAAAATGGGTAATTTATATTTTTGATCTTTATTTTCTTGATATTTTATAAGTTATGATCCTTATCTCCCCCTACTTATTTCTTTTGTCGACCTGGTCAATATTGACCTGGTCTCGGGGTTAGGATCAGTATGTATGTTACATATACATACTTCTTTTATTTTTATTTTCCTTTTTCTCTTTATTCTTTTATTTTGGATAATTTAAGTGTTAATTATATAATATTAATATATATGGTTAAAATGTTAATTAATTGGAATTAGTGATTATTTACATGTATTTTATCAAGGATTTTAGCCAAAATGAAAGAATAAAGGCGATGAATCACTGATTCATCACATGTACACTTCCACCTGTAGATCTCCATACAAAAATGTATTTTCAGCATCTAGCTGAAACAAAGGCCAATCACATACCCCTGCAATTGAAAGAAGGATACGCAGAGTCGAGTGACGTGCAACTAGAGAGAACATGTCCATATAATCCGCATTGTAGGTCCGAGTAAGTCATCATGCCACTAATCTAGCCTTGTAATCATCAAGGCTCCTATTTGTATGATGTTTAACAGTAAGCACCCACTTGCAGCTGACAACAGAGCCCTCGGGAGGAGCAAGCACCAAACTCCAGGTACCACATGATTCCAAAGCAGCCATCTCTTCCTCCATAGCTAAACACCATTGACTATCTTTCAAGGCCTTCTGATAATTTTGTGAAATCTTCACGACAGATAGAGAAACTGAAAATATATGAAATTCCCCTGTTAGACTATGAAAGTAGACCTAAGAAGCAAGGGGACATGAAGCACAAGTACACTTTTGCTTCCGAACTACAATGGGCATATCTAGGTCATTAGGAGCCTCCTCCATTTGTGTGCTAGTCTCCTGCAATGATCCTTGCACAGATATATCTCCAGATCCATCGTTAGAAATCATGTTACCAGAATAAATCTGGGACGTGCTAGATGACCGACGATGACAATGTGTAGAGATAGACCAAAAGGTATAGAATTTTGGTAATGGTGAAACAATGTGCACCTGTGACTAGGTAGAATATGGAGGTGGAAGAGGAGGAGGTGATGGTGGTGGCGCATGCACATATATAGGATATGACGGACTCGCATGAGGAGGTGGCATGTAAACCTCATCATCAGAGACAGATGAAGCCAGCTTGTCAAATGTAGGAGAGAAATATATCACAAACTCAAAAAAAGTGGGATTAACATTAATATAAGACTTCATGTGCAACAGATCATAACAACAATATCCCTTCTGGGTCCTTGAGTACCCAACAAACACACATTTTACAGCCCTAGGAGAAAGTTTATCAAGACTTGGAGCTAACTGGAGGATGAATGCAACAGAGTCAAAGACACGAAGAGTAAGTGAGAACAATTCCTTCTCAGAAAAAGCTATGGAGAAAGGAATTTTCTCACCTAAGATAGACGAGGGCATATGATTTACTAGATAACATGTCGTTAGAACAGCATCATCCTAAAAATGAAAGTAGGGCATGACTCTGAATGAGAAGCGCCCGAGTGACATCAAGTAAATGGTGATGCTTTCTCTCTGCAACATCATTCTGCTGAGAAGTGTGAACACATGTCGTTTTATGAATAATACCACGAGATGAAAAGAAATGTGGTAGAGCACGGGTGTTGATGAATCGCCATTTCATCATCTTTATTCTATCATTTTGGTCTTAAAAACCCTAGTAAATGCGTGTAAATAGGCTTAATTCATGCATTTTATCAACCATGCGTTGTTGTGTAAATAGTGTATAAAATGCAGTTTTAAAACCAAAATTATAGAATAAAGAAAATAAACGGAATAAAATATTGTAAAAATTTTATGATCCAAAATCCCGATACGTAGGCATCTCGATGACGAGGTCGACAAGGAATAAAGTAGGGGGAGATAACGACCAAAATACAATAAAAATCCCTTTTATTTAACTCCTTCTTTATTCACTTTTGGGACCTATTTTTAGTTACACTTTCTATACTTCAAATAAAGAAACTTTGAACATGAAAGTGGTAGATAATTAAATATAAAAAAATACAAATTGATTTCACACAAAAATAATATACAATGTACAAAATATACTCAGAATAAGATTCCAACTTCTCAGACCCATAGCTCTCGAACAAAAACTCAAAATGTATCAAAATCACCTCTAATTGTATATAACTTTCAATAAGCTATTTAATGAAGGTGGTTTCATATTTTTTGGAGTTACGGTTTGAAAGTTAAGTTTTGGACCCCTATTGTATACTTGTACCGATTAAAATATTCATTTTATTTATTATTCACTATTTTTATAATTGTATATTTTTATAATTTTGTAAATATTATTTATAATATATGTGGATATTGAAAGAATAAAAACATGAAAAAAATGCAAAAATAAAATACTTATATAAAACTTATAAAATGAAAACCTATATGTATACCTATATAGATAATACTTCTATTTATTTAATTGTACATATTACTTCAGAAAAATAAAATAAAAATATATTTAAGTTTCTACAATTAAGTTATAAATATATAAAATAATAAACCAAAATAATAAAATTAAATATACAAAATAAAAATAAAACATTAAAATATATAGATGAATATATCTATATATAGCCCATAAAAGATACTTGTAATTCCAAATCTCAAAAAAAATAAAAATCACCTTAAAATATATCAGAAAACAATAAATATTTTTCATTTAATAACCTAAAATTAATAAAATTGTTTATTATTTTTAATTTATTTAACAAATCATTTTTTCCAGGATTTTTCCTGGTTGGTCCACGTGGACCAACCAGGAGGGCCCGGGAGTTGACCGCAAGTCAACTATCTGACCCGCCTTTTGTTCATTATTAGACCTTGGTTTCCCCCATTTTCTTAATTTTTTCGAGGGATCTCCTTGCCTCCTTTTGCGATAGTGTCTTCATGACTTTTTCTCCCTGTAGATTGACCTTACACGCCCAGGGTATATCTTGGGGAATGGATCATGGATTCGCCCTATCTTCGTTAATCTTTGGAGATGTCCAGTCATTATACATAAGCTGATCCTTCTCCTCTCTTTGAGTTTTGAACCCTCTTTTTGACCTAGCTCGCCCTCCTTTCGTGTGCTCTGGACCGGAGGCCGTGACAGGTCTTCCTCCAGCCATCTAGGAGGCGTCATGCGCGGTCGAGGAGCGATCTCCACCCCCATCTTAGGCCCTCCGTTGTGAGGTCTGTTCTTCGTGGCTCTGGCCACTAAGATTCACTTTTATTGCTTTTTAAGTTAGTTTTTATTTTTGCCTTTGATTTTTAGCATAAGTTTAACATATAATTGCTTGCATTAGCTTTAGATCTGCACATTCAAAGTTCGCCGGAGCTGAGCTCCAGCAAACCTCCGCCGCACTCCACCTCACATTCCCTACATCTATTCCACATCCACGAGCTCCTCTGTGCTCCACAGTTTTGGTATAGCTCCCTTTGCATGCACCCGGAGCAAAAGACGCGCCTGGAGGAGATTTTGCCCTTCGTCGGAGGCACCTGGAACCTCCTCTCTTCTCCGACGTCGTGGAGGAGCTCCACGGGTCATCGTCACCTTTTGATGCCTCTAGTCCGTAGAGGACTCTTGCAGAAGCATGCCTGGCCATTTTGGACCCTCATCGCATGACGGAGGAGCGAGATAGGGGGCGGGGAAGTTTGCCGTCGCCGGACTTCTTCCCTGTTCTTCCCAATTCCCTCTCCACTGTTGGATTGAAGGCTAGCCCCATATAGGACACAATCATCAGATCCCTTACACGTCAACCGTTGGATCATCCAGGGATCTTCTAATCACCACCGTCCGCATCGAACCGTCATGGGCCCCTTCGTTGTGACACGTGGATTAGTGAAGCAAGGGGTGTCGTTCGATCGTGCCATTGGGTGGGATTTTTGCAACTCTGCCCTCACCTTTTTTTGTATTTAAATTATAAAACTTAATCTTTCATTTTCCATTCATATATTTTGTAACATTTGCAATCTTGCCCTCAAACATTGCGGAATTGCATTCCAGTCCACGCCACGTCAGCTCACGTGACACATCACGTGAGGTAGCATTTTTGCAGCCTGGCCCTTGGGTATTTTATTATTATCGTTTAGTCCAGAAAGTATCTTTTCACATTATAATATTTCTGGAATATTTGCAAGTTAGAACCTAGGTTTTTGATAACTGTATTTTGGTCCCCGCCAGGTGCACGTGTTTAGGCACGTGGGCTTTGGCGTTTTTGTAGGGAAGGACCTTGAATTTTGTGTACTTACATCCGGTCCATTAACTTTTTGAGCTCGTTAAATATTTTTGGCAAATTTGCACTGTCCGCTTGATGTTCTAGATATTTACAAAAATACCCTTGCTAATAATGTAGTTTCTCTTTGCTTCTAGTATTTATTTCATGTATCTATAAAATTCGAAAAATTCTCAACAATAGGCATATCTTTCTGTTGCTACACTCTTTCATGATATATTTTCATTTTGCATTTTGTGTTATTTTATTATTTACAAAAAAAAATCAAAAACATGCATTTTTGTACCTGTTTGCATTAGAAAATATATAAAAATTATAAAACCTTTTTGCAAAATTCCAAAAAATTATATTTCGTATTTATTTAAGTATTTAGCATATCCAAACCAAAAATCACTAAAAGTATAAAAGAAAACTCATAAAAATTACAAAACCCCTAGAATCCTCATAAAAAATATAAAAATCCATAAAAAATACTAAAAGAATAATTTATGTATATGAATTTTCATTATATTATTATCTTTATATAAAATTAATTTAGATATTTTTTTACTCTATTTTATATTATTCATCTCCATTTTCATTTTGGTTTATATATTCTATTCCCTATTTTGAGTATTTTGATCTTTAAAAATATCAAAAAAATATAAAAATATAGAAAAATCACAAAAATATTAGAAAAATATAAAAACTACAAAAATATTTTATTCCCTGAATTTTGAATATTTTTATATACTTCTATCTTTCTCTTACATATCTTGTATAAACATTCTGTATATAGTTTTATATCTCCATTTAAAGAAAAAGAAAATATAAAAATATAAAATTATAAAAGAAATATAATATAAGAAAATTAAAAATCAAAATATAAAAAATATAAAATCAAAAATCACATAAAAATATATATAATTAAAACCCACAAAAATAGCACATGTAGACAAATACATCACATTTATTTTTGAGCATTAATTGCCCCAATCTACCTCTTGTTCCATGTGTTTGACCTCTACATACTTGCACTTATACACATCCTTATTATAGAGTTATAAATTTTAACTCCACATATTGCTTTTCATTGTTTGATTTATCTGTTGTGGGTAATTATTATTTTAATCCGGGTTTTGTGTGGTTGATTCGACGATTGTGTTCCCGCCTTGTGTGGAACATAAGACCACTCGATTTTTTGGGTTAAACAGGTGCATGATTCCAAGCATTATCAGTTCTCATAAATTTCACGTAAGAATAGAAAACATTCTGCATTTCTTGATAAAGGTTTTGATCACATCCCTTGCTTCGAATTTATTTTTCAATAAAAACACCCATGACAGATGAGAGAAGTCATCAATAGTAACAATGATAAAACATGCGTCCCTGATGATCACGAACATGACTCAGACATAATGTCAACAAGAAATAATTCAAACAGGGATCTACTACTCCAACTCTAATGACTAGGAAAAGTGGACTCGTGATGACTAATGATGAATCTACAATTCTCATTCCTCATTCTTTTATTTTAGATTTATCTTTTAGCAAGACCCCCTATAACTACTTTAAATACAATACCTTAATATTTTACATGCCCATGTTAATATCTCCTATTTAGCACCTATTTTCCAAAAATCAAAGAATAAAGAGAAAAGAAAACGAAGGATGTATTTAGAATAAATACAGAGTGACCCAAACCCTAAGATAAGGTCAAGTCTTGGCCTAATTGCAAAAGATTAAGTAGAGAAAGATCAGGGTACACTATGTATTATACATATTATCTATACTTGCATATATAATTATTAGCACTTTTTATGAAAAACATATTATTATTTTACACTTATTTAAAGTTCTAATAATAATAAAAAAATTAAAATCAACAAAACAAAATAAAAATAAAAATAAAATCAAACAACCACTTCTATAAAAGACACGTGTATACATACACAACACCTATTTATTCTACAACCTTAATTAATTTACAAAAATCAGATAAAAATAATTTTGTATTCTTGATATTATTTTGTATATAAATAAAATAAAAAATAAAAAATATATTTAAAATAATAGAATAAAAATGCGTGTATATAATACATAGGCATATTATACATGTATATAATACTAAATAATGTATATATTATAATAAATTAATTGATAAAAATAATTAAAAATCATAGAAAATTAGGTTTAAAATAATAAACATTTTTTATTTTATTGATTTTTTATTTTAAACCATTTATTATTTTATTTCTAATCATGTTATATTTATCTCCCTATTTATTCTTCTAGCATATTGTGTCTGTTTCTTCGGACATGTCTGATTGGTCCACCTTGGATTCATTGATCGAGGTCAACGGGTCTCCCACCTCCTTCCTTTTTCGTCGGATGGGGTTCACACCATTTTCTCTCCATTTCTACGACACGACTTAAATGATTTGGCCCTCAATCTTTCACTCTGATTAACCACCTCAGATTCCTAATCTTTGCCCGAACATTATATTTAGGATCCATGCCTTGATTCATGCACTCCCATTCGATATCTCTTGAACTTGGGCTTCCTATAAAGACCCATGAGCAACCTCCCTTTTCGCATCTTCAGCTGCTCCACCTTCCTATTGCGCCCAACCTTCTTTTCAGAGTGACAGTCGAGAGAGGGAGGTTGTGGATAACAATTGGAGCTGAGTGCCCTAGGTCCGGCGACACATTTTGTCCAGATCCGCCGCAAGGAGCCCCAGACTCTGGCCATGCCATCCATTATGGCCATCAACCTTGGAGGACTTTGTTCTCCAGCCCAGGAAACAACATACACCTGTAGGTAACATCTTTAGCTTCATTTCATTCGCATTCCACTCGCCAGTTCCATTACACATCAAGCATCGCTCTTCACTTTGTTCACCATTTCTGACTTCACTCCGCTCGATGCACGCATCGCATGACTCGTGCATATTTCTACATCAAGCTTCGCATCATGTCCATCAATCCAACCATCGGGTTGGAATCGAATCTTAGGTCGACTACATCACCCTTCATAGGACCTTATCCATCCACCTCCCCTTTTTACATTGATTACATGCCATAACCCTTCGTCGGAGCTCTATCTCCGAGCCAATGTTTATTTTTGCAGGACTAACGCTTAAGACCTCCTTCCAGTAGGGTATTTCATACCTGCAACCACTCTAGAATGCTCCAGCTCGTCATGCCTCTCCAAGACCCTGTCCTCGGTCATGGACCCTTCAGAGCATCTAGACCATTACAGACCACCCTTAGCTACATATCCCCATCCTAGAAGAGTCAGGAGACACCTGAATTGTACGTCTTTGCTGATTGAAATTCGCCAAAGGCAAGTTCTTTGCCAGTTCATCCAGGCATCGCTCCAGCCGTCAGATCCAGTTGCTCTCCAAGTCCAATATGCACCATCTACTAGCGAGGCATCGGGATAGTTGGATCCATTTGAGGACCACTCTAGCATCGTTCATCGTCTAAAGGGTATCCATGCTTCTCAACCATCGGTCGTCTTAAGTGGTTGCTCTTGATTATCATATAGTGCATGTTAAAGGGTAAAATTCACCTTAGACCCTTCTCTGTTTTGCATTTTCTTTCTAGTCCAAGTAATAAATATGGGTTAAAAACGTTTGCAGTTTGGACTTTTGGACCCTCTTATTTTTATATTTGCATTTAGTCTAGCCGAGTCTGAGTCATGTGTGTCCCCACGTGTTTGTTGGGTTATTTACCACTTTTATCCTGAACTTTCATGATGTAATGGAATGAATGAAATGTTTTGAGAATTGCATTTATACCTCTGTGTATTTGGATCACATGTGACACATGCTTTGCTTGGATAAATTGTAGTTTTGGCCCTGGAACTTTAACTTGTGTTATCTGTTTGGTCTTAAAAGTTAAAATAATTGTGTTTGGGTCAAAATGAACTGTTGTCAACTTGCTTGTTTATTTTTTATGTAGTAAATACTAAATTAACTCTAAAAATTACTTAAAAATTATAGATAACTCCTAATAGTGTATACTTTTTATGGTAATTTTTGTGTGTTAATTAGCTTGCATTTTATATTATTAAAAATAAAAAACACAAAAACGTATCTTGTTTGTCTTTGGAAAATTATAAAAATTTAAAAAAAAGTCTTGAAAATTCCATAAAAATTTTTGTAGTGGTCTTTTGTTGTGTTTTAACTCCAATATCAATTTCTAAAAAAATCCTTATAAAAACCATAAAATCACAAAACACCCAAAAACTTATAAAAATTGTATAACAACTTATAAAACTTATAAAAATTATAGATAATTCCTAATAATGTGTAGTTTTTATGGTAATTTCCATGTGTTAATTACCTTACATTTTATATTATTAAAATTTTACAAAACAATAAAATTATCTTGTTTGTCTTTGGAAAATTATAAAAATTTAAAAAAAGTCAAGAAAATTCCATAAATTTTTTGTAGTGGTCTTTTGTTGTGTTTTAACTCCAATATCAGTTTTGGTTGAAAAAACTTTATAAAAGCCCTAAAAATAAAAAAACACAAAAAACTTATAAAAATTGTATAAAATCAATGAAAAATCCAAAAATTGTGGTTTTAGTTTCTGTTTGAAGGTTTTATTCATATTTTATCAAAAATTGTCATCCAGGAATTTTAGGCACTTTAAGGATTTTTAATTTGCAGATTATTCCTGGTTGTACATTGTTTTATATTGTAGAACTGTTTGATTTTTAAAAATCCACAAAAACATCCGAAACAACAATTAATAAAAATACTTCCAAATCTATAAACCCCAAAATTATTACTTTGATTTTATGAGCATTTGTAACTATTTTGAAAAATACAGTAAGAGTGTTGTGTGTGCCTTTTATCCTTTTTGCTTGTTTGTATTTTATTAAAAATTAAAAATTTTCAAAAAAGCCACTAAAAATGTTTTATTTTCATAAGTAAGTTTTTAAATCAGGCTCCTTGTGTTCGACCTTGGTCGCTATACCAGGTAAATAAAATAGCTAAGCCGCTTACATTTGATCGTCGATTTTCTTGAGTGGTTTATTTTTCTCGTTGACCAAGCCGAGTGATTTGAGTGACAATGACCTTAAATTTATTTTTTACTTAACCCGGGTCGCCTCGCCTCTCATCAAGATAGCGTCGTTTCTTGGGAGCACGACTTAGTAGTTAGATTTCGATTTTTTTATTATTTTTGCATCTATCTGTTATAACTACTTTCTAACGTTCTTCTATTTCACTTTCCATGCGAGGAACCGCTCAAGGACGTCCCGGTTTGCTTTGGAAGAGACCGCATCCGAGGAGGAGCAGAGGAGGCAGTTACCTTAGATAGATAGTTTTTATTTTTGCAAAAACATTATTGTAATAATTTAGACTCTTGAGACTATTGGACACTTGGTTGATTCGGGGTCTGTTTCGCCAAGTGACGATGCATTCTGGGGACCCTCATGGTCATTTTTCGAGATTTTTCTCCTTTTTTATTCCTGAGGATTTGGCTCTAGATTTAGGACTTCTATTTTATTAAGATCATAATTAGCTAGGTCTAAACACCTTAATTGATTATCTGTTTCTATAGAACGTAATTGAACTTGAATAAAATAAACATAAAAAGTTAGCATAATTAGTTAAGAGACCACACACCATAAGGAGTCGCATACAACGCTAGCACAACCCGTTGTGGTGGGCATCGAGCGACTCCCAAGACCAGACTCATTCTTTTTATCTGGTTAGTTTACTATTGTTCTTCACGCTAATAGAAGTTGCTCATCTAGGGATGATTTCCTCGTGCATCATATAGGTAGTTTAATTTCTGTCTTTGATTTATGTGTGTATCACCCTACATGTAGAGTGCTGGAGCAAGGCGCATATTTCTATCTTAGCATGCATCATTGTGTTTGACTGCACATCAGCTTTTCCGTCTTCATCGTCTACTTTTATTGGACTCAAAATAACAAGAAAATCGGAAAGCTCGTTAGACATTGTACTCTTTCAGAGAAATACAAAAAAGTGACAACCAACAAAATTTGGGACTGCTAAAGAAAACTTTACCTAAAAACAAACTCACTTAAAAATCTTTGTTTTGGGGAGAGTCACCCCCTCCTTGTTTGATTTATCTGCAGTGAGACATCGACCCTCACACTAGGATAGAGCTATGCCCGAATTCTCTTCAGACTACTGGTTCTTGTGATTGGTTGTGCTCTAGTGAGGATTTCATCGGGTAGCCAGTAATCGGTCCAGGACTTCCTTAGCAGAGTGGGTAGATTGAGTATCCGGTAAATGGTTCGCAACCCATACTGGCTGGGAAAAACTAATTGTGGGAGTCTGAGATAGTCTCTTGGGAGTATTGGGCTCCTAGAAGCTTGTTTAATTACTTTGATAAATTGAATTATCATCTAAATAAAATTTGACAAGATTAACGATCAAGCTTTCACGATTATCAGCTTGCTTTGCCTAGATGAATTGGGGATTTGATTTAGCATCTTGTTTGCGTCCCAGATCCAATTTTCATAAATACCCAGATCACAATGATGGGAATGAGGTCCTTTAGGCTGTCTATGGAAGCACCGCTTTCTAACACTCCTCTCCATTCATCTAGGGTGGCTTCAGAGAGCGCAGACCCTCTCTCTGAACCCAAATTCGCCATCACCATGTTCCCCCTCGACCACCCTTCTTCCACTCCTGAGATACCATAGCAGAGGCCAGCACAACTATTCATTCATTTGGCAACACCTGAGCTAAGGTCTTTTTCCTTTGCATAGATCGGAGATATGGCCAGCAGTGAGAACCGCACTGATGAGCAACCACAGACTTCATCGTATGTACTAGATCATGCCACCATCAACAACACATTGCTTTCTTCCCTAGAGACCATGCAGCGTTAGATTCAAGACTAGGGAGTATTCATAATAGAAGTAAGAAGAGAGCTCACGCAGATGAGAACTGGCAGAGAAGAGCTGCAGAGACGATTTGCCGGTGGAGGGATTCCTAGAGCTGAGGGAGGAGATGGATGTTCGAAAGAGCCATAAGAGCCAGCCAGACCAGCACGGATGATGAGGCAGTTGCACAACCCTGGTGCAACCCTCACCCATAGATGGATCCAGCTGCCAGAGATCCTGGACTTCGAGCATCGCCCTCAGACCATTCAGCTACCACCCAAGTTCCATGGGCTAGCCACCGAGGAGTCCCATCTATATCTATAGAAGTTTGAGATGATTTGCAGCATTGTCCATGACATATTTGTGGATGAGGACATGATCAAGTTGATCGCCTTCCCATTCTCCTTAGTTGACAAAGTAGCCTACTGGCTGAAGAACTTGGGGAAGGTAGTCACTACTTGGGAGAAGCTTCAGACCAAGTACTTGAAAAAGTACTATCCACTCGGTCGCACCAATGCAGCACATGCCATGATCAGAAACTTCACCATGATCCCAAACGAGAAATTCCATGATTTCAGAGAGCTCATCGATAGGTGTCCTCACCATGAGATCAAAAAGCCTAACCTCGTACAAAGTTTCTTTTGTGGGCTGACACCTGAGCTGTAGGGGCTAGTGAATGCCTCGTGTGGACATTCTTATTTCGCTAAGGATGAATACCAGGTCTGGGTCATCTATGAGGAGATGGCAGAAAACTACATAGTGATGTCCCAGACCCACGTCTACATTCAGGGAAGCCTCTCCCATGAGTCGTTTCATATCAGAGGATTACATGTGTCGATGTCAGTCCCTCCACTTCTTCATCAACAACATCACTTGCAGAGTCTTCAGCTACTGAGAGGCATTATTAGCAAAAAGTTGGATTGGATCGATATTATAGAGAAGAAGCAGAGCCAAGGACTGGACAAGCTCAACAAGCTTGATGAGCATGCCCAGACTTTGATTGACCTGAAGACCCAGATCATGTGTCTCCAAGAGGCATAAACAACTTTTCAGTCCCATCTTAGTTCACAGACTGATCCAAGAAGCAACTCTACACAGACATATGCCTCATACCGATAGGTTCACCATATCCAGGCAGAGCCGATCCAGCATCTTCAGCACTATCAGCAGCCACCACCATCCTAGACAGTCAGATGGTGGTCTACCAATCGGATCAGCCCCTGGCAGCCCTTTCCCCGCCACACCTTGAGCACCAGGAACCGTTTATGGAAGTCAATGGGATCTGGTACTCCTAGTACCAACCTTAGTCTGGGATTCGTCGTGACCATCCTGGCTTTTGATGGTCCACTAGAGGCACCTCTTCCCAGCAGCAATCTCCAACTCTAGCAGGGCAGAGCATCCGGACTCAGCAGCCCCAGCACTCATACCAGTACTAGGAGCAACGGGGTCCTCATCCCCACTATGAACGATAACAGTGGAGGCAGGCACAACAGCCTCAATAGTACTCCCATCTCCCTCCTCACTACCAGTAGCAGTAGAGTCAGCCTCATTTCCAATGAGCCAACCCGTTTGTTTCTCATGCACCAGTCTACAAGAACCCAGCCCTTGATGACCTCGCATGCTTGCTCTCTGATCAGCAAGCCTCCTTTCGGCAAGAGATGAACGAGTTCCGGCAGGAAATGAGGGACATAATAAAGGGCAAGGCTGCCTACTCGCTTAGAATGAACCCAACCCGAACAACCTAAAGAGAAAATCTAAGCAGGTACAATTTACAGAGACTGCCACTCCTAGTGATATTTTGTATGATTCTTCTTCTATATTTAATTCTGATTTTATGACACATAGGAGCGGTAGGAAACCAGTCGATGGTGACTCGTCTGAGTGACATCCTGATGCAGATTCCAGGGCGCTAGATGAGGACAGAAGCGGTGATGATGCTGCTTATCATCATGATGATGATGATGATGACGGTGGTGCTGAAGCCACCAAGGATGTTGATCCAGATGAGGGTACTGAGGCCATCGTAGTTCCAGTTGCAGATGGTGGTGTTGATGCCACCAAGATTCCAGATGCTAGGTCAGAATGCAGTGATGATGCCACAAGTTCAGATGTTCTGGGTTGTACTGATGCCACCAAGTTACCTTCTATTGTGTTACCTTGTTTTATACCTGAGGATAGTTTTATAAAAACACAAAAAATGGAAAAACAACAAAAATCAAAAATATGAGTAAAGGAAAGGTATTTGTATCTCCTGTGAGTCCATCTACGTTGCATGATGATCTTTGCATGGATTCTAGCTCAATGCATGCATGGGAACCTACTCTTGACCCTCATCTCTTTGGAGAGGGTCCTTCCATCCAATTCCCGCAAGCACTCCGCTTTAGGAATGAGGACAAAAACAGAAAACCCAAAAAAGAGACAACAGATAGAGTTCAGCAAGCATATGATAGATAGATTTTAGATACAGTTGACTCTATAGGAGGCACTAGAACACATTCCTCTATTCTAGAAGAATTTGAGAGAGAAGACCACCATCCATAGGAATAAGAGGAACCACAAAGAAGAGATCCATGTGCTTACTCATGCCACCTACTTTGCTATTCAGAACCGATTTCCGGTCAAGAGATCTGATGCAGGACTTCTGTATGTCAAATGCCACATTCATGAGTAGCAGTTCGATCGTACTCTATTACACAACGGTTATTCAATTAAACCTTCTTCCAGCTACCTTACTCGAACAATTCGAGTTTGATCCTCTTAGATAGAGCAGGACAATCCTTCAGTTTGCTGATAGATCTGTCAAGAAGCCTAAGGGTTATTAAAGGATGTTGTCATCATAATTCAAGACCTAAAATTCCCCGTGAACTTTGTTGTACTGGACATGGAGATCTTTGAATTGGTGATCGATACCCCCATCATCTTAAGATGAGCATTCTTGGCCACAACCAAGGCAGTGTCCGATAGTGATAGCGGGAAGGTATACTTTCGCGTTGAGGGTGAAAATATACAAATAGAGATGATCGAGGAGACCAGAGCTAGAGATTCATCTTGATCAGAGAACACTACATACTCAGAGAAGATGGCAGATGCAGAGCTAGACGTCCACCAAGAGTGTGATTTGTGATTACAGATGATGAAACAGTTTGGGCAGATCTAGCAGCACGAGCTCTTGCCATCGCTTCAAACTTTACAGAGTTACAACTTACAGTGGATGAGAGTTCAGAGAGCACACTCAGGGCATAGGACACCTTAGAGGTTGATGATCATGGTCAGGATGGCGAGGCAGATTTTGTTTCATGTTATTCGAATCCAGATCCCTCAGACACAGACACTGATTTTGATTGGCAAGAGTTCGAATATTATTTGCTTGTCTTGTGCCCATAAAGCCTATAGCTAGGGAGGAGAGCGAGCCAGGATAGTTGACAGATATACCAGTAAGGTCGTCTTTATCAGATTCACATATACAACGAGAGTCTCACACACAGATCTGACAGCCTTCACACAGACATTTCAGAGGCCAGATTTTTCAGCTCTCACTTGTCCTGGATTGAAGACCTTGCTGCAGAGCATGAAGCATATATTCCTTGTGGGTGAGCCATATATGTTCTAGTAATTATCTTAGCAGATTTGATTGAAGACCGAGAATCCCTTTTGATGAAGCTTCTGGAAAGAAACGGTAAGGTAATCAGATGGAGTATAGCTAATCTCCAGAGGATAAGTCCAACCATGTGCTCCCACCACATCTATCTCAAATCGGATGCCAAGCCATCGCGAGAGTTCCAGTGAAGGCTGAACCCAAATCTTCGAGATGTGGTCATGAATGAAAAATCGAAGTAGTGAAGCATCGATTTTATCTACCTCATCTCTGACTCTAAGTGGGTTAGTCCATTGCATGCGGTACCCAAGAAAATGGGTATCATCACAGTTTTGAGCGAGTCTGGAGAGGAAATACCTACCCGAGTACCCACTTCTTGGAGGATCTAGTGGACTACAGACGATTGGATCATGCCACCAAGAAGGATCATTTCCCACTGCCATTTATTGATCATATTATCAAGAGTCTAGATGGGAGGAGTCGCTATTTTTTGGCGGGTACTTGGGTACAATCAGATGGCCATAGCGCCCGAAGACTAGGAGAAAACGACGTCAACCTGTCTGTTCGGAACGTATGATTTTAGATGGATGCCCTTTGGTTTATGTAATGCCCCGGCTACATTCCAATGGTTCATGCTTTCCATCTTCTCAAACATGGTGGGTGTTGAACGAGATTTTTCACGGGTCTAAAATACGTCTCACACAAGGCGGAGACGCAGTCGCTGTGGCGACCCGCAAGAAATTCCTATTCAAACAACAATTAACCCACAACAAAGATCAAACAATGAAAAGCGGTGCGGAGATAAAATTCACTATAACTCTACAACAAAGATGTGTATAGGTGCAAGTATGTGTAGAGTGTCGAACACAGGAAGCAAACAGGTAGATCAGGGAAAATGATGCTCAAAAATGACTGTGATGTAATTGTCTATATGTGTGCTATGTTTTTGTGGGTTTTAATTTTATATCTATTTTTTTATTTAATTTTGATTTTATATTTTTATATTTTGATTTTCAATTTACTGATTTTGTATTTTCTTTTTATATTTTAAGTTTTTATATTTTATTTTTCTTTTAATAAGAATATAAGATTATATAGGATATATATAAGAGATGAGAGAGGGATAAAAATAGGTAAAAATACTCAAAATTAAGGAAATAAAATATTTTTTGTACTTTTTATATTTTTATAATGTTTTTGTGATTTTTCCAAATTTTTCCTAATTTTTTTTGATATTTTTCAAGTTAAAAATACTAAAAACAATGCACAAAATTGAAGGTTGAAACTAAAATGAGGATGAAAAATATCAAAGAGAGTCCAAAAATAAAAACTACAGGAACTCTATTATAAATTTTACAAAAATATTAAAAGGCAGAGGGAGATTTATGCCATAATAAAATACAAAAAGCCTGGGTTAGAATGCAAAATACTCAGACTCAGGCGTGGTCCGAGGGCGTTGATATATCCACTTATGCCACGTGTTGATGCCTAGATGCCCGATACCCCTTTGCCTGCTGAAGTCTAAGATTAAAAGATCTCTGATCGATCTGACGGCCGGTAACGTGCTGAATCTGACGGCTACTGTACGTCTTCAAGAACATATGCGGATCTGACGGCCAGGGATGGCGGTGGAAGAACTAATGAAGAACTCCAGCTGGTTGAACTACGATCGTCCCCCGCGACCTCGCCAAGGCTCCTCCGACGTTGCTGAGATGGGAAATCTGCTCCTGCAAGTCGTCCGCAACTCGGAGGGGCTTCAACAGATCATGGCGATCTTCACCTACAGGCAGATTAAACACAAGGGAAAACGAAGAAAACTACCTCAACGGGCTTAAAAAGCCGGGAGGGGAACCTCGACGGCCACCCTTGGCCAGATATGATGGAAGCCACCCCTAACTCACCTAACGATGCCTCCAAGGAGCGGGGAGACTCGCTATCACCATGCTCTATCTAGACATCCAAGAAGGAACACTAGAACGGGTCCAATGGGGGTTCAAGGAAAGAAGGAAAGGTTGGGTGTTTTTGAAAAAGTGGTGGATGGGCCCCAAAGAACGAGGGACAATGGGCAAATGAAGAAGATCTTGGAAGATCCAAGTGGCCGGCATGAATCACGAACAAACAAGGAGAAAAATCCAAGAAGTCCTCGACGCCCAAGGAGGAAAGTTGTGACTCCCAAAAAATCATGAAGATGGGTCAAAACCCATTTCTGACACAGCCCAGACGTTGGGCAGAGAGTTGACCAAAGGTCAGCTTCTGCCACCTCCTGGTTGGTCCACGTGGACCAACCATGAAAAAGTATGGGGAAAAAGATTGTAAAATAAATTAAAAATAATAAATGATTTTATAAAATTAAACTTATAAAATAAAAAACGTTTACTATTTTTTAAATTATTTTATTATGATTTTTATTTATTTTTTCGAGATTTAAAATACAAGTTTCCTTTTATATGTTATATACAGGTATATTCATCTATATATTTTAATATTTTATTTTTATTTTGTATATTTTATTTTATTAAATTTATTTATCATTTTATAAATTTATAACTTATTTTTATAAACTTAAATATCTTTTTATTTTATTTTTCTGATTATTATGTACAATTAAATAAATAAAAGTATAATTCACATAGGTATAGTTATAGGTATCATACCACTATGTTGTATATAAGTATTTTATTTTTGAGTTTTATTGATGTTTTTTATTTCAATTTTAATATACATATATATTATAAGTAATATTTGAAAAATTATAAAAATATAAAAGTATAAAAATAAAGAATAATAAATGAAATGAATATTTTAATCAGCATATGCATACAAGAAGGGTCCAAAACTCAACTTTCAAACCGTAACTCTGAAAAATAAAAAACCACCATAATTAAATAGCTTATTAAAAATTATATAAAATTAAAGGTGATTTGATACGTTTCGAGTTTTTATTTGAGAGATACATGTCTGGGAAATTGGGATTCTGAAAACTTATTCAGATCATAACTTTTTATCTATACATTATTTTTGTATGAAATCAATTTTGTATTTTTCTATATTTAACTATCTACAACTTTCATGTTCAAAATTTCTTTATTTGAAGTATAAAAAGTGGAACCAAAAATAGGTCCCAAAATGAATAAAGAATGAATTAAATAAATGGGATTTTTATTGTATTTGGTCCTTATCTCCCCCTACTTTATTCCTTATCGGCCTAGTCATCGAGATGCCTAGGTTTGGGGTTTCGGGTCATAAAATATGTGCAATATTTTATTCTTTTTTTTCTTTTCTTTATTCTATAATTTTGGCTTTAAATACCGTATTTTCTACACAATTTGTACAATAATGCATGAATGATAAAATGCGTAAATTAATGCTATTTATCAGCATTTACTAGGGTTTTTAAGGCCAAAATGATAGAATAAAGATGATGAAACATAATTCACCATCCCCCTATACCTGCCTTTGCTAGTCCCTAGCAAACACTTATGCAATAAGTGCATAACAGAAAAACAAAGAAAAGAAAAAGAAGAAACTTGGATTGAATTTAATTATCAAACTTGTCTTCACAAAATCAAAGTTTGGAGCTTAAGTAGGACCTTTAGAATTTTAGTGCGGGCGGAACCTTAATGAGAACCCGATTTGAAATCCAACAGCCTTCGAGAATCCCCAAACTCTGCTCAAGTCTTCTCAATTGCTAGGTCAGAAATATTTCAACTCGTACGCAAACCATTACGACTATGAATTAGACTTGTACAGTGTAAGTGATGATGGCTCTCCCCAACTGAAATGACAAAGAGACTGGCTTCTCTAATATGACAACCCAATGATTCCCCAGTCCAACAACTCATTCCTCGAGGAGCAGGGTATTCCCTTCTAAGTTCAAGTAGCAACCAGCTCAAGAGGAGGGGGTGAAGAGAAGAATGGACAGTAGCAAGTGTAGATACATATCCTGGGATGCAAGACCAGTTTAGTCAAGCCATCTAGCTGCATGCTCACATGATTTGACTTTGAAGCTCAAGCTTGCTTATTTGACTATACACATATGTACACTCCGACAGGCATTTTTATTTTTGTACAGGTTTGTCCACTTTTTTTTGGAGTTTTTGATTTTTGCATTTTTTTGAATACTATATACAACAGCATTTACAAAGGGAGTTTTTCCTCTTGAGCCAGTGGACTATCCCTCTTTTAAAGCTTTATTGCAACTCAAAATCTCCTGTCCTCAAAACTCATCATCACCAGATGAGTTGGGGTACACTTCCCTCCCTAGAGGAGGACAAGTGTTTCCACCTGTGTGCGTCTCATACCTGCAAATCCAACCCCCTCACCACTCCAACTGAGTTGAGCTAGTGAAAGGTGCAGGTGTCCAAGTTAGGTCACTATCAACAAGAGTCGTGCGTGTGCTCCGAAATACTCTACTTAGGCAGTCAAGAATCCATTGAACCAAGTCTCGTGATCCTCGAAGAATTAAGTCAACTAGACCTGAAGTACCTCAATTCCAGCTCCTATAAGGTTCCTGTTATTAGGTAGATTTAAGGTCCAACCAAGCTCCAAAATTCGGATTTTACTTAGACTTGTTCAACCATCAAACTCAATCTGAAAAATGCTCATGCTATGCGGAATGCAGGAGATCTTTTGTGATTCAATTTTCAAAGGTTTTGAACTTTTTATGGATTTTTCAAAAGGTGATGCATATGCATTTTTTTGGATTGTTCAAAAAGTTTTTTCAAATGTTTTTGGTGTTTTAATTTTGCAAATGTTTTTTGTGATTTCTAAAAACAAAAGATTTTGGCTAAAAGCTAGGTACAAATATTTACACGGGGATGCATCTTATGTTTATAAGAATTAGATTTTAAGGATTTACAAGGGTAAGTGGTAAATTTTATAGGTATATAATAAAGAATTTTAGTTGAGATGTATATATTCCTCAAACTTATTTGACACAGGTTTTTCAAATAATTTTGAAAACTATAGTCCAAAATAAGTTTTACAAACAATTTTTGCAAACATGTACACACATTTGAAAATCATTTTTCAAAGGTTTTTCAAACGGTATATATAGATTTTTCATATATTTTTCAACTATTTTTTAAACTAATTGCAAATCGTTTTCCAAACATTTTATTTCACACAAAGAAATTAATTTTACAATCAAAATGTTTTTAGAAAGGTTGAAAACATGTAACAAAATGTTTTCAAAAGATTTTTCCAAAAGGTTTTCAAACTACTTTTCGAACATTTTGAAAAAAATATTTTCACCTGATTTATTAATCAGTAAATACAAAAAGAATTTGAGGAACAATCACATCTTTTTATTAAGGTTTTTAATGAATTTTATAGGTATAATAGCATAGTTATTAATAAAAATGCGAAAGTACGTGCAAAATATACAACCCCCCTATACTTAGCTTGAGCTACGTCCTCATAGATCAGAGAGAAAAGAGAAGGCATAACTCGTACTGAGTATAGGAAAATCTAAAGAATAAGGAACGAATAAAGGAATGAACAAATGAGAAGTTGACCATCTCCCCTATACTTAGGATCAAATAATCCTAAGTATAGCAGACTGTACACAAAGCAGGGAGGGTCAAGGGTGGGAGTGAACAGATCGTACTCAGACTGTCTCCCCCTGTACTTAGGGTACGATATCCCTAAGTATAGACAAGAAGAGGAGATTTTGGAGGGGATCAAAGAATAGAAATACTCGAGGTGCACACCCCTCTATACTTAGTACAAAGTACGTCCTAAATATAGAAAATTGACAAAAAGGGGGCGATACCTACTCGGTAGATAAAGAAGATAGAAGAGGAAAAGAAGAAAAGAGGTCAGATGATGGAAGAAGATAGAGAAGGATGTACACATCACTCCCCCTATACTTAGGGTAAAAGAAGCCCTAAGTGTAGGCAACAACAGGAGTAATGAAACGGACCAACGAATGAACACTCGGCTCATCCACCCCCCCTCCCATACTTAGGACAAAGTACGTCCTAAGGCACTCGAGAATGGGGTGGTTGAGCATAACGGGAGAGAGACGGAGGTACACAAAAGTGAATATACAACAGAGTGGATATACATATGGTCAAGAAGGTCGAAAGCAAACCTACTTGCGGGACCGCTGAGGAATAGATCTAGTGTGGTGCAGGTCGACATCGGGGTCCTCAGATGACACTAATCGATCCGGGTCGATGGGGTGTAGGTACTCAGTGGCCCTAGGGCGAAGAGGCACAGATGGATCAGTGAAAGAAGTACGACTAGGTCCGGCCTTGGGAGTCTCGCTGAAATCAATGTGAAATGAGACGAACTCATCATCATCGAAAGAAGTGTAATTAGAGTCGTCCTGCGAGGTCTCATCCAGGTCAAAACCAAAAGGAACGAACTCATCAGTAGAAGTAGTCGAACTCTGTTCGTCCTCAATAATCTCGACCGGATCATGTTTCTCATCATATGGGTCGAATTCTTGGATAAACGCGACCAAATCAAATTCAGCCTTTGTCTCATCTTAATCTAAGTGAACAAGAACGGACTCATCAGTGAAAGTAGTTGAGTCATGTCCGTCATGTCTAGTCTCTGCATCTACCCTATGCTCAATGGTGTCGATCGTGTAAATCCCATGGATTTCATCAACACAATGTCAATCATAGAAAAAGGAAACTCCAAGGTCTATGCTTTCCGAGACTTCCTCCTTGGAGAGGAATTCTCGGGTCTCATCATTAGTCATAAAGAAGGTCTCTCTGATATCCTCATAAATATCATAGGCCTCAGGGTCAGCCAAGATAGGTGAAGGTGCATCAGGTGCAGGTCTTTGATCAGCTGTCGGTGTGGTGATCAACACTTCGCTCCTGTCACCAGGACAAAAGTGAATCTCTCCTGATCCGTAGTCAATAACGACCCTCGCAAAGGCAAGGAATGGTCGTCCCAGGATGATTGGAGAGTGCTCCCATGTGGAGGTCTCCATGGGCAATACGACAAAATCAATTGTGTAGCTCGTGCCCTGAATACAAATGACGGTGTTTTCAAGGATACCCTTCGGCCTCTTGATAGATCCATCAGCAAATTGTACGATCATCCTAGTTTTCTTGAGAAGCGCTAAATGAAGAGACTGTACCAGTGAGAAGGGTAATATGCTAATCGAATCACCATTGTCGAGGAGAGTGTGATCACATGTATGGTCAGAGATGGTGCAGCTAATGAAAGGTGTGGCAGTGTTCTCTTCTTAGGAATGGGACAGTGTGTAAATGGCATGGGAAGTGGTCATGGTCAAGATATGACGCTCAGATATGCCTCTCCGCTTTCTCTTCTTGGGAGGAGGAGCAAATAATTGGGTCATGGCCTGCTGAAGTGGGTCACATATGATCTTATGAATAGTAGCCACCACTTCCAGTTAAGATAGCATTTTTTGAATTTTTGGACCTCCTCCATATAAGGGAGGAAGTCGGAATCAGCATATACACGAGGCATACCAAGAGCAGTCTGTACAGCGCCATCCTCGGGGTCAAACGTGGGACAGGGTGTGAAAGGCTATGTGGTCGAAGGGTCTGACAAGTGAGCATTCTCCTCACAGTCTGACTCAATCATGTGTCTCCTGAAATCTTTTTGTGTTTTTAAAATTTTCTCATTTTTTTGTATTTTGGGCGATTGCAAGCTCTCACAAGAATCGTCATTCAAGTCCGAATCATCAAATCATGAAGCATCGATATGGCTCTAATTTAGATAGCTGAGGTCATCAATCCTAGAATTCATTTGCTCCATGAACCGAGTCAAGGTCCCAAATGTGGACATCGTGAGAGGTGACTCCAACAGATCAGTCTCGGTTGGATGTGAAGGTGGAAAGTACAGAGGTGGCGGTGGGTAAAAGTTCGAGGTCTGATACTGTGGCTGATATGTAAAAAAAGTAGGAGGGTAGTCCTCCTGAAAAAAGTGAGGTGGACCGAATGGAGGGTACGAGGGATCCGTGAAAGTCGGACAAAAATCACTCCAATCGGCAATCTCGAAACAAAAGGTAGGGATCGGGAGAGCGCGATGGTAAAGTCAAAGAGTGGAGAAAAGGCGCAAATGCGCAGAAAAGATCAAGAATACACACAAGCAAGCAAACTCACACAAAACAAACCCTCAATTCACCTACTCAAATCGGTGAAGATCGCAAAAATGCGGTCTTTTTATCTTGTCTGTTTTAGAGTTAGGTGAGAAGTCAAAAATTTGCACAAACACTTAGGGGTTAAAATGGGATTTTGGCACTATTCCTTAGTGTGTGCGCAAGCAAGTAAAAGCAAAGACAATGAGGGGATTACTCGCCCCAATACAAGATTTTTCTTTTTGGTCTTTTTTAGGGTCAAGTAATGTTAGCAGTCCTAATTTTATTGGTTATCACCTTTTTTAGGATTTTTAGAATGCACGAGCCTATTGAGGAGTCAATTCCTTTAAGCACCTAGGTAATCAAAATCAGAGGGAGAGGCGAAAAAGTAATGCAAGCGACAATCAATGATGAATGCTAACACGTAAATGCTCACCTTGCCTCCAGCACTCTACATGCAAGGATGCTCAGCAGAATTGAAACCTAAACTATATGAAAATGTAAGCCGATGAAATCGTCCTAGGATGAGGAACTGCTATTAGCGTGAAGAACCGATGCTAATGACTCAGAATGGAACCGAAGTGTCCGGTCTTGGAGTCTCCTCGGTGCCCACCATAGTGGGTCCTGCACGCGATGTATGGAGAACTCTCGCGACGTGGTGGTTCCGAGACTAAGTGAGAAGCAATTCAAAATTTGACTAAGTCCAAACGTATCTATAGGCACAGGCAAATATATTAGGTGTTTGGCCTTAATCTATCACAATCAATCCTAAAGCTAAGGGCTCATTCACACAAATTAAGGCAAACAAAACCGAGAAACAAAATAAGAAGAAAGGTGATGAAAACCGTGAAAAACCGCGGTAAGCCCCCAAGTGAACAATCACTTGAAAATTAGGCCCGAATGTCCAAGTCCTGAGTACCTGTATTATTACAACAAATAGTGGTCTCTCTCTCACAAAAATTACACAAGTAAATAAAAAATGCTCAAAATGTGACTGTCTTCTCAAGTCCTCCCTGCCTCCTTTGATGCTAGGTCAGAAGTCTCATGCCGCCTTCACGTGGGCGCATAGGCGCTTAAGGTGGAGCGCCTCCCTCGATCCACAGTTCCTCGCACAAAGTCCACAAGAGAGGGTGATTAGACAAGTCAAATAATTATATCAAATAAATGAGCAAATAAATAAGGCAAAAATATATGCAAGTAATCACAATCAAGTAAAAAGTCGATCTATGCATTGTTGCTCCCCAACAACAGCGCCATTTGTTGAACGGGATTTTTCACGGGTCTAAAATACGACTCACACAAGGCGGAGACGCAGTCGTTGTTGCGACCTGCAAGAAATTCCTATTCAAACAACAATTAACCCACAACAAAGATCAAACAATGAAAAGAGGTGCGGAGTTAAAATTTATTATAACTATACAACAAAGATGTGTATAGGTGTAAGTATGTGTGGAGTGTCGAACACAGGAAGCAAACAGGTAGATCGGGGCAAATGATGCTAAAAAATGACCGTGATGTAATTGTCTATATGTGTGCTATGTTTTTGTGGGTTTTAAATTCCATATATATTTTTATTTAATTTTTGATTTTATATTTTTATATTTTGATTTTCAATTTACTGATTTTGTATTTTCTTTTTATATCTTATTTTTTTATATTTTCTTTTTCTTTTAATAAGAATATAAGATTATATAGGATATATATAAGAGAGATGAGAGAGGGATTAAAATAGGTAAAAATACTCAAAATATAGGAAATAAAATATTTTTGTACTTTTATATTTTTATAATGCTTTTGAAATTTTTCAAAATTTTTCCTAATTTTTTTTGTATTTTTCAAGTCAAAAATACTAAAAATAGTGCACAAAATTGAAGGTTGAAACTAAAATGAGGATGAAAAATATCAAATAGAGTCCAAAATTCCTCAAATTATCTTTAAAGTAAAGATAATAGAACAAAGAAAATTTAAAGACCAAAATTATATTTCTAGGATTTTTATGGTATTTTTAAGATTTTATAAAGATTTTAGGGGTTTTCTAGTTTTTAGGAGTTTTCTTTTGTATTTTTTATGATTTTTGGTCTGGAGTTAAAAGATGCAAAAACACACAAAATGTATTTTTTTGGAATTTTTCAAAAATGCTTTATAATTTTTATGTATTTTCTAATGCAAATAGTCAAGAAAATGCATGTTTTTGAATTTTTATAAATAATAAAATGCAATAAAAATGCAAAATAAAAATATAGCATGAAAGATCAACAAAACGAAAATACAATGATATTTTTTCGGTAATTTTTAGAGTTTTATAGATGTATGGAATATATAGAGCCAACAAAGAGAAACTACACTACTAGCAAGGGTGTATGTATAAATAGGTAAAAGCGCGAGGGCCAACGTGTAACTTTCCACAAAATATATAATGCAATAAAGAATTTTCTGGACTAAATATTAATACCCAAAAGATCAGGGCTAGACATGCAAAAAATCTAGAGCTCACAAGCCACACACGTGACCCTGGCAGGAGCCTGGATGCAATAACAAAAAACTATAGGGTCTTGATTATAAATTTTAAAAAAATATTAAAAGGTAGAGGAAGGTTTATGCCTTAATAAAATACAAAAAATGTCTGGGTTAGAATGCAAAATACCCAGACTCAGGCGTGATCCGACAACGCTGACAGTTATGCCACGTGTCGAAGCCTGGACACCCGATACCCCTTCGCCTGCTGACAGCTGAGATTAAAAGATCTCTTATCGATCCGATGGCCGGCAACGTGCTGAATCTGATGGCTATTGTGCGTCTTCAAGAACATATGCAGACCTGACGGCCCGGGATGGCGGTGGAAGAACTAATGAAGAACTCTGGCTGGCTGAACTACGATCGCCCCCCGAGACCACGCCAAGGCTCTTCCGATGCTGCTGAGATGGGAAATCTGCTCCTGCAAGTCGTCCGTAACATAGAGGGGCTTCAACAAATCATGGTGGTCTTCAATGGACCCCGGGCGCGCGAGGACACTGGAGGTGCTCCTGGAGTGAAATGGGGCGCATATGCCCCCTTCCAGCCGTGAAACCTGAGTTAAAAACATAGAGATGCTTGTGCGATGTGTGCTGGGCTTTTATTGTTGTATATGGGCGATTGGCGAGGTGGAGTGATGGAAGATGGTGGCTCATCGGAGTAAACTCCGATGATGAGTGAATTAAATGATCAAAGCGCAATAAATACGCATAAAAAAGGGAAATGAAAGGTACAACCTACGAGTATATTAATCACAAGGAAAAATAAAGAAAACCACCTCATCGGGCTTAAATGGCCAGGAGGGAACCTCAATGCCCACCTTGGTCGGAGATGATGGGAGGCACCCCTAACTCGCCTAACGACGCCTCCAAGGAGCGGGGAGACTCGTTGTCACCTTGCTCTATCCAGACCTCCAAGAAGGAGCGCTAGAATGGGTCCAAGGGGGTTCAAGGAATGAAGGAAATGTTGGGTGGTTTTTGAAAAAGCGGTGGACGGGCCCCAAAGAACGAGGGACAGCGGGCAAAGGAAGAAGATCTTGGAAGATCCAAGTGGCCGGCGTGAATCACGGACAAACAAGGAGAAAAATCCAAGAAGGCCTCGATGCCCAAGGAGGAAAGATGCGACTCCCAAAAAATCGCGAAGATGGGTCAAAGCCCATTTCTGACACAGCCCAGATGTTGGGCAGAGAGTTGACCAAAGGTCAACTTCTGTCGCCTCTTGGTTGGTCCACGTGGACCAACCAGGAAAAAGTCTGGGGAAAAGATTGTAAAATAAATTAAAAATAATAAATGATTTTATTAAATAACTTATAAATAAAAAATTTTATTATTTTCAAAATTATTTTCTTATGATTTTTATGTATTTTTTCGAGATTTAAAATTACAAGTTTCCTTTTATATGTTATATACAGGTATATTCCACTATATATTTTAATATTTTATTTTTATTATATATATATTCTTTTATTAATTTTATTTATCATTTTATAAATTTGTAACTTATCTTTATAAACTTAAATATATTTTTATTTTATTTTTCTGATGTATTATGTATAATTAAATAAATAGAAGTATAATTCACATTGGTATAGTTATAGGTATCATACACATATGTTGTATATAAGTATTTTATTTTTGAGTTTTATTGATGTTTTTATTCCAATTTTAATATACATATATATTATAAGTAATATTTATAAAATTATAAAAATATAAAGTATAAAAATAAAGAATTATAAGTAAAATGAATATTTTAATCAGTAAATGTATACAAGAAGGGTCCAAAACTCAACTTTCAAACCGTTACTCTGAAAAATACAAAACTACCTTCATTAAATAGCTTATTAAAAATTGTATACAATTAAAGGTGATTTTGATACGTTTCGAGTTTTTATTTGAGAGATTCAGGTCTGGGAAGTTGGGATTCTGAAACTTATTCAGATCATAACATTTTATCTATACATTATTTTTGTATGAAATCAAATTTATATTTTTCTATATTTAATTATCTACAACTTTCATGTTCAAAGTTTCTTTATTTGAAGTATAAAAAGTGGAACCAGAAATAGGTCCCAAATTGAATAAAGAATGAATTAAATAAAAGGTACTTTTATTGTATTTTGGCCCTTATCTCCCCCTACTTTATTCCTTGTCGACCTAGTCATCGAGATGCCTAGGTCTTGAGGTTTCGGGTCATAAAATATTTGCAATATTTTATTCTTTTTCTTTTTCTTTTCTTTATTCTATAATTTTGGCTTTAAAAACTGTATTTTATACACAATTTGTACAATAATGCATGAATGATAAATGCCTAAATTAATGCTATTTACACGCATTTACTAGGGATTTTAAGTCCAAAATGATAGAATAAAGATGATGAAATGTAGATTCATAAGTGGGTGAATATTTAGAGGTATTCATGGATGACTTTTCGGTCTATGGTGATGGTTTTGATGCGTGTCTTGACTGCTTAGACCGAGTACTTCAACGCTGCATCGAGATCAACCTTGTTCTATCTTAGGAGAAGAGTCACTTGATGATGACTCAAGGGACGGTCCTTGGCACATAATATCCAACAAAGGCATGGAGGTCGATCCGTCCAATGTGGATATTATCAATAAACTCAATCCACTGTCCAATTTGTGATAGTTGCGGTCTTTTCTGGTGCATGTCGGTTTCTACCGACAGTTCATACAGGACTTCAACAGGATTACCCGACCGCTCATTGATGTGTTGACAAAAGACACTGAGTTCATTGTAGATGATAAGTGTTTGGAGACATTTGAGACACTCAAGGGATTAGTTGTTCAGGATCATGTCCTTCAGCCACCCGATTGGTCTCTCACATTCAAGATCATGAAGGACGCTTCTAATTTTTCCATAGGGACTGTTCTTGGATAGAGGAGGGATGGATTGTCGTTTGCAATTCACTACGCTAGCCGGACTTTGGATGCCGCTCAACAGAACTACACCATGACTAAGAAGGAGATGCTAGTTGTAGTCTTTACTTTGTATAAGTTTTGATCTTACATTATTGGATCTAGAGTGATCATATACACATATCATACCACCATCCGATACCACATGGCAAAGAAGGATGCCAAAGCCATATTAACTAAATGGATCCTTCTACTCCAGGAGTGTGATATAGAAATATAGGATAAACCTGGATTCAAGAATGTGGTGGTGGATCATCTCTCCCGATTAGATCATCTTGAGGATTTAGAGTAGACCGCACCTATTATAGAGACTTCCCAGACGAGGCGATTCTTGCTATCACCTCGCTTCTATGGTACATTGATATTGTGAACTATCTTTTTGCCAAGAAATTTCCACAATGTTAGCCCAGACAGTGACTTGAAACCTTCCTTGCAAAGGCCAAGTCATACCATTGGGAGGATCCCACCCTTTACCATGAAGGGGGGATAGTGTCTGGCGTCGGTGTATTCCTTAGGAGGAGCACCACAGTGTCCTCACCTATTTCCACTAGCTTGAGGCAGGAGGACATCACTCTGGGAGACGGAAATCATAGAAGGTTCTCCAATATGAAATTTGGCGGCCTACCCTATTCAAGGATTCTGATGAATTCATGAAAAGGTGCACTGACTATCAGAGGAGGGGCACTTGTGGATAATGTGATATGATTTCGATGCATCCATTCACTTCTGTGAGGTTTTAATGCATGGGTCATCGATTTCATGGGTCCATTCCCTAAGAGTCAGGGATTTGAGTACATTCTACTTTTTGTGGATTATGTTAGTCGTTAGGTTGAGGTCATCCCCGCCAAAGCTACAGATGCTAAGACTGTTTGCAAAGTTTTGAGGAAAAATATCATTTCACGGTTTGGGGTACCGAGAGTCTTGATTTCAAATGGGGGACTCATTTTATCAACAATGAGGTAAGGTCCCTTTCTAACAAGTTCAACATTGATCATCGAGTTACCACTACATATCACCCTCATACTAATGATCTTGCAAAAGTATCGAATAGAGAGATCAAGACTATATTGCAGAAGGTTGTCTGCCCAGATCGAAAGGATTGATCATAGCTTTTGGACTCAGCCTTATGGGCTTATAGGACTTCCTTCAAGACACCTTTAGGCACGTCTCCTTTTCAGCTCGTTTATGGCAAGCCGTGCCACTTACCACTGGAAATCAAGCATAAGTGACTTTGGGCAGTTGTAGAGATATTATTGGATCCCAATAGTGTAGGAGATCAAAGGAAAGCAGAATTAGCAGCCCTATAGGAGTTGAGAGACACAACCTTTTCAAATAGCCTACAATACAAGGATAGAGTAAAGATATGGCATGATTCTCGTATCAGCCATAAACAGTTTGAGCCAAACCCGAGAGTATGGCTATTTGATTCTAGGTTGAGATTATTTCTAGGGAAATTACAAAGCAAATGGAAGGGACAATGCTTGGTCATAAAGGTGCACGACAACAGAAGCATTGATATATCTGAGTTGTCATCTAATTCCATCTTTCGGGTTAATGGTCAGCGCATGAAGCATATCTTGATCATGATCCATTGATCGTTAGTGTTTCCCCTATTCATTTTGTATGAGATGTAGTCTTTGACTCACATCATTTGCATCTCATACCTGATTATCACTTCTTCTCCGTAGTTGTATAGATTCAAATTGACCATATCATACATTCTTTTTGGTTAATACCCCGCCTTTATCTTATGATTATGCTATACTTAGGGGACACATTACCCTAAGTATAGGGGGTATCTGATGAATCTCTATTTCATCATCTTTATTCTATCATTTTGCCCTTAAAAATCGTAGTAAATGCGTGTAAATAGGCTTAATTCATGCATTTTATCATCCATGTATTGTTGTCTATACTGTATATAAAAAGCAGCTTATAAAGCCAAAATTATAGAATAAAGAAAATAAAAGACTAAAATATTGCAAATATTTTATGACCGAAACCTTGAGACCTAGGCATCTCGATGACTAGGTCGACAGGGAATAAAGTAGGGGGAGATAAGGGCCAAAATACAATAAAATCCCTTTTATTTAATTCATTTCTTATTCATTTTGGGACCTATTTTTAGTTCCACTTTTTATACTTGAAATAAATAAACTTAGAACATAAAAGTTATAGATAATTAAATATAGAAAAATTAAAAATTAATTTTATACAAAAATAATATATAGTGTACAAATATACTCCAAATAAGTTTTCAAAATCCCAACTTCCCAGACCCATATCTCTCAAATAACAACTCAAAATGTATCATAATCATCTTTAATTTTATAGAACTTTTAATAAGCTATTTAATGAAGGTGGTTTCACATTTTTTAGAGTTACAGTTCGAAAGTTGGTTTTTGGACCCCTATTATTTACTTATACTGATTGAAATATTAATTATATTTATTATTCCTTATTTGTATAATTTTATATTTTTATAATTTTGTAAATATTATTTATAAGATATGTATATAATAAAATAGGAATAAAAACATCAAGAAAACATAAAAGTAAAATACTTGTATAAAATATATAGATGAATTGCCTATACTTATACCTATATATAATATATCTATTTATTTAATTGTATATAATACATCAAAAATAAAATAAAAATATATTTAATTGTATACAATTAAGTTATACATATATAAAATAATAAAAAATTAATAAAATTAAATTTACAAAATAAAAATAAAACATTAAAATATAAATGAATATACATGTATATAACCCATAAAAGGTAACTTATAACTTTAAATTTTGAAAAAAATCAATAAAAATCAGAATAAAATACTTTAGAAAATAATTAATATTTTTAATTTTATAACCTAAAATTAATAAAATCGATTACTATTTTAATTGATTTTATAATTCTTTTTTCCAAGGATTTTTCTGATTGGTCCACGTGGACCAACCAGAATCATCTGTTGGTTGACCTCGGTCAACTCTCTGACCGAGGTATGTCCTGTGTGAGACGTAGTTTTTTGTCCGTCTTTGCGGATCTTTTGAGGTCGCGTCTTGCACGTTCTCAAGATGATTCCTTCTTGACTTTTGTTCTCCATATATCGAGGATTCACGCGAATGGCTTGTTTCGATTTTTGGATCGTTGCATCGTCTGCCACACTTCGATCTTTGAGATACCCCAGCCTTATTTTACAAAAACCACCTTCCTCCTCGATTTTATTTTGAACCCTCTTTTGACATGTTTTCCTTCGTTTCATGAAGCATGGGATTGAGCAAGGTGACAGTGAGCTCTCCAGCTCTCGAGAGGTGAGGTTAGGCGGGTCGAGGAGCGGCTCCACCCCCATCTCCAGCCTCCAACTATCGAGGTCTATCTCTAGCATTTCATGCCATTGAGGTCTGCATTCCCTTTATTTTACATGCATACTTAGCTTCCTCTTAGTCTTGAGAATTGATTACTACCATCCGATTCACTTTTTATCCAATCGACCACCTTCGCCACCACCTCGCTGGAGCTTGCTCCGGCGAACTCCTTTCTTGTCGTTCTCTGCCATGTCGCATCGCTACAGGGTCGAGGCATTTTACCCTAGATCCCATAACCATTCCCCTGCAGGTACAAGCATCCTCGAAGCGCCTGGAGGCCATTTTGCCCTTTACCGGAGACATTCTGGAGGCACTTAGTTCCCTCGCCTTTGTGGTCGTGCTATGACGCACCTCCGACAGTTTTGAGGCTTCCAGCACCTAGAGCAGCCTGCAGGATCGTCGTCGGCCTTTTTGAAGCCTGAAGGAGCGCCAGAGGTCGAGGATCGAGGTCAGGGAAGCTCGCCTCGCCGCGATTTCTTCTTTGTCCTCATCTTCCAGCCGTTGGATCTGGCTGGTTCTTGGAGAGGAGCAGCAGATGTCAGATCTTCTAGAACTTCCATCGTCGAATCCCCTTGGGTTATCTAATCTAGCATGTCTGTTCCAAATTGTTAACGCGTGTTCGAAGACCGACATGTGGCAAGTGGATTATCATCAGTCGTCGGATGGCACCAGGCACTGGATACTTTGCATATAAACCCTCACCATTTTTGTAAATAAATATTAGTAATAAATATTTTATTTATCATTTAATATTTTTGTAATATTTATAAAAAGGCACCTGAACTTTGAAGATTTACATTTCAGTCCTGGCCATGTCACTTCACGTGACGCTTCACATGAGGGGACATTTTGTGGCCAGGCCCTTGGGTTCCCGATTATTTCGATTCAGTTTATAAGTTATTTATTGAAGTTTTATTTCTTTGGACATTTTGCATTATAGCCCTTAAGGTTTTTCGAAAATACAATTCTATCCCCGTGAGTAGAATGTGTGTTTAGGCATGTGTTCTTTGGCGACTTTGCAGAGATACTCGTGTGGCTTTGGGTAATTACACTTGGTCCATTAACTTTTTAAATCAGTTATTAATTTTTTTGGAAATTTACACTGTGGCCCAGATATTTCTGGATATTTATAAATATACCCTTGCTAGTAGTGTAGTTTCTCTTTTTGTCTTTGTTTATTTCATGCATCTATAAAAAACAAAAAAATCCCCCAAAAATAGTCGAAGTTTCATGTTGCATTGCACATTCACGCCATATTTTTATCTTGCATTTTTTTAAGTATTTTCATATTTATAAAAAATAAAAAACATGCATTTTCTTTCTTATTTGCATTAAAAAATACATAAAAATTATAAAACCTTTTTGAAAAATTCCAAAAAATGTGTTTTATATTTATTTACACATTTTACATTACCAGACCAAAAATCACTAAAAAAATATAAAAGGAAAACTCATAAAAATTGTAAAACCCCTAAAACCTTTATTAAAATATTAAAAGCTCATGAAAAATCCTAAAAATATATTTTTGTCTCTGAATTTTATATATATTATTATCTTTATAAAAATTAATTTGGAGAATTTTTGCCTCTATTTTATATTTTGCTCTCCCTTTTAATTCAAGCATTTATTTTATTCCCTGTTATGAGTATTTTGAACTTAAAAAATACCAAAAATTAGCAAAAATATAGAAAAATCACAAAAACATTAGAAAAATATAAAAGCACAAAAATTTTTTATTTCCCAAATTTTGAGTATTTTTACCTACTTTTATCTCTATCTCTCTCCTTCTTATCTTGTATATATACTCTTTATATTGTTTTATATATATTTTAAAACAAAAAGAAAATGACATAAATATAAAATATAAAAAGAAATATAAAATCAGAAAATTAAAAATCAAAATACAAAAAGATAAAATCAAAAATCAAATAAAAATGTAAAATTAAAAAACCTACAAAAAATAGCACATATAAACAAACGCATCACATTCATTTTTTAGCATTCTTTACCCCGATCTACCTCTTGCTTCCTGTGTTCGACACTCTACACTACTTGCACTATACACATCTTTTATAGAGTTATAATAAATTTTAAATCAGCACATTTACTTTCATTGCTTGATTTATTTGCTGGGTTAATTGTTGACTAATTGGGGTTTTGTGAGTGGTCGCCACAATGACTTTGTCTCCGCCTTGTGTGAGACATATTTTGACCCTCGCAAAATCTCGATTAACAAATGGCGTCGTTGTTAGGGAGCAACAACATTTAGATTGGGATTGATTTTTTTATTGTGATATTTTTCTATATTTTGCTCTATTTGTTCTCTTTTATTTGATATATATTATTGAGTTGTCTAACCCATATTTTTGTTGACTTTTTGCGAGGAACCCCGGTTCGAGGGAGGCGCTCCACCCTAGGCGCCTACGCACCCACGTGAAGCCGATGTTAGCTTGTCGGCCTAGCACCAAGGAGACCTAGAGAATTTTGGAAGATCGAGCTCCATTTATTTTCTTGTATTTATTGTGTAATTTGTGTGAGAGAAACCACTATTATTGTAGCAATACAGGTACTCTAGACTTTGGACTTTTGGGCCCGATTTCCAAGTGATTGCTCACTTGGGTGTTAACCGCAGTTTTGCCGTGTTTTCATCGTATTTTTTCATTTATTTTTCGTTTTTTTTTCTTTCTTTTTGTGTGATTGAGCCCTTGTTTTAGGATTGCTTGCGATACATTAAGGCTAAACACCTAATATATTTACTTGTGCCTATAGTGACGTTTGGACTTAGTCAAATTTTGAATTGCTTCTCACTTAGTCTCGAAACCATCGCATTGCGAGAGTTCTTTATATAACGCTTGCAGGACCCATTGTGGTGGGCACCGAGGAGACTCCAAGACCGGGCACTTTGGTTCTATTCTAAGACATTAGCATTGGTTGTTCACGCTAATAGCAATTTCTGAACTTAGGGTGATTTCATCGGCTTGCATTTGCATATAGTAGGTTTCAATTCTGCAGAGCATCTTGCATGTAGAGTGTTGGAGGCAAGGTGAGCATTTACGTGTTAGAATTCATCATCGTTTTACGCTTGCATTGCTTTTCCATCTCTCTACCTTTGATTTTGCTAACCTAGGTGTTAAGTAAAACTGACTCCTCGTTAGGCTCGTGCATTTGTCACTAAAAATTCAAAAAGTGATAAGCAATAAAATTGGGACTGCTAAGATTACTTGACCCTAAAATCGATCAAAAAGAGAATATTTGTCTTGGGAGACTAATCCACTCATGGTCTTCGCTTTTACTTGCTCGCGTACACATTAAGGATCAGTGCCAAAATCCCATTCAGCCCTAAGTGTTTGTGCAACTTTTGGACTTCTCACCTAACTATAAAATAGACAAGATAAAAAGACCGTTTTTTACGGTCTCTACTGAGTTGAGTAGGTGAATTGAGGGTTTGTATTGTGTGAGTTTGCTTGTGATTACTTGTGTGTATCCTAGATCGCTTTTGTGCATTTGCGCCTTCTTCTCATTTCTCTTGACTTGACCTTCGTGCTCTCCTGATCATTTTTCTCTTATTTCGAAATGCCCGACTGGAGCGTATTTATCCAGACTTTGCGGATCCCTCGTTCACTCCAGTCGGTTCACCTCCTTTTTCTAGGAGGACTTTGCTCCTGATTTTTGTACAAATCCTCCTCAACCACGTATTCAGGACTCGGACTTTTACACACATCCACCTTCACCTTTTCCTTCACATCCCCCCCCCCCCCCGAGACTGATCAGTTGGAGTCACCTTTCATGGGGTCCACCCTTGAGCACTTGACCCAGATGATGGATCATATGAGACAGAGGATGGACAACCTCACTAGTATAAATAAGAGCTACTATGATTCTCCACCATTTGATGATATGGGTTCACTTGAGGATTTCCATGAGAGTTCGCAATCGCCCAAAATACAAAAAATGAGAAACATTTAAAATACAAAAAGAGTTAGAGAGACCTTTGGTTGAGTCAAATTGTGAGGAGAGGTTCCATCTGCCAGATCATTTGATCACATAGCCTTTCACTTCCAGTCCCTCCTTTGACCCCGAGAATGCTGTTGTATAGACTGCTCTTGGCATTCCTCGTGTATATGTTGATTCTGACTTCCTCCCTTGTATGGAGGAGGTCCGAAAATTTTAAAATTTGTTAACTGAACCCAAAGCCATTCATGAAATTATCCGTGCCCCGCTTCAACATGCCATGACTGATTTATCTGCTCCTATTCCCAATAAGAGAAAAGCGGAGGAGCATATCAGAGAATCATATATGACCATGGCCACTACCCACGCCATCACACACCATCCCATTCCTAGGAAAAAGAACACGACCACACCTTTCATTAGTTGCACCATCTCTGACCACCATGTGATTACACTCTCCTCGACTGCAGTGCTTCGATTAGCACATTACCCTTCTCGCTGGTACAGTCTCTTTCTTAGGACCTCTCAAGAAAACAAGGATGATAGTTCAGTTTGCTGATGGATTTATCAAGACGTCGATGGGTATCCTTGAAAATGTTGTCATATCGATTCATTGCATGAAGTACAATGTCGATTTTATCGTATTGCCCATGGATACCTCCACAGGGGAGCACTCTCCAATCAAACTGAGATGACCATTCCTCACCTCTGCGAGGGTCGTTATTGATTATGGATAAGGAGAGATTTGCTTCCACTGATGAGTTCGTTCCTTTTGGTTTTGATCTGGACGATACCTCGCAGGATGGCACTGATTACACTTCTTCTAATGACGATGAGTTTGTTCGATTACACATTGATATCAGTGAGACTCCCAAGGTCGGACCTAGCCGTACTTCTTCTGCTCACCAGTCTATGCCTCTACATCCTAGGACCACTGAGGACCCTCACTCCGTCGACTCTGATCGGTTATCGTCATCTGAGGACCCTGATGTCGACCTACACCTTGTCAAATCTATTCCTCATCGGTCCCACAAAAAGGTTTGCTTTCGACCTTCTTGATCCTCTATTGTATATTCTCTTTTGTGTACCTCTATCCCTCCCATGTTTCGCTCATCCACCCCATTCTCGTGTGTGCCTAGCTTAGGACGTACTTTGTCCTATGTTTTGGGTGGTGGATGAGCCGAGTGTTCATTCATCATTCTGTTTTATCACTCCTGTTGTTGCCTATACTTAGGGCTTATTTTACCCTAAGTATAGGGGGAGTGGTGTGTACATTCTCTCTTCTATCATCGTCCATCTTCTCATCTCTTTTATTCTTTTCCTTCTCTATTTTCTTTTTCTACCAAAAAGGTGTCACCCTTTTTGTGAGTCTTCTATACTTAAGACGTACTTTGTCCTATGTATAGGGGGTGTGCTTCCCGAATTCTTCTGTTCTTCATCCTCTCCACTGTCTCCTCTACTTGTCTATACTAGTAATATCATACCCTAAGTATAGGGGGAGACCGTCTGAGTACGACCTTTTCATTCCCATCCTTGACCCTCCTTGTTTTGTGTACAGACTGCTATACTTAGGATTAGAACCTAAGCATAGGGGGAACGATCAACTTCCTATTCGTTCATTCATTTCCCCATTCGTTTATTCTTTAGACTTTCCTATACTCAGTACGGGTTATGTCTTCTCTTTTTCTCTCTGATCTATAGGAACATAGCTCAAGCAACGTATAGCGGGGTCATATATATTGAGCATATACTTTAGACATAACTCGTACTTTCGTATTTTTATTAATAATTATGGGTAATTACACCTATAAAATTCATTAAAAACCTTAATAAAAAGATGTTGATTATTCTTCAAATTTTTTTGTATTTACTGATTAATAAATCAGGTGAAAATGTTTTTTTATAAAATGTTTGAAAAATAGTTCGGAAAATCCTTTTTGAAAAAAACTTTTGAAATGGAAAATGTTTTGTTCAATATTTTCGACCTTTGTAAAAATATTTTATTTGAAAAAGTTATTTTCTTTGTATGAAATAAAATATTTGAAAAACGATGTGCAAATGGTTCGAAAAATGATTGCAAAAATATTTGAAAAAACTATATATACTGTTTGGAAAACCTTTCAAAATGATTTTTCAAATGTGTGTACATGTTTGTAAAAATAGTTTGTAAAGATTATTTTGGACTATTGTTTTCAAAATTGTTTGTAAAATGATTTCAAATAAGTTAGAGGAATACATGCATCACACTTAAATTATATATATATATATATATTTAATTGAGCACTTAACCTTTGTAAATCCTTAAAATCCACTTCTCGTAAATATAAGATGCCTCCCTGTGTAAATATTTGTACCTAGGTTTTAGCCAAAATTCTTTTATTTTCAAAATTTCCCCAAAAAACATTTGCAAAATTAAAATACCAAAACTATTTGAAAATTCTTTTTGGAAATAAAAAAATAGCATATGCGTCATCTTTTTAAAAATCCATAAAAAGTTCAAAATCTTGAAAATTGCATCACAAAAACTATTTTTAGCATTGAGCATAGCATTAGCATTTTTTTGAATTGAGTTTGATAATTGAACAAGTCTAAGTAAAATCCGAAGATTGGAGCTTGATTAGACCTTAAATCTACCTAATAACAGGAACCCTATAGGAGTCGTAATTGAGGTACTTCAGGTCTAGTTGACTTAATTCTTTGAGGATCACGAGACTTGGTTCAATAGATTCATGAATGCCTAAGTAGAGTATTTCGGAGCACATCATGGCTCTTGTCGATAATGACCTAACTTGGACACATGCACCTTTCACTTGCTCAACTCAGTTGGAGTGGTGAGGGGGTTGGATTGGCCGGTATGAGACGCACACAAGTGGAAACATTTGTCCTCTTCTAGGGAGGAAAGTGCACCCCAACTCGTCCGGTGATGATGAGTTTTGTAGATAGGAGAGTTTGGATTGCTATAAATCTTCAAAAGAGGGATAGTCTACTGGCTCATGAGGAAAAATTCCTTATGTAAATGCTGATGTGAATCGTAGTTCAAAAAAAAGGAGCAAAGAGCAAAAACTCCAAAAAAAGTGGACAGGCTTGTACAGAAATAAAATGTCTGCCATAGTGTATATATTTATATATTCAATAAGCAAGCTTGAGATTCAAAGTCAAATCATGTGAGCCTGTAGTTGGATGACTTGACTGCACTGGTCTTGCATCCTAGGATAGGTAGCTACACGGGATACTGTCCATTCTTTTCTTCACCCCCTCTTCTTGAGCTTGTTGTCACTTGAACTTAGAAGGGAATACCCTACTCCTCGAGGAATGGGTTATTTGATTGGGGAATTATTGAATTGTCATACTGGAGAAGTCAGTCTCTTTGTCATTTCTGTTGGGGAGAGCCACCATCACTTACATTGTACGAGTTAGATTCATAATCATAAGGGTTTACGTATGAGTTGAAGAATTCTGACCTGGCTATTGAGGCGACTTGAGCAGAGTTTTGGGATTCTCAAAGGCTGTTGAATTTCAATCTGATTCCCATTAAGGTTTCACCCATATTTAAATTCCAAAGGACCGATTTAAGCTCCAAACTTTGATTTTGTGAAGACAAGTTTAATAATTAAACCTAATACAATTTTCTTCCTTTTCTTTCTTTGCTTTGCTTTTTCTGCACTTATTGCATAAATGATTGCTAGGGACTAGCAAAGGCAAGTGTATGGGGATGATGAATCTCCGTTTCATCATCTTTATTCTATCATTTTGGCCTTAAAAACCCTAGTAAATGTGTGTGAATAGGCTTAATTCATGTATTTTATTATTCAGGCAATGTTGTGTATATTGTATATAAAAATCCATTTTTAAAGCCAAAATTATAGAATAAAGAAAAGAAAAGAAAAAGAATAAAATATTGAAAATATTTTATGATCCAAAACCCCAAGACCTAGGCATCTCGATGACTAGGTCGACAAGGAATAAAGTAGGGGGAGATAAGGGTCAAAATACAATAAAAATCCCTTTTATTTAATTCATTTCTTATTTATTCTGGAACCTATTTTTAGTTCCACTTTTTATACTTCAAATAAAGAAACTTTGAACATGAAAGTTGTAGATAATTAAATATAAAAAATATATAATTAATTTCATACAAAAATAATATACAGTGTACAAAATATAAGCTAAATAAGTTTCCAAAATCCTAACTTCCCAGACCCATCCCTCAAATAAAAACTCAAAATGTATCAAAATCACCTTTAATTGTATATAACTTTTAATAAGCTATTAAATGAAGGTGGTTTCTTATTTTTTAGAGATACGTTTGAAACTTAGGTTTTGGACCCCTATTGTATACTTGTAATGATTAAAATATTCATTTTATTTATTATTCATTATTTTATAATTTTACATTTATTATAATTTTGTAAATATTATTAATAAGATGTGTATATATTAAAACAGGAATAAAAACATCAAGAAAACATAAAAGTAAAATACTTGGATAAAATATATAGATGAGTTGTCTATACGTATTCCTATATATATATATATTATATCTATTTATCTAATTGTATATAATACATCAAAAAATAAAATAAAAATATATTTAAGTGTATAAAATTAAATTATAGATATATAAAATAATAAACAAAATTAATAAAACTAAATATACAAATTAAAAATAAAACATTAATATATATATATATGAATACACCTATATATAACCCATAAAAGGCAACTTATAACTTTAAACTTCGAAAAAAATAAAAATAAAATACTTTAGAAAATAATAAATATTTTTCATTTTAAAACCTAAAATTAATAAAATCGTTTACTATTTTTAATTGATTTAAAATTCTTTTTGCCAAGAGTTTTTCTGGTTTGTCCATGTGGACCAACCAGAATCATCTATTGGTTGACCTCGGTCAACTCTCTGATCGAGGTCTGTCCTGTGTCAGACGTGGTTTTTTGTCCGTCTTTGCATATTTTTCGAGGCCATGTCTTGCGCGTTCTCACGATGATTCCTTCTTCACTTTTGTTCTCCATATATCGAGGATTCACGTCAATGGCTTGTTTCGATTTTTGGATCGCTGCATCGTCCGCCATGCTTCGATCTTTGAGTTGCCCTAGCCTCATTTTACAAAAACCACCTTCATCCTCGATTCAATTTTGAACCCTTTTTTGACTCGTTTTTCCTTCGTTTCTTGAAGCCCGGAATTGAGCAAGGTGACAGTGAGCTCTCCGGCTCTCGAGAGGCGAGGTTACGCAGGCCGAGGAGCGGCTCCACCCCCATCTCCAGCCTCCGGCCATCAAGGTCTATCTCTGGCACGTCATGCCATTGAGGTCTGCTTTCCATTTATTTTTCATGCATATTTAGCTTCCTCTTAGTCTTTGGAATCGATTACTACCCGATTCACCTTTTATCCAATCGACCACCTTCGCCACCACCTCACTGGTGCTTGCTCCGACGAGCTCTTTTCTTGTAGTTCTCTACCATATCGCATCGCTACAAGGTCGAGGAATTTTACCCTCAACTCCATAACCATTCCCCTGCAGGTACAAGCATCCCCGAAGCTGTTGGTGGCCATTTTGCCCTTTGTCGGAGATACCTGGAGGCACTTGGCTCCGTCACCTTCGTGGTCGTGCTACGACGTACCTCCGTAGTTTTGAGTCTTCCAACACCTAGAGAAGACATGCAAGATCATCACCGGCCTTTTTGAAGACTGAAGGAGCACCAGAGGCCGAGGATCGAGGTCGGGGAAGCTCGCCTCGCCGCGAGTTCTTCCCCGTTCTTCGTCGTCATCTTCTAGCCATTGGACTTGGCCAGTTCTTGGAGAGGAGCGGTGGACGTCGGATCTTCTGTAGCTTCCACCGTTGGATCCCATTGGGGGTTCTAATCTCTCCCGTCCATTTTGAATCGTCATCGTGCATCCGAAGACCGAAACGTGGCAAGTGGATTATCATCAGTCGTTGGATCGCTCTAGGTGCTGGGTATTTTACATATAAACCCTCACCATTTTTTTAATTAAATATTAGTATTAAATCTTTCATTGTCGTTTAATATTTTTGTAATACTTATAAAAATGCCCCTGAACTTTGAAGATTTACATTTTAGTCCTGGCCATGTCACCTCACGTGACGCTTCACGTGAGGGGACATCTTGCGGCCGGACCCTTGGGTTCTTGGTTCTTTCAATTTAGTCAAGAAGTTATTTATTGAAGTTATATTTCTTTGGACATTTTGCATTATAGCCCTTAAGATTTTTAGAAATTACAGTTCTATCCCCGCTAGTAGAGTATGTGTGTAGGCACATGTTCTTTGGCGACTTTGCAGAGATACCCATGCAGCTTTGTATATCTATACTTGATCCATTAACTTTTTAAATCAGTTATAATTTTTTGGAAAATTTACACTATGGCCCTAATATTTCTGGATATTTATAAATATGCCCTTGCTAGTATTGTAGTTTCTCTTTCTTATCTTTATTTATTTCATACATCTATAAAAATTTAAAAAATCTCCAAAAATAATAAAAGTTTCCTGTTGCATTGCACATTCACGTGATATTTTTATTTTGCATTTTTGAAGCATTTTTATATTTATAAAAAAATCAAAAACATGCATTTTCTTCCCTGTTTGCATTAAAAAACATAAAAATTATAAACCTTTTTGAAAAATTCTAAAAAATATATTTTATATTTATTTAATTATTTTACATTACAAGACCAAAAATAACAAAAAAATATAAACATAAAAATTGCAAAACCCCTAAAACATTTTTAAAAATATTAAAAACTCATAAAAATCCTAAAACTCTATTTTCTATCTCTGAATTTTCTATATCTTATTATATTTATATAAATATAATTTTGAGAGATTTTGCCTCGATTTTATATTTTTCCTCTCCATTTTAATATCAAGCATTTATTTTATTCCCTATTTTGAGTATTTTGAACTTTAAAAATACCAAAAAATTAGAAAAAATAAATAAAAATTAAAAAAACATTAGAAAAAAATAAAAAAGCACAAAAAATATTTTATTTCTTAAATTTTTAATATTTCTACCTACTTTTATCTCTCTTTCTTATCTTGTATATATACTCTTTGTATAGTTTTATATATTTCAAAAGAAAAAGAAAATTATAAAAATATAAAATATAAAAAGAAATACAAAATCAGAAAATTAAAAATCAAAATATAAAAAGATAAAATCAAAAATCAAATATAAAATATAATATTAAAACCCACAAAAAATAGCACATATAGACAAACACATCATATTCATTTTTTAGCATTCTTTGCCCTGATCTACCTCTTGCTTCCTGTGTTCAACACTTTACACTACTTGCACTATACACACCATTTGTAGAGTTATAAGAAATTTTAACTCCGTACATTTACTTTCATTACTTGATTTATTTGTTGTGGGTTAATTGTTAACTAATTGGGGTTTTGTGAGTGGTCACCACAATGACTTTGTCTCCACTTTGTGTGAGATATATTTTGACCCTCATAATGTGTTGGTCAATAGTATCAAACATGTGATTATTTATTTGATTATATTTACCTCTATTTTGTTGCCTATACTTGGGGATATTTTACCCTAAGTACAGGGGAGGTAACAGTTGTACATCATATTCCTCAGTTTTTCCCTTGTGTGCAGACTTCTATACTTAGGATTACTTGATCCTAAGTATAGGGGGATCACCAATTTATATTCTTTCTATTCTTTCATTGGTCGTTGTAGTATAGCATTCTTTTCACTCCCCCATACTCAGCATGAGTTATGTCTTCTTTCATCGCTCGTTGATCATTATGAGGACATCGTTCGAGCTAAGTATAGGGGGTGATGTATATATTGTATATATACTTTAGCCATAACTCATACTTTGTGTACATGTGTGTGTTAATAAAATGGTTAAAAATCACAAAATTTTTAAATTTTTTTTCTTACATAAATGTTTGTAAACCCTTTTGTAAAACATTTTGTAAAATTATTTGTAAAAACCTTTGTAAAATTATTTTTTGTACGAATGATTTTTAAAATGATTGTAAAAATTATTCTGCTTGTAATATCTTTGTAAATATTTTTGTATCAAAATTATATATATAGTACAAATTTTTGAAAAATATTTGAAAATAATTGTTTGCAAAAGTTTGTTGTAAATATTTGTAAAAGTATTTTGCAAAACTTTTTCCATCTTTATTGCATTCAAAAACTCCATAAAATTTTTCATATTTTTGAAAAATCCTTCACAAAAAGAGTTTTGTATATTCTTGCTTGTATATTCTTCTGAATAATGGTTGACATTTAAACTAGTTTGGAATTAAATTGAAACATGGAGCTTGGTTAATACCTTAATCTACTTAACTTCAAAGGGACCTTATAGGATTTGGGGTTAAGACTTTTCAGGTTCATAGTGACTTAATTCTTTGAGTCCACTAGGCTATGTTCACATGTCATCTTTACGAGCCTAATTAGAACACTTAACAACGCATGCATGACTTTCAAATACAATGGATTGACTTGGACACACACCTTACATGTAACTCAACATGGATGAGGTGGTGAGGAGGCAGAATCTTTTGGCTTGGGGTAGCATACGAGGGTTGTATTGCTAGCCAGAATCTCTCGTCTTCCTCTATGGAGGGATTGGTGCCTCAACCTGATCTAGTGGCATTGAGGTCTAAAGACAAGAGTCTGTAGGTTGCAATAATGGTTCAAAAGAGGGATAGTCTAGTGGCTCAAGAAGAAAAATTCCCTATGTATATGCTGCACCATGTAGATACGTTGTACATATGCACATAAAAAATGTGCAAAATCAAGAAAAACTTCAAAAAAGGGGGCAAGCCTGATTGAAAATAAAATGCATGATGTAGTGTATATAGTGAATAAAGAAAAGCTTATGTATTCCACTATCTCATCTCATGGAAGCTTGCATTTGGAGATTTAGCTACACTGGTTAAGCTCCAAGGGATATGTGGCTATACTGGTCACGGTTCATTCCCTTCTTTCCCCCTCTTCTTGAGCTGGTTGTACTTGAACTTAGAAGGGAATACCTCGCTCGTAGAGGAAAGAACTGCTAGACTAGGAGATTAGAGTTTACTTGTTGAGGGAGGATGTTTCTTTGCCATTTCTGAGGTGGGGAGCTATCTATCACTTACACAGTATAAGGAAACATGCATATTCATTAGAGTTTGCGTATGTAGACTTGTTCGACCTAGTTATTAAGGAGTTTTGACCATAGAAATATGGAACTTAAAGGATGTTGAGTCTTAAATCTATTTCCCAATAAGATTCCATCAAACTAATAATCCAAAGGTCTGACTTGACTCTATATTCCAATTTAATGAAGATAAGTTAAATAATCAGCTTTGATTCTTCCTTTTTCTTTTCTTCTTGATTTCACTTCTTTTTTAAATAAGTATTTGTTAAGCGGCTAGCAAAGGTACAGTATAGGGGGTGATGAATATACGATTCTCATTCTTTATTCTTTTATTTTAGCTTTATCTTTTAGCAAAACCACCTATAAATACATGTAATACAATAACTTAACATTTTACATGCTTGTGTTAATATCTCATAATTAGCAACTATTTTAAAAAAATAAAAGAATAAAGAGTAAAAAAAGAATGATGAATTTAGAATAAATACCGAGTGACCCAAACCCTAAGAGAAGGTCAAGTCTTGACTTGATTGCAAAATAATAAGTAGAGAAAGATAAGGGCACACTATGTATTGTATATACTACCTGTACATGTAAATATAATTATTTATTCCATTTTTTTGTGAAAACCATGGTATTATTTTACACTTGTATAAATTCCTAATAATATGAAATAAAAATAACAAAAACAAAATAAAAATAAAATCCAACCACCCCGTGTACAAAAGTCACTTGTATACATACAGAACACCTATTTATTCTACAACCTAAATTAATTTATAAAAACCAAATAAAAATCATTTTGTATTCCTGAAATTGTTTTGTAAATAAAAAATAAAATAAAATTTTATTTAAAATAATAAAATAAAAATGCTTGTACATAATACACAGGCATATTATACATGTATATAATACTAGATAATGTATATACTATAATAATTTATTTTATAAAAATAACTAGAAATCACAGAAAAATATATTATAAATAATAAAAAATTATTTTATTCTTTTTATTTTAAAATCATTTATCATTTATTTGTAGTTATTTTTATTTATCTCTCTATTTTGTCTTCTACCTTTTCTGTCCGTTTCTTCAGATGCGTCTAATTGGTCCACCTCGGATTCATTGAGCAAGGTCAACAGGTCCCCCACCTCCTTCCTTTTTCGTCGAACAAGTTTCGCACCATTTTCTCTCCATTTCTACGACCCGACCCAAACGATTTGGCCCTCAATCTTTCTCTCTGATTGACCATCTCAGATCCCTAATCTTCACTCGAACATTATCCTTAGGATATGCACCATGGTTCGCGTGCTCCCATTCGATCTCTCTCAAACCTGGGCTACATATAAAGACCCCAGCACCGCCTCCCTTTTTCGCATCTTCGGTTGCTCCCCCTTCCTGTTACTCCCAACCTTCTTTTCAAAGTGACAATCGAGAGAGGGAGACATTGTGGATAGCATTTGGACCTAAGTGCTCTAGGTCCAGCGAGACATTTGTCCAGCTCCGTCGCAATGAGCCTCAGCCTCTAGCCACGCCATCCATTGAAGCCATCACCTCAGAGGACTTCGTTCTCCATCCCAGGTGACAGCATGCACCTGTAGGTAACATCCTTAGATTCATTTCATTCTCATTCCACTCGTCAATTCCATTACACATCAAGCATTGCTCTTCACTTCGTTCCCCATTCTAACTTCACTCTGCTCGACGCACACATCGCACGACTCGCGCATGCTTCTACATCAAGCTTTGCAATATGTCCATCGATCCAACCATCGGGTTGGAATCGAATCTCAGGTCAACTCCATCACCCTTCATAGGACCTGACCCATCCACCTCCCCTTTTTACATTGATTCCATGCCATAACCCTTCACCAGAGCTATATCTCCGAGCCAACGTTTATTCTTACAGTACTAGCACTGAAGACCTCCATCCAGGAGGGTATTTCGTACCTAAAACCCACCCAGGATACTCTAGCTCGTCACACCTCTCCAAAATCCTCTCCTTGGTCATGGACCCTTCTGAGCATCTCTACAGCTGCGGATCGCCCTTGGCTACATTTAACCCAACCTAGCAGCGTCAGGAGATGCCTGAACCGCACATCTTCGCCGATTGAAACTTGCCAAAGGCAAGCTCTTCATCAGTTCATTTAGGCATTGCTCCAACCATCAGATCCAGTTGCTCTCTAGGTCTAATATGCATCATCTAGTAGCGAGGCATCAGGACCGTTGAATCCATCTGAGGATCTCACCAACACCATTCATCGTCGAAAGGGTATCCATGCTTCTCAACCATCGATCATCTTAAGTGGTTTCTCCTAATTGTCAGATTAGTGCACATTAAATGGTAAACTTCATCTTAGGCCCTTCTTTGTTTTGCATTTTCTTTCTAGTCCAGGAAATAAATATGTAGTTAAAACCATTTGCAGTTTGGACCTTCTTGTTTTTATATTTCCATTTTAGTCTAGATGAGTCTGAGTCACATGTGTCCCCACGTGTGTGGTGGGTTATTTTCCACTTTTATCCTGAACTTTCATGTTGTTATGGAATGAATGAAATGGTTTGAGAATTACTTTTATACCCATGTGTATCTGGATTACATGTGACTCATGCTTTGATTGGATTAATGTAGTTTTGGCCCTGGAACTTTAACTTTTATTATCTGCTTGGTCCTAAAAGTTAAAATAATTTTGTTGGGTACTTGTGAACTGTTATCAACTTGCTTGTTTATTTTTGATGCAATAAATACCGAATCTAAAAATTACCTCAAAAAATTAGATAGCTCCTACTAGTGTGTACTTGTTATGTTAATTTTCGTGTGTTAACTAACTTGAATTTTATATTATTAAAATTGAAAAAACCTTAAAAAGTGTCCTATTTGTCTTTGGAAAATTATAAAAAATTTGAAAAAATTTTGAAAATTTCCATAAAAATTCTGTAGTTGTCTTTTGTTGTGTTTTAACTCCAATATCAATTTTGTTTGAAAAATCCTTATAAAAACCTTAAAAATCATAAAACAATCAAAACATGTAAAAATTGTATAAAATCAAATAAAAAACCAAAAATTGTGTTTTCATCTTTTGTTTGAAGGTTTTCGTTCATATTTTATCATAAAATTATCATCCATAAATTTTGGGTTTTAAGGATTTTTAATTTACAAATTATTCCTAGTTGTGCACTTTTCATATTTGTAGCATTGTTTGATTTTTCAGAATTCACAAAAACATCCAAATATTCTAAAAAATTAACAAAAACTTCAAAATCTATAAAATCCTAAAATGTTTTTATTTTGATTTTCTGAGCATTTATGACTATTTTGAAAAATACAAAAAGAGTGTTGTGTGTGCCTTTTTATCCTTTTTGCTTGTTGTCTTTTATTAAAAATAGAAAATTGCAAAATTAAAAATCACTAAAAATATTTTATTTTCATAAATTTGATTATTTAATTTTTAAACCGTGCTCCTTGTGTTCGACCATAGTCGCTATACCAGGTAAATAAAATAGTGAAGCTGCTTGCTTTTGATTGTTGATTTTCTTGAGGGATTTATTTTTCTCGTTGACCGAGCCATATGATTTGGGTCACAACGACCTTGGATTTATTTCTTACTTAACCCGAGTCGCTTGGCCGCTCATCAACTGACATGCCTCGAATTGGAAGGAAGACCCTGGTGAAATCTGTGGCAAAATGTGACATATTTTTTGGATAAGAAGGTGACCAGAACGTAGGTGCCAAGTCAAGGAAGAGACGGGTCATGTTGAATGGGAGGAGACACCTACATAGGAAGTCCAGGCCTGGCGATACAGAATAGCATGCTCACGGCCACAACCAATCACTCTGTCCATAAGAATGTCCAGAAAAACAAGATACAACGGGTCAAAGATAGTTCGGCAATGCAAATCATTCGTAATATGACTGATAGATAATAAATTCATAGAGAAATCAGGAGCATTTAACACATTCTAAAGATGCGTCGAAGACATCAAACTAATCTCCCCATGTCCGGTGATCAGGGAATGAGTCCCATCAGTTATTGCCACAGTTCTCCCTGGTGGAACCTGTCTATATGTTGTAAATTGTTCCCTTTCCCAGCATAGATGATGCGTCTCCCGAGAGTCCATAATCCAGTCAGTAATATGAGAGCCATGACATGACGTAAAAGCATAAGTACTACATGAGGTACTAGCAGTTGCAGAAGTAATGGTAGAAGTATAGGCTGCTACATTTAAATGACCTCCGGGAGATGGTGAAGAAGCAGGGGGCATAATATCGCATAGTCTAGCCACAAGGTCATCAAATCTCTGATCTGAAGTAGGAGCAGCTGAAGGCTCAACATGTTCCTCTACACGGGATGATGCTGGAAAACCATGCTTGGAGTAGTAGGTATCCTCTGAATGGCCTGGACAATGACAATATGTGCAGGGTTGACGAATGTGACATCCTCTACCACGAGGTACAGGTACACGAAAAGAAGATGAGCCTCCTCTGCCTCGGGATGCTGCCATTGTCGAAGAAGTTTGTCTAGTTGCAATGGATGGAATAGTAATCCTACTAATCCAAAGAAAATATTCCTCCATGGGAGAGATAGTAGCATCCGCTAGAATCTGAGTGCAAGCGGCATCATATTCGAGATTTAAGGCAGCTAGGAATACATCAACATTGATAGCTTTCCTATATGTCTTCTGCTACTCTACAATGGTCGTGAGAGGAATGAAGTTGTGTAGCTTCTCAAACATCCCACGTAAGGATGCATATAGTGAATGAAGAGACCGTCTGTTCTGCTTGATAGTAAATATATCATGCTGGAGTTGAAGGATCTTGGTCTCGTTCCTCGCTTGAAAATAGGTTGCTACAAGGATGTCCCACATTGCCTTAATAGTGGGATGATGTAACATATCATTGGCGATCTCTATCGTCAATGTACCAGAAAGCCGAACTTTGTCGTATGCATCATCCGCCTTCCACGAGGCGTTAAACCCAATTTTCTCCATTGGCTCCTCCTCAGTAAGAATGTATTTCTTACCATTAGACATCACAAGGCTCATGAACTGCATAGCCAGAGCTCATAGTTTGTCATGTCCATCTTGACAATAGGCAATGTTTGACCTCTGAAAGTGCATGTGGCGTGTATGTTGACTTTGTATTATGATATATTGTCGGAAGAGGATTACTAGGGTTATGTATACCAATGAATGAATTTCAACAAAGACATGCATTGATTTGAATGCAAATGTATACTTATTCACTCAAATCCATTAGCCCAACCGAAGGCCGACGACGGGGTGGAAGAGAGGCCGCTGATGGCTACGAAGGCCGACGGCCAAGGAGATGCGGTGGGAGTTGTAACTTTACAGCGGGGGCCACATGGGTCGGAGCTGGTGGCGGAGGCAACCTTGGAAAGAAAGAGGGGCGACATGTGGGGTAGGGTTAGGGTTAAGGTATGGAGCATCGGTCTAGGATCATGGCTCGGATACCATGTTGTGAGAAATAGAAAAGAATATTATTCTTGATAATCCTATGCTCTCTTATATAGAGGAGAGACCTATGGGTAAATTATATCATATGGATACAAAGAAATAAAATAAAGAAAACATACATAGATAATATAGAATTATCTCTACTCAAGGAAACTATATAATGTTTGATGGAGTATTCGTTATTATTAAGGTAGAGAATGCATCTACTTGGGGAACATAATTCTTTTCTCTTTAAATTATGGGATATTTACCCCAAGAACTTTATAAACTTTGTAAATTATGTCTACGACCTTTTTTATAATGTAATTACTCCAATAACCCCGTAAATTATTCCAATGACACACACGAACTTTGAACATGTTAACCACTGGGTCATGGGATAAGAGTTAGCAAGTTTATAGGGTTGAGGGAGAATTATATTGTTTCAAAGGTCGAGAAAGTAATTTACAAATTTTATAGGGTTCACGAGTGTAAATATCTCTTAAATTATCGATAATTAATATATTATCACTTAGAAGGACCTAGATGTAATATTTTTGTGGATAAGATTTATAGAAAATTATAGGATGGAGGGGAGCAATGCCCCTATCAAAAATGATATAAACTCATAGACAAAAAAGTAGAGAAAATTTTTGTTTAGGAACTAAACGCTAAAGGGATCATTATTAAGTCTAAGAAGTGTATGAATAGCAGTATAATTGAACCAAACATGAGCCAACTTATCCAGGTTCGTCTGACTCATTTAGCATATTTAAGTGTTGGGGTTTGGTTGATTCGATATAAACGAAAATATTGTTCAAGTTTGGTTCGACTTAATCCTTATTCGCGAAGATTCGATTTTGTTCTTTAATTATTCAACTTGCATATAATTAAACCTTAGGTACACTCATCTTAAACATATTTTGCTTTGATTAAGGTTTGTTTGGGAATAAACCTTCAAGGATGTATTTTATATAATCATTTTTGCTTCAGTCAAGTTTCGACCACTACAAGAAAATTGACCTACGGTAGTGAACAATTCAATATTTTTTGGCATATATTTTGTAGTTAATATATACGAATGAATATTAATAGTTGCTTGATTATCTAAATTTGCAACGAATGTTGTATTTGGTGCTATATTCCTCGCAATGAATTATATAATAACTGTTAATCATTGACTTTTCATATAATCTTTTCTAAATATAGCAATGATTGGTCAACTTTTAACCAATAAGTTAAAATAAAAATCTTTGTCATACAAACTTTTAACAATGAATATGACATTTGTTAAACACAAGAACAAAATAAATTAGCAACGAATAATATTCAATGTTAGCCTGTTAGCGTTGGAAGACATGGTAGTGATTATTACGATTATTCTTCGTCTTAAATCAATTTTTTCGTAGTGAACTAAAGTTTGTATAAATGATTTGATTCAATCGACATTTAATAGAAGTTTTGTATTTAATAGCTAATGATTAATCAAGCCTTTATAAGTTCCATCAACACATGCATGCACACATTCATACATACCTATCTAGATATTTGCACACATATTGTACATTCATATGTTAAATCTAATCGAACTTTTTAGGAATCTAACTTAAGCAAAACAACCTTATCCGTATTTGGTTCCTTTATCTAAACAAATCTAAACTTATGTTCATGTTTGGTTCATTTATTTTTGAGCGAATCTTAGTTGCATTTTTAATGAATCGAATTTGAGAGAATATCGAATTTGAAAATATTTTGATAGTTCTATATATAAATGCGTCGAAATTTATTGAATATTGAATCTGAGAATATTTCGATAACATTATTTATAAATATTTTGGAAGTTTATTGATTGAGAGATGTCCCAGGAAAACAAACTAATTATTTTTTAGGGGAAGCTTGAGTAGAGGGGACACTGTTTGTTTGTGTGGGAAATGCCAAAAGGAGGAAAAGATGCATTGCCAATTAAGGTGTTGTGTATAGCAAACTACATTCCTAAAAGGTCTTAGGATGGATTTAGGCTCGCTTTTTAGTAATGAAAATAATGTAAAGAACTGCAAACAATTTGTGACTGGTGATTAGTATACTCAGAAACTAATTGACGAAATTCAAATTGTTTATTTGGGCACACTATTAGTTAGAAAACTTAGCTTGTATGAGAATAGTTATTTTGTTCAATACTAACAACCGAAGTCATTATCTTACAATGTCAAGGATACATATGTATCCCCAATTCGAAATTAATTAATTAATAAATGATAATGAATTAGTATTGCATCAGTTAGATCCAGAAAAGACTACGAAATCCTCTTAGATACAAGAGAATTTGAAATTATTCAATTTTGTGAATGCATAAATGTATTATCATTTTTTTATCAAGTTATCAAATCAGAATTAGTGAAGGGTTTTTATGAGGTCAATAATTAGGACAGGAATGTTAAAATTATGATTGCTTACTAAGATTTATAAGAGAAGATTATCAAAAATAGAAGATACGTTACTACAAAATAAATTGAGTCTACAGTGGCATCTATTTTAAATCTCTCGCTATATTTACCGTTGTTAAATATATAACAACAAAATTATCTATTATTAGATGATTTTTTTACCAAAAATTCAAAATTTAGCGGTGTTTAGCTAGGGATGAAAACGGATCGGATATGTCCATTTCCATATTCATATTTGCTTCATCTATATCTAATACGAATATGGATACAGATATGATTCGAACATGCATTAAGGAAACCATCCTTAAAAATATGGATACGAATTCGAATCGGATATTTATTGAATCCGAATACGAATGGAATAAAGAGCGGACCTGGATACGGATCTAATAAAGAGCTAATCCAAATATGAATCTAATAAAGAGTGAAATCAATGTATGTATCCAATAAGCATGAAATCCGAATACAGATCGAATAATGACCACTTACGAATGCAAATTGAATTTTTATCAAAGTTCATTATGATTTTAAAAAATGACAATGAAATATAAATAAGTTGCATCATGACAAAAGAGAGTGTTAAGGTGACCTGCGTTCTTGATCGAAAGTAAAAGGGGGATTGGGTTTTGTAACCATTGGGCGTGCTCATCTCCAAACAAACGGAAGTTTATTACTATCATTAATATGTTGTATTATATAATGTATAATAACATGAGATTGTAGCTTCTATTATATTAACTAATATATAAAATAATATTAAATGTTGTATTTGGATATCCGGAGCCGGATCCGGATATTCAAGCTCAAGCCATTACCACACTACAAGAAAATTGACCTAGGGCAACAAATAATTCAATATTCGTTGCCATATCTTTCATAGTTAAATATATAACAACGAATATTATTCGTTGCTTACTTCTTTATATTCACAACGGATAATGGTATTCGTTGTTATATTCCTTGCAACGAATCATATAACAACGGTCGTTGTCGTTTTCTCCTAATTGTTGCTAAATATGGTAATGATTAGCGTGGATTTTAACGAATAATTCAACGAAAAAATCATCGTTATATGCACCTTTAACAACGAATATGATATTCGTTGTTAATTACAAGTACAAAAGATCATTTGGCAACGAATAATATTCGTTGTTATATATTTGACAACGGAAGATATAGCAACAAATATTCAAATTATTCGTAGCCTTAGGTTCAATTTCTTGTAGTACCATATATGTATTCGGAAATATTTTACAATCCATATCCATATTCGATCCCTATTCGATTAATATTCAGATATGGATATCCGTATTCGGTAATTTTTCAAATACAGTAAGCAGATATTCGGATATATCCGTATCCATTTTCATCCCTATGTTTAACTCAAAATTTGAAAAATAGCATCAGGTAAAAGTTACTCGACAGTGCATTATTGTTAATGATATAGCAATAGACTTTCATAGCTAATTTCTAATATAAAACATCATCTAGCAACGGATAATACTCATCACTATATATTTAACAATATCAAATACAATGAGATATTTAAAATAAACGTCACTATATATCAAATTTGTTGGAGTGTGTATCGTTCAAAAGGTTTTTGCCAGTAGAGAGAGACTGAAATTGGGAAGGTTGGAAGTTCCCAATTTATAATAGTATTCTATATAATTTCAACGTATATGAAACTAATTTCAAGTATAAAAATAATTTCATAATGAATAATGTCATTATACATTTAACAATGGACAACGTATTATGGATTTCTAAAAACGTCATTGTAGACCCATTTTATAATAGTATTCATGTAAGAAAAGCAAGAAATGTGTGAGGAAGGTGTTGAGAAACAAAGAGAGTTTGGATGCTGAAAGTTGGGACATAATATTGATCCGAATGTTGATCAGGCTAATGGATAGATAGTTTTCAATACTAAGAAGCATTCCCTTTCTGGACGAGAGTACGGCTAATAAGATTTATGTGGTTAATAATTCTGAGAAATTCAATAGATTCACTGAGGAAAAGATATTGTCAATATCAAATTAAAGAAGAGAGAAGAAATCATGGAAGAAATTAATGGGAAATTCATCGGTACATTGGTTTGTCTTGAGTAAGGTTTTAAAAATCAAACCAGACAGATATAAGTTTTTTTTTTATTTTTATGGTTGGATCAATGAAATTGGTCTATCGAATCGGTGATGACATCAACAATTCATAAAAATCAAAAAAGGCTGAAGATACTGATGACATCAACCTTTTTTGGTTTAGTAGTGACCTTTTATTAGTACATTTGTGTCCATATATTATACCAACATAAGGATAATACTGTGATTTTCATAAAAATCAACCATCAATGGTTTATTTAGTAGTGACCTTTTATTAGTACATTTGTGTCCATATATTATACCAACATAAGGATAATACTCTGATTTTTTTAAGAATATGGTAAATTACAATTTGGATCCCTATCTATGGATCAGATCCCAGAATATGTTCCCGCCTTTAAATTGTGACGATTCGGGTCCCCGAACCTTTAGGGCATGTTTGGTTGATTGGAAAGGAATTACAATGGAATGGAATCAAGAAAAGAATGGAATTAACAGTGGAATGGAAAGGAATACGTTTTCCCATTCCATTGCTTGGTTCATATTAGGAATTGAAATATTTATTATGAGATACATTTCTTTTTTATGTTTAGAAAGGAAAAAGAATAAAAAGAAAATAATCTTCCTTTAATACATTTCATTAAGTAGAAAAATAATCGATATCATCCAACTTATTTTTCATATAATCAATATATTTCATTTAATGAATCAATAGTCAAATTTAAATGAAAACTGCTTTGATTGTTTTCGTACAATTGATATATTTAATATATCCATATATGAATATGCTAGAATGTATTATTATCATATCTTTATCCATATCCTAAAAAAATAGAAAATGTCAAAGTATATGTATTCGCAAAAAAATAAAAACACGTATCTATGCCGGTTGTATATGTATCCACTAGAATATAATTAATATCCATATCTTAGAAAAAAATTAAAAATTACATCCATATCCATATTAGAAAAAATCTCATATCACCGTCCATATACATATCTGAAAAAACTCTACCCATGTCTGTATCCATTTTTGCAAAAAAAAATCATATATGATATATTTTATCCATATAACAGATATATTTATATATATATATATGTATGTATTTTATATCCGTTGGAATATCTTGTAACCATATTTGTATCTATATCCAAAAAAATTGAACCGTATATATATATATCTGTATCTGAAAAAAATATCTCATATCCATGTCAATATCCATATATGCATATGTTTGTAACTTATCCGACCTTTTACATTTGTATCAATGACAGTGTCCTTATATCCATGTCCAAAAAAATTATATCAATGTCGGTGTCCAATAAAATATCCAAAAAAGAAAAACACATGTCCATGTCAATAATCATATTTTTTAACAATGATATATTAATTACAAAATATTGAAGAAGAATATATTCATTAGCATTTATAAGGAATGGAATCCCAATTCCTAGAGGGAACCTAGGAATGGCAATTCTCATAGATGAAGGAATTTGGTTTCCTTCGTAATCGTTATTCTTACCTTAATATGATCTAACAAACACAAGAATGGAATCGACCAAGGAATGTCCCATCTATTCCTGCATTATAAATGGACCCTTAACATAATGAATTTTTTGGGGCTGATGACGAGTATGCCCTTGTTTAAAACCCAACCCCCATTCCCTTCTTCTTTCCGACCCGACAAGAACATTTTCATCATGAGCCCCAAAATTCCCGTTTCCTAAACGGCCCGGGGCCCGAATTGTTACAATTTAAAGATGAGGACCCATTCTGGGAAATGACCTGTAGATGGGAACCTAAATTGTAATTTACCTTAAGAATATAGGAGCGACAAGAGAAATTGCTAAAGGTAGGAGCATAAATGTTATTAGAAAAACTTAAATGGGATAATAAACATTGTAAAGTTCTTATAAATACATATATATCATGTATAAAATTAACAATTTAAAACCATTTGAACTCTAATTAATGACAAGTATTGTTAATTTACTGTTCATTTGTTGTTGGAAGTAGACAACCTCATGCACAATGCGGGGAGAGGCAATGCTTGAATGTCAGGAAGAGACATGCGATAATGGGTTGTTGACACATGCAAAACGAGAAGAGATAAAAGAATACAATATTATGAGATAGAATGAGACTGAATTCTAATTAGTATCTAAAAGTTTTCCTTTTGTTAAATTATTAGAAATTATTTTTATCATAAAATGGATGGTTGAAGTTGTGATTTGGTACAACTAATTCAATCGAATTTAAGCGGTCCAATTGAGTTTTAACTGGTTTTTATTTTCTGAATAAAAACTGAGTGGTTGAACTATTTTTCTTCTGATTGTTGCTTTAGCCAGTTGAACCAATCGGTTCCGTTTTTGAAACATTGGTCCTTGGCAAGGAAGAAACTGCATTGTGAACTTCCAAGGGGTGTTATATGATATTAAAAGTGATGGTGACATAAGGGGTAACAGAGGTTAGCAAGAGACAATGGTTTCTGGTTTGTAAGAGTGGTGATAGGAAAGTGATTTTTTTCAAGGGGCTTAGGCAGCTTCTTCCCTGGAACTATGTTGCATAAAAGTCCATGTGAAGAAGCCGTGTTCAGAAAAGACAGCTTCTTCACAAGAATCTTACCATAATCAACATGTTCTCATAACTAAAAATAATAAGCCAGTACAGAAATCCTTCCAAAAGAAAGATCATCATATTTTGAGCAGACGATGACTGCAGTACCGGTGCTATTGCGAAACGACTGCTGCAATAATATTTCACAAGCTGTTTGGGATGGTTAGCACAGAAGAACTAGAACTTGTCTGGCATAAATGTCAAAATGGCAATGTAAAGCAGCTACTATTTGTTCTAAAGCCTTATATCATATGCCTCATGTTAGATCCATCATTTGATCAATGGACATGTGAAGTTTTTGCATTCCACTGGAATTTAGATTAAACTAATATATAAGTAAAATCTGCTGATCAATTTTTTGAAGATGACAGTGACAGTGACTGATCAGAAAGGGGTGAAGAATGTGGCACATAGAAATGAGTACTCCCAAGAATTTATTTCAAACTAGGAATTACTTTACAGTTGTTCAGTGGCAGTTACTAACTGTTAATTCATAATAGTTATCGGGCAAAGGACCCACAGGTACATTTGCACAAATAGATGATGATGAATCTATGGTGACTATTTCTAAATGTGATCAGATTGGGTTTTTTTAAAGTTCTGTAGCTTTTTCAGAACCTAGATTAAAAAATATGGAAGAATTGTGGTAGTAGTAGCTCTGATACCAGAAGTAGGACTCGATGTTGGCTTAACAAAACCAAATTCAACCCAAGCTAACAGGGACTATGCACGGCACATATGATACAGCCATGTTTCTTTTGAAGAAATAGCACATATATCTGACCTTTTAGAGTCTATTTAAAATGGATTTGGGCCGCACCATGCTTGTGAACTACATGCTTCTTGATCTTTTTGCTATGGATCTCCTACAGACATTACAATGTTTAGCACTAAGATACCAGTGTTATATGTCCATAACTATTCACAATGCTTACATCTATTGGGTATTTATGAAGAAACAAACGAGGTTAGGTTTCATATGTTATATGATACCCTTATGTCCATTGGAAGCAAGAAAACTAGTCATGTATATTATGCACTCTTATCAGTTTGCACCCAAACCTTGAACGGCTGGGAGGTTCGCATACCCTAAGATGCATGCAGTTGGTAAGGTTTCATGCCAGAGCCACTTTACTAAGCCAGACCAAGCTCATCGAGAGCTTAAAGAATTTCAACCTAAATGCATATCATAGAAATTAGCTTCGCACAAGCTCGTCAACATTTCGGATAACCCTAAAAAACACATCATGCGGACGTGATACATATAGCTACAGTAAAACATGAAGATTGGCAGAAGAAAAACATCTGTCAGTTATAAACAGAATTTATATTTTCTGGCAAAACTAGAAATGTATATTGCCTGAAGAGAGACATGCAGCTATACTCCCTTGACGCTCAGTCAAGTAGTGGCATGGAACTACTACGATAGTAGATGCACCACACTACATGACTACAGAAGTACTTTATTCTCATCAAGAATTTCAAGAATGTTGCAGCATAGGAAAGCAAATGTACAAAACACCTATAGAAGTCTCGAGAATTTTTCGAGGAGGTATAATGAGCCACGGAAGGGGATGTCCAAGTATCTCTAGGTTATATTACAATTCTTTGACCGGAGCCTCAACTGCCTCAGAAAAGTAATCATTCCTGCAATGTGAAACAAAAAAATAAACTTAAGCTATGCATAGCATGCTATGACATGAAATTCCTTGCAGCAAGAGACAACATATAATTCTTACGTTCATAAATAGTATACAACAATAACAATAAAATATTTTCCCACACTTAGTGTAGGGTTTTTACATGGATTATTTGCCTCTATTTAGATTTATCTTAGATCATTCTCAGGCTCAGATCCAAATAATTAAGACCTCTTCGGATAGTCTCCTTCCAACACTTCCTGATCCTCGCCATCTCGTAGCCAGTTCAACATCTCAAATATCGCATCTTCTAACCGGTGCATCAGTCAACCTCCTTTACAAATGGTCAAGCCATCTTAAGCCATTTTCTATCATCTTATCCTCTATCGGAGCTTCTACCGAATTTCCTTTTGATCACATTGTCCCGAATCTGATTTTTTGTGTATGACTACACACCAACTGTATCATTTCCATTTCTTCTATTGTCATTCTCTGCACATGTCTATGATTCACATGCAAACATTCAGATCCATATGTGGAATGGGAAAAGAGAAGTTGTATTCCATCTAACCCTGGAGCTCTCTTATATAGGAGAAAATCTCTAAGGGTAAATTACATAAACAAGACAATAGAATAAACAATATAAGAAGAATAACTAAATAACATGAATATCATAACACTCCCCCTCGAGCTGGAGCATATATATCTATCATGCTCAGCTTGGAACAACAATGATGAAAAGGACCTCTAGCCAGGGCCTATCATGCTCAACTTGGAACAACAATGATGAAAATGACCTCTAACCAGGGCCTTAGTAAACATGTATGCAATCTGATCTCCCGACGCTACATAAGATGTTAACATAAGCCCCTTTTGGATCAAATCACGAGTATAATGACAGTCCACCTCAATGTGATTTGTCCTTTCATGAAATGTTGGATTATTAGCTATAAACAAAGTCGTCTGATTATCGCATTTAAGATGCATAGGAAGAGGTACTTCAATTGTTAAATCGGTCAAGACAAATTTGACCCACATCATCTCAGTACTACCTTGGGCCATTGCCCTATATTCTGACTCTGCACTGGATCGAGCCACAACTGTTTGTTTCTTACACTTCCAAGAGACTAGTGAGTTGCCAATAAACACAATGAGGGCTAAAGTAGACTTCCTATCATTAGGACACCCAGCATTATATGCATCTGCACACCCTGTAACAGAGACAGATGTATCTCTTCTAAACAGAAGACATGCACCTGGAGATGACTTCAGATATCTCAGGATCGTAAAAACTACAGCCATGTGCACCTACCTGGGTTACTCCATGAACTGACTTACTCTACTCACAGCAAAAGATATATCAGGCCAGTTAATAGTAATATGCAGTAATTTCCCTACCAGCTATCTATATCGTCTCTTGTCCACCTCCTCATATCCATCATCATAAAGTTTCGCATTAGGATTCATCGGGGTAGTAGATGGTCTACATCCAGTCATGCATGTCTCAGATAGAATATCAGTGACGTACTTCCTTTGTGTCATAATCATACCTTTTTGATTTCGTGCAAATTCCAATCCAAGGAAGTAACGAAGCGTACCAAGATCCTTGGTAACAAATTACTGTCCAAGGAAATCCTTAGATGCTTGAATGCCCTATTCATCGCTGCCAGTGATAACAATGTCACCAACATAAACCAAGATGACTACAATACCTCTATGGTGTCTCTTTACAAAAAGAGTATCATCTGCAGTAGATCTGACAAATCCCTTCTGTTCAATCAATTCCGAAAGCTTCTGAAACCAAGCCCTCGGACTCTGTTTAAGGCCATATATAGCCTTGTGAAGACAAAACACTATACCGAACTCCCCCTCAGCAGCTAACCTAGGTGGTTGTTGCATGTAAACCTCTTCCTGCAAATCACCATACAAGAAAGCATTCTTCACATCCAATTGGAAAAGCGGCCAATCACGTACCACAGCAACAGCAATAAGAATCCGCAAGGTAGAGTGATGTGCTACAGGAGAAAACATGTCCTGATAGTCCACCCCATATGTCTGGGTGAACCCACGAGCAACCAGCCTGGCCTTGTATCTGTCAACTGTATTATCAGTCTAATGCTTCACAGTAAATACCCACTTGCTCCAACAACAAACGCACATGGTGGAGCATGAACTACACTCCGCGTACTTCGTGATTGTAAAGCTGCCATCTCCTCCTCAATTGGAAAAGCGGCCAATCATGTACCACAACAACAGCAATAAGAATCCGCAAGGTAGAGTGATGTGCTACAAGAGAAAACGTGTCTTGGTAGTCCACCACATATGTCTGGGTGAACCCACGAGCAACCAGCCTGGCCTTGTATCTGTCAATTGTATTATCAGCATGATGCTTCACAGTAAATACCCACTTGCTTCCAACAACAAATGCACGTGGTGGAGCATGAACTACACTCCGCGTACTTCGTGACTGTAAAGCCGCCATCTCCTCCTCCATAGCCAAACGCCACTAACTGCTCTGCAGTACCTCCTGATATGACCATGGTATCTCTATAGCAGACAACCCCACAACAAAATGCTGTAAATCCTTGGAAAGACGTTCCAAGGAGATATGAGAACCCAAAGGGTGCATAGTGCATGCTCATTTCTGCCGCCTAAGTGCAATAGGCATATCCAGATCCTCAATAGTACTAGAGACAGTATATGCACCTTGTATCTCAGTCTATACATGCAAATCACTCGTGCCATTAGAAGAACTCAAATGCTCAGTGCATACCTTAGGCGTGTTGGACGATGGAGGAGGTGCATGAGCACGGGGCCTTTGCTGGTAGACCTGCGGAAAGAAACCAGCAGGCAGAGGTGGAGGAGGTGGTGGTGACGGGGGTGGAGGAGGTGGTGGTGGTGGTGGTGGTGGTGGTGGTGGTGGAGTAGAACATGGTAGTGGTGGAGGAGGCATATAGATCCCTTCTCCATCCTCTGAAGGAGTAAGCCTGTCACATGTGGGAGAAAAATACATAATGGACTCAAAGAATGTGACATCAGCACTGACATAGTACCTTCTCGAACAGGGTCAAAACAACGATATCCCTTTTGGGTTTTGGAATACCCAAAAAGTACACATTTGACAGTTCGAGGAGAGAGCTCGTCACGACCAGGAGAGAGTTGATGAACAAACGCAACCGCACCAAAAACACAAGGCATACGCGAGAAAAGATCTGTCTCGGGAAACGCAATCAAGAACGGGATCTTCTCCCCTAACACTGAAGAAGGCATACGATTTACCAGATAACAAGCAGTTAGAACCGTATCTCCCGAATAGGAATGAAGAGCACGACTCTAACTCAATAGGGTTCTGGTAGCATCCAAAAGATGGCAGTGTTTCCTTTCAGCCACTCCATTCTGTTGGGAGGTATACACACAAGATGTTTGATGCACAATACCATGAGACTTCAGAAATTGAGAGTTGAGTACTGCAAAATTCTAGAGCATTATCAGAACATATGTACTTGACTCTGGCAGAAAAATGTTCTTTATTTCATTAATAAAAGACTGAACAAGATAAAATGCGTATCATACTTGTTCTTAAAAAGGAAAACCCACGACAACCTAAAAAACTCATCAACAGTAACAAGATAAAATGCGTATCATTGAAGATCAGGGACACGACTAGGACCCCAAATATCAAAATGGAGCAACTCAAATAGATTATGACTACTTGGACCCTGACGACTCTGGAAATGGGACCGATGGTGCTTCCCAAGCTGGCATGCCTCGCACTAAAAAGTGGAGCAAGGAGAAATCTAAGGAAGAACACGGACCAGCTTTTACAGAGGAAGATGACCAAATCACAGATGCAACATGTACGGAGAAACAGACCCAGTGCTCAGAGAAGAAGAGGTGTCAGTGTATGGAGACTGCACAAGTCTGTAAAGGCCCCCATACTCACAATCAGTTCCAATCACTCTGCCCGTAAGCATGTCCTGAAACACAAGAGCATATGGATCAAATATGGCACGACAATGTAAATCTCTGGTGATTTGACTGATTGATAATAAGTTCATAGAAAATTCAGGAGCATAGAGAACATTAGGAAGCCTCAATTTCGAAGTCAACTGCACCTTCCCTGACATGTGATGGGGGAATGTGTACCATCTACTATCACAACTGATCGTCCAGGCTAAACAGGACGAAAAACACTGAACTGACATCTGTCACCACAGAGATGATGGGATGCACTAGAATCCATGATCCATTCTGATAAGTCTGTCATGTAGCAACTAGTAAAAGCATAGTCTATACCTGATGTAGATGCAGATGCTGAGGCGGCAACCTTTGAGGATCTTGAAGGAGAAGTAGTAGATCCGTATGTGCCACGCATGATCTCTCTCAGTCGTGCTACAAGCTCATCAAATATCTGATCAGATGCAGGTAATGGACTCCCGACCTGTTGTGTCTGCTCTGCAACCCTAGCTAATGCAGAAAACCCATGCTTGGAATAGCAGGTTTCCTCAGAATGGCTTGTCTTGTGGCAGTATGTGCATAGTTGACGAGGTCGACCTCCTCCCCTACCGCGATTGGAACTCCCCTGTCACGATATGGTGTATGACTGCTTCTACCACGTGAAGCCGCCATAGCTGAAGAAGCATGGGACTGTAAAGGACTACCATAGGATATAGATAGTCTACTCAGACTACGATACGCCTCCTCCATTGGAGGTATGGTAGCATCAGTGAGGATATGGGCACGAGCTGCATCATACTCTAGATCCAGGGCCGCTAGAAATACTCCAGTGATCACAGAATCTCTGTATGCCTTGAGCTGCTCTGGTGTAGCAGTCAAGAGTATGTATCCATGTAACTTCTCAAACATACCCCTCAAAGAAGTATAATGGGTGTGAAGAGGACGACCATTTTGCTTCGATGTGAATATCATGCTGAAGCTGTAGTATCATTGACTCATTCTTTGCTGAAGAGTATGTTGTGGCAAGAATGTCCCACATAGCCTTTGTAGTAGCCTGGCTCAAAATATCATTAGTTATCTATGTGGATACAGTCCCAAATAGCCATATGCGAACATGCGCATCATCAGCCTCCCATGAGGCATTCATCACAGTCTCGTCATGTGTCTCCTCAGCCGTGAGGATGTGCTTCTTGCCGTTACACTGCATCAAACTCATGAACTGCATAGCCTGCAATTCATAGTTGGTTCCATCTATTTTGACAATGGGTGTCAGACCTTTGAAGGTACCCAGAGATGGAACTTCGACTTTGTTGTCGGTCATGATGACAACTATCTTCAAGACTGGGCTAGAGACGAGATATCAGCGTCTACACTGACATACAGGAAGATGGTTGTGGGTGTCGATTTATACCATAACCTCTTCCATTCCTCGAAGAGTCCTTTGAGTAGCTAGGATGTTTCTAAGACTTCACGTTACACACTAGCTACCCAACAAATCAGCAAGATAGCTACACGAGGGTGGTGATCGCGGCTGTAGACGACAGTCGTACGTGGACTGGAGTGTTTGAACCCCGTGTGGGTCACGCAACTGCAATCGGCGGCGTAGAGGCATGCGTGAACACGTGCACGTGCGCTCGGCGAAGGCGATGCCCTCAGACGCGCACTCGCGTTGGGCGAAGGCGGCGCCCGCAGGAGTTCGGCAGCAGACACGCGCGGGTTGGGCTCGGCAACGGCGGCGGCGCCCACAGGGGCTAGGCGCCGGCGGCGGTGGTGGCCCAAGAGAGTTATGGTTTTGGTGGGAGCAGGATTCTAGGGCACATGCTCCGATCTAGGACTGTCACTCTGATACCATGTGGAATAGGAAAAGAGAAGTTGTATTCCATCTAGCCCTAGAGCTCTCTTATATAGGAGAAAAGGTCGAAGGGTAAATTACATAAACAGGACAGTAGAAATAAACAATATAAGAAGAATGACTAAATAATATGAATATCGTAACACCATAGAATATAGCACGTCCCACAACTTCTTTGTAATACCTTCTTTGATTTTCAAAGGAATTTTCTTCTCACATAGAACAATAGAGGCTTTTCTCCATTTTAGCTAACATGCATTTCATGTTGCAAAATAAATCCCAAATATATAAAAGAATCTCTCTTCTTAATGTTAATCTTCTTCAACTGTCACCTAAATTCCTTCATCGTTGTTTCCATCAAATGTGCGCTCCACATATTCAGTCTTAGCCCTACTTATACAAAATCATTTAGTCTCTATAACATGTCTCCAAACCTCAGGCTTCTCATTTACTACATCTCTAGTCTCATCAATCAACACAATATCATCAACGAGCAACATGATTTCAAGAATGTGACTAGTCAACTCATCCATAATTAAAGTAAAAAAAGAAAAATCATCAATAGCATTATTTCATGCCTATCAATTACAGAATGTTCATAAATAGTAAGTGACATTTTGTAAATCAAGCAAAACGAAGAAAAATCAAGCACTACTCCGTGTATGAGTGTAAAATAACGTTCCCTTTGCAGTCACACTAGCATATTCTTGATGATAAGGGGGGGTCTGCATGAGCTTAGAAAGGAAACCGATGGATATCATTGTTTTTAAAAACGTGCATCAAGGCGTTGAGGCGTATGCCTCGAGGCATTTTTCAAGGGAAAACGCCTCGAGGATATAGCCTAACGCAGCCTTAGTGAAGCTTACGCCTCGAGGCGTGCCTCAAGGTGCTGCCTCATTTGTGTGCTAATTTTTTATTTTTTTACAATATTTTTTCTTTTCTTTTTCATTGTGAGCTTTTCATCTTTCGTAGACAATTTCAAGTCCTCAAGCTCACAATTCACTGAAATGCATTTTTTAGTTCATTAACGTATTAAGCTTATTTTTACTTTGTTATGCGTGTTCTTTATAAATCAGCATGAACAAAAATTTGGGTCTTGAGTCCTTAAATCTAACGCCTCTACTCTTTAGTATGCCTCTTGTGTTACATCTAGTTCCTTTAGTAGAATTTTATTAAGACTTTAAATTCTGCAGAGAGTTACCCATTATTGTGCGTGCATATCCATATTTACTTGACTCCTTACAGATTTAAAGTCCAAAAAAGAGAGTTATATAACAACTTGGATGTTTAAACCATGATGTTTGTTGGGAGAAAACGGTGATTCATTATTCTAAGAAACCCTAGGCTCTCTTATATAGGGAGAGACCTTAAGGGTAAAGTACAAAGTAGTCCAGAGAAAACAGAGAAATAACGAACAGGAATATAGCATAATAATATCTATCTCTACACTCCCCCTCAAGGTGGAGCATAGATGTCGATCATGCTCAGCTTGGATGAACATCTCTGAAAAGGTCCTCTGAGCAACAGCTTGGTGAATACATCTGCAGTCTGGTCCCCTGAGCTCACGTGAGTTGTAGATATCAACCCTCTCTGGATCAAGTCTCTAGTGTTATGGCAGTCAACCTCTATATGCTTGGTTCTTTCATGAAAAGCTGGATTGTTGGCAATAAACAAGGCTGCCTGATTGTCACACTGAAGCTGCATGGGTAGAGATACTGCTACATGTAAATCTTCTAGTACTGACCGAACCCACATCATTTCCGTGCCGACTTGCGCCATGGCCCTATATTCGGATTCAGCATTAGACCTTGCCACAACAATTTGTTTATTTCTTTTCCAAGAAACTAGAGAGCTTCTAACAAACACTGCGAATCCTGAGGTTGATTTTTGATCCTTAGGGCATCCTGCATAATCGGCGTCTGCACATGTCGAGATAGACAAATCTTTGCCTTTTCGAAACAGCAGCCCTGAACCTGGAGAAGACTTCAGATACCTCAGTATCATGTGTATAGCGTCCATATGAACTTGTCTTGGTTGCTCCACAAATTAACTCACCCTGCTTACTGCAAAGGCAATATCAGGTCGAGTTATGGATGTAAAGAAGCTTACCCACCATTTCTCTATATCTCCGCTTATCCACTTCAGCAAAATCATCATCATACAACTTCATGCTTGGATCCATGGGAATACTGGATGGTTTGCATTCAGTCATGCCTGTTTCAATCAAGTTGTAATGTACTTCCGTTGGGTCATCACCAGACCCTGTGCATTCCTGGCAAATTCCAACCCCGGAAAATATCTTAGGGTTCCAAGATCCTTCGTAACGAACTAACGGCCTAGGAATGCCTTCGCCCTTTCTATGCCCTGAATATCATCTCCTGTAACCAGAATATCATCAACATAGACCATGATAACAACCGTACCTGCCGATGACTTCTGAACAAACAATGAGTGGTCTGCATTTGACCTCTTGAATCCCTGTTGTTCAATAAGATTAGAGAACTTCTGGAACCACGCTCTTGGGCTCTGTTTGAGGCCATTATTTCCTTCTGAAGTCTACACACCATATGCTTCTCCCCCTCAGCAGTAAACCCTGGTGGTTGCTGCATGTAGACTTCCTCCTGCAGATCGCCATACAAGAAGGCATTCTTGACATCCAATTGAGATATACTCCAATCACGGACCACAGCCACAGATAAGAGAATGCGAAGGGTATAATGTCGAGCCACTGGAGAGATGTGTCCATATAGTCCACGCCATAGGTTTGAGTAAAACCACGCGCGACCAAGCGTACTTTGTACCGATCTAGACTGCCATCTGCATTATATTTAACTGTGAAGACCCACTTACAACTCACAATAGATGCATCAGGAGGAGGAATAACCAAAGACCATGTGCCACGAGACCGCAATGCACGCATCTCATCTTCCATAGCCAATCTCCAGCAATCAATCTTCATAGCATCCTAGTAGGTCCGTGGTATGTACATGGAAGACAACGCTACAGCAAATCTCTGAAAGTCTCCAGTGAGACGGTGAAACGACACCTGTGAAACAAAGCGATAGGAGGCACATAACCGCTTCTGCTTCCGGATGGCAATTGGAATGTCAAGATCATCTCCTGTTGTACCGGAGGGAGTAGTGTCCTCCTGCAATGAAGAATCCTGCACATGTACTATATCTGACCCGTCAGTATTAATGCCATCTGAACATACCTGAGGCGTGATGAATGGCTGACGTGTAGCCTGAGCAGGACCTGACCGACGCGTATAGAATTTTGGTAGAGGTGGTATGGGAGGTCATGGAAGAGGTGGAGGTGGAGGTGGTGGTGGTGAAGATGACTCAGAGGTAGGAACAGGAGGAGACTCAGGTGACCTTCAAGTAGGAGGTGGAGGGACATAGACATCATCATTGGTAGTGGATGGAACCAGTCTGTCACCTGCAGGAGAAAAATACATAACAGACTCAAAGAATGTGACATCAGCACTAACAAAGTATTTCTTGTTTATGGGATCATTACACCAGTAGCCCTTCTGAGTCCGAGAATAACCGACAAAGACACACTTGACAGCTCTAGGAGAGAGTTTGTCAAGTCCAGGAGACAGAAGATGAACAAAAGCCACAGTACCAAAGACACGTGGAGTGAGTGAGAATAATTCCTTGTCAGGAAAGATGATAGAGAGAGGTATTTTCTCACCAAGAACAGAGGATGGCATACGATTGACCAGATAGCACGCAGCAAGGCCTTAAATGTCGGTTTCGGTCACCATTTCGGTACCGACCAAAACAGAATTTCGATGGAATTTCGGTGGAATTTCGACCGAAATTTCGGTCATTTCGGTCATTTTTTGTATTAGGACCCCCATATTTCGGTCATTTCGGTCATTTCGGTCGAATTTCAATTTTGACTGGATATCGATATTCGACGGAAATTCGGCTGAATTTCGCTGAAATTTGAGGCCATGGCACGCAGTAAGAACGGCATCCCCCCAGAAAGAAATAGGGGCACAACTCTGAATCAGTAGGGTTCGAGTAATGTCAAGGAGATGGCTATGCTTTCTTTCCGTCACTCCATTCTGTTGAGAGGTGTACGAACAAGTGGTTTGGTGAATAATGCCCTTTGATGAAAGAAATTGAGGCAGGGACCGTGTGCAAAATTCTAGGGCATTATCTGTACGAACATATTTGACAGTAGAAGAGAACACATTTTGCAGTTCATTAATCAAATTCTTGAACACATCTCCTGCTTCAGATTTATTCTTTAGAAGAAAGACCCAAGATACACGAGAGAAATCATCCACTACCACTAGATAAAATCTGTGCCCCTGATGATCGGGTACACGACTCGGACCCCATATATCTATATGAAACAACTCGAATGGGGAGTTACTGCTCTGACTCTGACGACTAGGAAAGCTCGACCGATGATGCTTTCCCAACTGACATGCTTCACAGTGAAAGGACGAACTGGGAGAGATCTGAGGTAGAAGATGGCGCATTTTCTGGAGCGGGAGGTGACCAAAACGTAGATGCCAGATGTACGGAGAAACTGGTCCGACGGAATGAGAAGAGACGCCAGCATAAGATTTCTGAACCAGCCGATATAGACCATTCTGCTCAGAGCCACAGCCAATCACCTTGCCCGTTAGTATTTCCTGAAAAATAAGAGAAGTCGGGTCAAATATAGCACGACAATGCAAATCCTTCGTGATCTGACTAATAGATAACAGATTCATCGAGAACTCAGTAGCATGTAGGACATTCTGTAGATGCATAGTAGAGGATAAGAAGACTTACCACTGTCCAACAAGAGGGGAATGAGTACCATCTGCTATCTGCACTGAGCGGCCGTGAGGAATGTCCCTGTAAGACTCAAGTCTATCTCGATCTTGGCAAAGATGATGTGTGGCACCCGAATCTATAATCCAATCAGAGATATAATGAGATGGTGTAAATGCAGTAGATCTACCTGAGGTACTAGCAGCAGCAGATGAACTGGCGAAGGCTGTAGCTGCAACATCTGAAGGTCCACCAGAAGAATCACCAGATGATTGTGGCATAATATCGCAGAGACGTGCTACAAGCTCCTCAAAATGGTTATCTGCAGTAGATGCCAACTGGGACTGAGAGTGCTCTGCAACACGTGCCGATGCTGGGAACCCATGCTTAGAATAGCATGTCTCCTCCGAGTGTCCTGTGCGGTGACAATAGGTACATGGCTGACTAAAGCGAGAACCCCTCCCCTGGGGTCCACGTCCACGTCCAGAAGACGGGCCACCTCTCCCACGCGAAACTGCCATCGCCGATGGGGGTGGAGTAGAAGAACTGGAGGAAACTGTAATGCGACTGAGTCGCCTGTAAACATCCTCCACTGGAGGAATAACTGCATCGGCTAAGATCTGAGAACGGACGGCATCATATTCAGGATCAAGGGCCGCAAGTAGGACGTCCACCATGGTGGCATTTCGAAATGTCTTCTGTTGTTCAGGAGTCGCTGTGAGTGGGATAGTACTGTATAACTTCTCAAACATCCCCCTCAGGGATGTGTATAAGGAGTGAAGAGGCTTGTCGTTCTGCTTCATCGTGAATATGTCATCTTGAAGCAGTAACATCTTAGTCTTATTTCGCACCTGCGAGTAGGTGGCAGCTAGGATATCCTACATCGCCTTGGCAGTGGGCTGATGGAGTACATCGTTGGCAATCTCCATTGTCAATGTACCTGACAACCAGACCTTTGCATAAGAGTCATCAGCCTCCCACGAGGCATATATCCCTGTCTTCTCTGCTAGCTCATCTTCGGTAAGAATGTGCTTCTTACCATTCGACTTCATGAGACTCATGAACTGCATCGCCCAGAGCTCATAATTCGACCCGTCCATCTTGAATATTGGCGCCGGACCTTTGAATGCGCCCATAGAGGGCATATCAACCTTCGATTCTGACATATTGCCGCTGGAGAAGAACTAGGGTTGGTAGACAAAGTGATAGGTGTCTACACAAACTGCATAGGATTCGAGTGCGTATGTAGACGTTATGCACTCAAATCCGTCTATCCAGAGGAAGGGACGAGTACGGACACGTTGAGGATCGGCTAGGGCACGTCTGAAGGTAGGCTAGGGCCCACCGGAGGGTAGCAGCGGGACTGGAGGGGGCCGCCTGGGGTTTGGCGGCGGTGCTGGAAGCCGCCGAGGGGTTGGCAGCGTTAGTAGGGCCGCCGAGAGCGGTTGGCGGCGCTGCTGGGGGCTGCCAGGAGGGTTGGCGGCGCTAGTGGGGGCCGCCGGGAGGGTTGGCGACGTTCGAGAAGAGAAGAAGGAGAGAGGGCGGCGGGTGGGGAGAGGGATGGAGCCCTAGGGCTTGGGCTCTGATACCATGTTGGGAGAAAACGGTGATTCATTATTATAAGAAACCCTAGGCTCTCTTATATAGGGAGAGACCTTAAGGGTAAAGTACAATGTAGTCCAGAGAAAACAGAGAAATAACGAACATGTATATAGCATAATAATATATATATCTCTACATGAAATGTCATGGAGTTATGTATTTAATCATAACTATTTAATTTCTAAAACTTGAAAAATACAATTACATTTAATTATTATGTTTTATGAAAAAATGTCTTCCACGAGTAAGGCTTACGCCTCGAGGCAATACTGGAAAAATGCCTTGATATGCTTCACGCTTTTTAAAACCTTGATGGATATCCTTTTTTCCAAGTCAGGCATTTGCAATTTCTTAATGTAAGAGGGGCTAGCATTGGCTTAGAAAGAAATGGACAGATATCCTTTTCAGTAGGCATGCATGTTGAGATAATTGTTTCAGTCGGTTCTTTATTTCTCTATCTTCTTTGTGTAATTTACCCATATAGATTTTCTCAGATATAAGAGAGCTATAGGGTCACTTGAATAATCAATTCTATTTTTCTCCTTCCACATGGTATAAGAGCGACGGTCCTGGATCGGAGTCGTGCCCTAGACATCCCTCCCCACCAAAACCCTAGCCATCTTCGATTCCCTCGTCTCTCATCGGCCACTGCAGCCATGTATAATTGTTGCCACCCTAGAGGGCCCCATTAGCAGCAGCGGGCTGTCATCGCACCGCTGGTGTCGCCCAAAACCGCAACGGTCAATTGCAACCTTAAGGCCTCCAACGACTAAGTGCCATCGTGTAGGGCCCTAGTGGTCAGTTTCGTCGCTTGCGGAGGTCTGAAAATCGCTCCAAAAGGGGTGACTTGGTTACTATTCAGACTTATTTTAAGTTTCTAGGATGTGGTTTTCTTATCTAAAACTACTCTAGTTATTCGGAGAGGCATCTAACGCATGGAAGAGGTTGTGGCATGAGTCTACAACCACAACCATCTTCTTGTATGTTAGTGTAGATGCATTCAGTCTTGTCTACATCCCCATTCTTTGTTGTAGTTTCCATTATGTTAGACAACAGAGTCGACTTCAAAGTCGATGTCCCATCCTTGAGTGCCTTCAAAGGTCCAACATCCATTGTCAAGATGGATGGGATTAGTTATTGTTATAAAATATGAAGAATGCCGAAGCGATTGATAAACAGAGCATAAACAAGAAAGATAGAGCATGGAACACCATGATTTTACGTGGAACCCTACTCCGTGAGGAGCGGGATGAAACCACGGGAGAAGCCCTCAAAGGGGTGTGTTTCTCTATTGCTTTTCTCCATGAGTACAGGAGGTATGGGGCTCCTTATATAGCCTCTCCAGAGCCTCCAAGTCCCACCACTAGGCGGTATGGGACTAAACACTGGATGGGGTAAATGGATCTTCTCCAGGATCCATTTACCCTGTTACAACTCAATGGGCGCATACAACTTATACTCCAACATCCTACATCCCTGAGCAGTGATGTTGTAGCCATTGAAGGTCTCGGGCTTTCTTCTGAACTTAGTAGATTTATTTTCCCATTGCAATCCTAAGACCTATTTAGAGGCGAAAATTGCTCCTAACAAGTGATGATAATTAGCTAGATAATGGATGTTCAAAAACTTTCATTAATATTTGGATTAGAAACTTGTCTCCTTTTTATTTCCATATATTGGACACTAGAAACTTCCATATTTCGCTAATCAATGTTGTAACATTCATGCCAGAGACTAGTGCTTTCTTATTACTAGCATTTTTCTACAAAGTTCTAGATTTGTGTAGTTTTTAACATAAAAACTGAGGATTACGCCTCGCCTCATTTACGGGAAACCGTCTCGATCCGCCTCACGTTTTTTAAAACCATGGATAGGCCCTCGAATCCTCTGCCTAGGGAGCAGATTTGAGACTGTATATTCATATGGAACAAGCATGTTCCACATTGCATCAAGGTTTTCCTTTCGCCTCTACGGTATGGTAGAGTTTTAATCAAGGCCCTAAATATCGGTTTCGGTCACCATTTCGGTATCGACAAAAACAGAATTTCGATGGAATTTCGGTGGAATTTCGACCGAAATTTCGGTCATTTCGGCCATTTTTTGTACTAGGACGGTAGGACCCCCATATTTCGGTCATTTCGGTCGAATTTCGATTTCGATTGGATATCGATATTCGACAGAAATTCGACCGAATTTCGCTGAAATTTGAGGCCATGGTTTTAATCAAGGAGAGACGGCAAATATTTTGCTTAGGCAATGATAGTAGTTGTTCCTTGTGTGTGACAGAGCTAGAGACGGTGGCAACATTTTTTCTTCACATGTGAGAAGGTAAAAGATTTTTTTGTCATAAAAAAGGTGTGATGTCAAGGAGACATTCAACCAAGAACTCCCATTATTATATTCACAAAATCAATTGATAAAATCACAAAGATCGAGAAACCTAAAGGCGTTTGGCATGCTCTAACACATTCTCCAAATACATTATCTCACTGCGGAAAATGGTCCCATATGCATGAACCAAGGTATTAGAGAATAGACACAGTCTATACCTTGACAGGTCTAGCCATGTGCCCCAATCTATCAATGGACAACTAGAAAGTCATTGAGTACAATGTTGTCATCAAGTCGATATGAGCAGCGACCCAAATATCCCTTAAAACATTGCATACAAAGAACATATGATTAGTGTCCTCCAATGTCGCAATGCACCTTTGACACATCTATTAGCCATATGAGCTCTCGACGAACTATTTCTACAATAAATGTTATTGTAATCTTTTGATATATCAATAAAGGTTATTGATTTATTACTCCTTGTCTGAGATTAAATGAACGAATGCACGTATAAGGTCCCTTAGTACAATTAGGATTATGTACAATGGCCCACTTAATACTCATATAGTTGTTGATTCAATGGTCGAATCATAGAGGACGGTGCTTGGACAATATCTAAAGAGTTAGATTGAGGACTCATCAAGCACTATCAAATGATTGTTAAGAGATGATCTCCAGTCTGAGAAGGAGATGGCAATCCTTCTCTAAATGTTGATATCTGACCGACCTCTTGGTGCAAATACTCTGTAGAGGAATAAAGATTCGGAGGTGTCTGATAACTTATGTCAAAGAGCTAACTTAACGAGAATGAGATAATCAAGACCTAAGTCGTATGTTGTCACGATATAGGCACGCATCCTCTGATCGGAGACAGATGTATTACTATATGTCTAAGTATGCACGTTAGGCAGACCATTAGGTTGATGACCTAATCAAGGTCTATACACCGGTGAGCTGGTATGCATACAAGGGCATACGAGCGATATGATCTCTCAAAGGGATCATACAGGTTCATTACTGAAACGGGAGACATGAGCTCACTCATGAGGTATTGAGACCGATCAAATTCCAAACATGGTCATCTTGTTTTGGAAGCATGACAAGAATTTGTAAGTGTGATATATGCTTTTGGAAAGCATATGATCGATATCAACTCCCAATGACTGAGTAACTTAATGATAAAACCCTGGAGAAGATAGTTTAAATATGATCTAAAACTTCGGTTGAATCTATGTCTTCCAGTATGCATGATGTACGAGTATTAGGAATACTCGAGGTTGATGTAATCGTAAAGAAGTGTATAACCATGGCACTTCCATTCTGAGGGAGTGATGAAATGGGTTTGGATTTTAGTGACTCCTCTCAGTAGATAAGTAATCTGATCTTGGTTCAAATGTTGGACATTGATCTACATATGATTCGGATGCAATGAGAAGATTAGATTTACGACTTTGATTTAATCGAACATCTTTGAGAGGTCCCCGAGATCTGGAATTGAGATGTGATCTCAATATCCAACTCATTACACATGAAATGTACAATCGTCGTGTCCTTATCTCCAAGTATCTGCGGAGAAGGCACATTATTCTTGAAAGAGTTCAAGAACAATTCTATTGTTGATAAAGTATATGAGCATTAGGAATTGATGATTAAATGCGAGATAATTATCATGAATAATATGAATATGATTCATATTATTTGGACACATGAGAATAGTTATATAAGATAACTGAATATGATTTAATTATCAAAGATATGGTTAATGTAGATATCGTTATCCATATTAATCACAAATACTATAAATGTGATTTATAATAAGCTAGAGAGATTTAATTGTAAATAGGATTTATGAATTAAATGTTGATGTGAATTAGATTCACATTATACAATTAATTTTAAATGCAATTTACATTCTAATATGATGCATAATTGTCAATGACATGATTGAAATTATCATAAAATAATTTAGAATTATTTTGATGAATAATTTTACAATAAAAGTTGTTGCACATGTGGAATATTTGATGAGATATGAGATCTCATCAAATTTGAAATGAGAGAGCCTCCTTTCCCTAATATGAGTGGACGGTCACCTTGAGTCCTAATTCTTGGTGCTCATCCACCCTATGTATGGAAGGAGGCTTGCTCTCCTTCCAAGTTATTCCATATTGGTTGATTTAATTTAATTAAATTATATTGATGGATCTTCAATAGATTTAATTTAATTTTAAATTAATTATTTGTTGTTGCAAATTTATGCAACAAAATCATAGCCATTGATTTGAATTAAGAGTGCATCTCCACCATCCAATTTGTTATAAAAGAAAGGCTAGACCTAACTCTTTCTCTTACAACAAAAAAAGAAACAACCTGGGTGGTGGGAGTGCCCTGGCGGAGCGTCAGCAGATGGAGTTGCCTCGGTTTCCGGAGCAGGCGCAGCTTTCGGAAGGGGGTTGGTGTCCGAGGAAGGCGCGACTTCTGAAGGAGGGGATTCGTTTCGGCGTTGTATCCGCGGTGGGTGCTTCAAAGATGGAATCTCTTCATCTCCATTGGCGTGTAGCGATCGATGGTGCCGCTGCTTTGGGTGTTGGTGGGGCCTTATCTGTTCCGCCTTGGGTGGAGATGTGGGTTTCCGGGGAGGGCTCGGAGCAGATCCGGTCTCTGGGGGCAGGAAGCTTGTTGGGTGATTGGGTTGGGCTCGCCGCTTCGGATCCGGTTCACGTGCTGGGGGTTCGTGTTGGGGTTTGTTCGGGTCTTTTGTCGAGTGGGTTTCCGGACGGGCCCCGAGGTGGGTGTTGTGCGGCACCTGCGGTGGAGGTAGTTGGCGGAGAAAGGTCTGGAGGGAGCTTGGGGTTCGGGCAGCTGCGTGTTCTGGAGGTGGAGGGGGTTTCGCCCGCCTCGGGTCTGACGAACTCGGAAGGGGGGGTGCTCAGTGTGTGTGGGGGCGGGGTTGCCCTGCTGCGGAGGGAGGTGAGGGCGGGTGCTTCTAGGGTGGTGAAGGTAGGCTCAGCCATGGGGTGCGGCGCTGGCTCTGAGGTGGTCATCGGTGGGCATTCTTGTCCAGTTGCGATGGACGTTGGTGGTGCGGTTGGCGGGTGTGAGCCGATGGCGCTGGTCCAGGAGGGGGCGGGACTGGGACCACGGCATTTTGATTTGGCTTATGAGAGGGGGGCGACCAGAAGAGGTCGGGGAAGGTGAAGAGGGATGTGCTGAGGGCCTCCTTGGCGGCGGAGACACCCGCCGAGTCTTTGCATCAGGGAGCTGATAGTCTGTTGCAGATTCAGAACCGATTTGCAGCACCGGATAGGGATCTTGTGCGGCGCTTGGGGTCATTCCCCCAAAGAAGTTGGTACTTCAGGTTGCTAAATGAAGATTTTGTCCATGAATGCAAGGGGCTTGGGCCGCCCCGATAAAAGGCTTGGCGTACGGAATCTGGTGAGAGAAGCAGGTGTGGATATCTTCTTGATCCAGGAGACGAAGTTGCAGTCCCTTGATGAACGGTTGCGGCGGGAGGTGGCCAAGGGAGAGCTGTTCTCGTTGGCGGATAGGGTGGGCGTGGGAGCTTCTAGGGGGCTCTTATCTGGTTGGCGGTCTGATTCCTTTGATTTGTTGGGGACTTCTTACTCGACGTTCTCTTTGACGGTGAAGCTGCAGCAGAGGGCGGATGGAGTTCACATGTGGGTCACCAATGCCTATGGCCCGTGCCGGCGGGAGGATGGCTTGCTGGCTGCGGACTTGGCGGTTGTTGCTGCAGAGGTGGGGGTGGAGTTTGGATTATCGGTGGGGACTTGAACATCACGTTGTTTCCTGACGACAGGCCTAGGGGACCGGTGGTAGAGACTCTGGTTCAGAAGAATTCAGGCAGGCGTCTAGCTCCTTGGGCCCATCTGTTGTTGATGCGGCTGGGTGCAAATTCACTTGGAGGAATGCGAGGTCGAGATCCAGGCTTGACAGATTCCTGATGTCCGTGGAGGCGGGTGAGGCCTTCCCGCTGGCGAGGGCTTGGGCTCTCCCTAGGACTCTTTCTGATCACACTCCATTCTTTGGTTCTCTGGGGAGGAGCGGCTGGGGCGGTTCTTCTTTCGTTTCGAGAAGAATTGGTTGTTGGAGGAGGGCTTTCGGGAGCTGGTGGTTGATCATTGGAGGGGGTGTGAAGTGGTGGGTTCTGCGGTGTCGCAGTTTGCAGATAAATTGGCTTCGCTACAGCGGGTGTTGTCGTATGGGAGGAAGGTCGTCAGGAGGTAGAAGGTCGTCAGGGCTGAGGGAGAGGCAGGGATCAGCAAGTTGGATGGGGTGGAAGATGAGCGGGGGTTGTCTCCTGAGGAGGTGGATGAGAGGGTAGCGTATTTGGAGGCGGCATTGCTGGAGGACAGGAAAGAAGAGGTTCATTGGCGGCAGAGATCGAGGCAGAAGTGGTTGAGGGAGGGTGACACGAGGATGCGATATTTTCATTACATGGCGTCCGGGCGAAGGAGAAGGGACTTTCTGCATGAGGTGGAGGTTGGAGGGGTGAGGGTGGCGGGTGAGAGGAGCATTGGGGGTGCCTTGCGGGAGTACTTCGTGAGGGCTTCGCGTAAGGTGCGGGAGGATTGTGGCTGGGGGTGGACGGGTCTGGGAGTGGGATCTTTGAGCGGGCCCCAGGCTAACTCATTGGTGGCAACTTTTTCGGAGGAGGATGTGCGTAGGGCTATTTGGAGCTTGAATGTGGACGGGACTCCTGGTCCGGATGGCTTCCCTATATCCTTTTATCGGGAATTCTGGGATTTGCTGAAGGGTGACATCATGGAGGCTTTGGATGAGTTCAGGAGTGGCAACAGGGGTTTTGAGAAAGTTAATAAGGCTTTGATATTTCTGTTGCCGAAGAAAGAGACCCCCGAGGGGGTGGGGGATTTCAGGCCTATCTCTATTTCTAATGGCATCTATCTCATTGTCGCAAAGGTGCTGGCGAGCAGGCTTAAGAGTGTGTTGAGCTATGTAGTGTTACCTGCGCAATCTACCTTCATTCCCGGGCGCTGTCTGGCGGATGGGATCGTGACGGTTTCGGAAATTTGTCTTGAGTGGAAGAGGTCCAGAAAGAAGGGGGTCGTTTGGAAGATTGACTACACCAAGGCCTACGATTGTGTCAGTTGGAAGTTCTAGTGGGTCTCGCTGCAGAGGAGGGAGTTCCCATAAGAGTGGATTCGTTGGATCAAGAGATGCGTCACTACTTGCTCGTGCTCCATCTTGGTCAACGGCAGGCCGAAGGGTGGGTGGTTTCAGCCGCAGAGGGGTGTTCGACAGGGCTGCCCTTTGGCTCCTCTGCTTTTCGTGTTGGTGGCAGATTGTCTTGCGATTTTGTTTCAGCGTACGGTAGGGGAGGTGTGGTGTGAGGGCTTCCGGCTGGGGGACATCTCAGTACCTGTGTTGCAGTATGTGGATGACACGCTGATCTTTCTGGGGGGGATAGAGGAGCAGAACCACAATGCGGCTATTCTGGTGGATATGTTTGGGTGTCTCTCGGGTTTGTAGATTAACAGGCAGAAGTCAATGGTGGTTCCACTGTAGATGGACGACAATGAAAGCGGCAGGCTTGCTGGGTGGACGGGGTGCCCCCTGGAGCGATTGCCGATCTCCTATCTGGGGCTGCCTCTGGTTGACGGTAGGTTGAGGAGGTCAGACTGGGACTGTGTCCTTCGGAGAATGGAAGAGCGGTTGGAAGGCTGGAAGGCTACTACTTTGTCCAAGAGTGGGAAGCTTACCCTGTTGAAGCACGTTCTCTCTGCCATTCTGTTTTTTTCTACTCGACGCTTTTGATGCTTGTTGGGGTTAGAAGGAAGGTGGAGGCTTTGATGAGGTTTTTCTTTTGGTCGGATGGGAGGCAGACGAGGAGGGGTTTGCATCTTGTTGCGTGGGAGGATCTTGCTAGGCATGTTGCTGAGGGGGGCCTTGGCGTCCGGGATGTGGAGATGATGAACAAAGATTTGCTTGCCAAATGGGTGGTGCAGATTTGGGGCTCCTCTGACTCGTTGGTCTCCGGCCTTCTGAGGAGGATTTACGGGGTCACTGGAGAGCTGGTGGTTGGGAAGAATTCTGGTGAGTCTCCGTTGTGGATGGGGATCCGTGTCGTGCTTCCGGAGCTCAAGCCTTTCCTGCGGTCGAGGTTGGGGAATGGTCAGCTCTTCAGGTTTTGGCTGGATGACTGGACGGGGGAGGGGGTGTTGGGCCACCGCTTCCCAAGGTTGATGGCTTAGCAGCTAACAGGGGGCGTGGCTGGTAGAGGTGGCGGACACGGGGTCTTGGGCCCTTATGTTTCTTTCGGTTCTGTCGGATCAGTGGCTGGATGAGTTCTTGCGGTTGCAGTCGGAGGTTCCCTCTCCTGGGGAGATGTCTGGCGAGCCGGACCATTTGAATGGACAAATGGAAGGTTCTCTGTAAAGATTGCCTATCGGAAGCTGCGTGGTGGAGGACTGGGGCGTGATGAAGACCTCTGCATGGACATAAAAGTGATTTGGGCGGCCAAGATTCCTACTCGGGTTAAGGTGTTCCTATGGTGTCTAAGGAGAAACCGTCTGTGTGACAAAGGAGGGGGAGATTGTTTGGTGTGGAAGATCTGAAATACGATAGATGCGAGGGTTGTTTGGAGGATGTGGAGCACATATTCTTCGGTTGCAGGTCTTCGGTGCAGGTCTGGGAATCGTTGGGGCTGACTTGGGTCCAAGCATCCAGCTTGGAGCATTTCTGGAGATCTATTCGATCGGTGGGTCTTGGGTCCTCGGACGACGTCTCAAGGCCATTTGTCATCCTTTGGGCTATTTGGGTGGGCAGGAACGATAGCATATTCAAGGGACATCGGTTTTACTACGAGAATGTGCTCGCGCATTGTAATGCTTTGTACAACTTCTGGATATCCAACTGGTGTACCCTCTTGCTATTAATGAAAGAGTTGGTGTGGTGACTCCCGCCTTGGGAGGGCACCCCCTTCGTGTTTTAGGTCAAAAAAAACTCTCTTTCTCTATTCTCATACATACCCAAGGTCTCTCTCTTAATATTACTTTCCTAATGTGTTTATCTTTCAATGTAAATCACGGAAATTATGAATTTACCATGATTAAATTGATTATTAATATTTATGAAAATATTTAATTAAACATCAACTACCACTGAATAATTGTTTCATGACAAACCCTAGTTTAACCTATAATAGTTGCAGATCAAATTTTACATGCAAAACAAAAACATGTTTGCTTGATATGACTAGAAATTTAGGATCATTAAAAATATTTTAAGATACATAAGATTTCTGAGTGAGTATTGTATAATATCATGTAGGTCAACAAGAGCATATGACCAATAAAGCCTCTTAGTATAATTTATACCAATTGTGGTGTATTGAATTGATTCGATGATAGTGTCTAGGTCGAGGATATACTAATGGATTACTTAATTGGCACCCTACACCACAATGGAAGCGCTCCATGTTAGCATTATCTATCCGACATATTACAAGATAGGGATGGAAGTGTCTACCACTTTAGAAACCCGAACAAAAGCCACCATCCGAAGTAAGCCATATTAACACAGTCAGTTGTGCCCCACTTTTTGCAATAATACTTGTGCCCCTACTTTCTTGCACCATTAGCAGTTGTGCTCTTCCATTAGTTGAACCGTCTATGAGATGAACAAAAGCATGGTTTATTCAAATCAATATATGATTTTAAAAAAGTATATTACATTTGTGTTCTTAGATTTCTTCCCTCTCTACTGCTTCCACTCACTCACTCAGTTGCATCAATGCATTCCCCCATCCCACAACATCCTCCTTCATGCTCCTCCTCAGATATGGAAAGATAGATATTAGCTTTTATTGACATCATGTTAAACTGAACAAGGTTGAGCCATCCACCTATCACTACTCGTCATCGGAATCTCCTCAAAGCCAACATCTTCCTCGGAAATGAATGAAATCCCATCTCCATCTTTACCACGTGTGACGTTCCTTTATTGTGCCAACATTGTTGCCATCGTTCTCCAAACGTCCAACAATTATATTCTTATTGCAGTGCTCGTTCGCCACCTTCAACACTACAACCAATAGGGCACACCGTGCTTAGTCATTGCTTCCTAGGACTCGACAGCCTAAAGGACTTGAGGGCATAACATCCATTCTCCAACCTTAGATCTTTCACCAACTAGTATTCCTACATATGGTTGAAGGCGACCCTATCCTCACGTTTCCACCATCGACAAGCTCCTACTTGCTGCCATCGAGGGGGATAACCCCATCAATCAAAGCTTCATGCATCGACGCCCTCCTACCCTAGCCTGCAACTTTTCCTATTTTCAAGCTAAGGAACAACTCCCTTGATCATAGCCTTGCGCATCGCATGCCTCCTACTCTAGCCAGCAACTACTCTTCTCTCTAGGTTGGGGAACAACTCCTTCGATCATATAGCCTCGTGCATCGCCACCCTCCTGCACCAACCCGTTACTTCTCCTCACTCCATGTTGGGCAGCTGCATTCCTCAACTATCGTTGCTCTTCCCCCATAGAATCACTGCAAGGTCAATGTCGAAGTCATCCTATCATAGCCTCCTTTGCCACTCCTCCAGGGCATAGGGTCCTGGAGGGTCTGTGATGCACTAGATGCACTGGAGCCGCCTGGAGATGCAGAGCTCCTCTTCGAGCTGGGTTGTATGATGAAGGAGCGCCAGGGGCATCTCGCGCTGCATGAGCGAGATCTGGAGACGTGGCTAGGGCTAGGGTTCTCCTCATGAGAATTGCCGTTGGCTGGAGAAATTCTCTCCTTGAATTAGGGTTTCAAGAAGCAAAACCCACGACTCTTCTTCTTGATCAGGAATTTGAGCAATATTTCAAGAACAAATGATATTGAATCGAATCTCGAATAAAAATAATGAAAAACAATTCTTCAAGAATCAACCCGCTCTGATACCATGTTAGAAAATAGAGAATGCAGAAGACGAATGATAAACAAAGCATGGATAAAGAAATAATAAGCTTGGAACAACACTAAGATTTTTACGTGGAACCCTACTCCTAAGAAGCGGGATGAAACCACGAGAGAATGCCTCAGATGGCGTATACGTTCATTGCACTTTCTCAATGGATATAAGAGGTCTGGGGCTCCTTATATAGCATCCACAGAGCCTCCAAATCCCACCACTGGCAGATGTGTGACTAAACATATGGATGGGGTAAATGGATCCTGGAGGTATCCATTTACCCATCTACATCATAAGAGGCGCACAACATAATACTCCAACACTTCCCCAAAGCCATGTATGCCTGACTTCAGAGAAATTGAAGTGATTGTGGTAGAACTCCATGGAAATTCGACAGCAAAGATCTACATTAGCAACACCTAAAAAACTGCTTTTGGCTCCTGAAAAAATCCAGATTTCCACCGAATGATGATCATTTTGGTTGAATTTGGAAGGGCGTAAAGTTAATCATTATTACAACCAAAGGAGCAAAGGCATCAGATATCCATCATAACAGCAAGATAAATCTGTTTTCCCTTTTTCATACCTAATCTTGCGAGATAGTTGGTAGATGCCTGTCCCAGCCATTGCAACATTTACACTAAAGAGATTCCAATTTTTCTGCAAAAAAATCAAACAAACAGAACTATTATGGCAAAGAAATGTATATATTAATAACAATATGTTAGCCAAAGAAAAGAAAGTAAACATCAAAACCAATGGCTAGCAACTGACTGAGAAAAACAAAGATGATATATATGGGAGATGCTTGCAAATACATAGAAACCAAGCAATCAAATTTAGTATAATTACAATTCTTCATAAACATAATCTAAAGATTGAGCTCGAGAAACATCATTTTTTGTAAACTAAACAAAAAGTGTGATAATACAAGTCAAATTTCATCTCTTTTAGACACAAATTTAATCGAGAAGATTTCACTATGAACTCATCATTAAATCTAGAAATATGGCGTGCATGTAAGATACAGTTAAAATGTGATCTATAGTTGACTTATTCCCCATTCAAATTCTAAAAAGTTATGTCACCCAATGCCTATAATATATGTCATTTATCGTTGAGGGAAATCAATTAACAGACTTGACAAAATTAAATCTTGGGTCTTCTTGGCATTTAATTTTTCTTAACAAAATTAAATTCTGAATCTTGTACTTAATTTCAATTGAGCTTCAAAGCTCAGATTAGAAATTGTAATGGGCATCCTCCAGTGTACCAAGTACATTGTCCGCCCAAGTGGATTAATTAACTAAAGTTGAAAAGGCTTTCCATGAGTCAATACTCGACCAAAGTCAGCCGAATGAATTACATTCTCTACATAAAGAAACACTCCCTTATAAAGATCACTCCATGGTGTGCAAGTCAAGCCATGGCCTCAAATTTCAACGAAATTCGGTCGAATTTCTGTCAAATATCGATATCCAGTTGAAATCGAAATTCGACCAAAATGGCCGAAATGACCGAAATATGGGGGCCCTCGTACAAAAAATGACCGAGATGACCGAATTTCTGTTCCGATCGATCACTGAAATGGTGACCGAAACCGACATTTAGGGCCTTGATCCAAGCCACCCATATGGCAACAGGATTTGAAAGAATTGGATGACTTTGAAAGTACATTGTCTTTGGAAATGGAAAAGTATTACTAAAAGTTACATAAAACTTGCATTCCCAAAAGAATTGGATTTGAAAGATCGTATGATGCTTCCTCACATCCTGCCCAAACCATTGGCTTCTCACCCAAAGGATGACCTTGTTAACTCACAAAGGAGCCTATAAAAGGTCAAAAGTCTATCACCGGACCTAAAGAAACTAATCATTACTCCACAAACAAATTAAAATAGCAATAAAAAATCATGAACAGGATTCCGGAGTAATTGACAAAAAAAGACTAAATAGTTGCAGAATCTATAAAAAAATTATTGTTAGAGTCATTATATTTTTCTATTTTATTTGAGGTGTGTAACCCTTTATATTTAATTCCCTTTTCTCTAGGGTTTCACTCTATATAAGAAACCTTAGACTTACGTAATAAGACAATTATTCATTCTTTTCTCCACATGGTATCAGAGCAACGGTCCTAGACTAGGGTTTTGACCTAAATCATCTCACCGCCACCTCCGAGCCTCTCCTCGATCTCCGAGCACCAATGCGGACCCTCCCTCCTCGCCTAGGGCCCCGCACGAGGCCATCCTTTCTCTCTATTGTGCTGCCAGCAGCCAATTGCAAGACATGTAGTGCGTCGTTAGCGGCAACAACACCCACCACATGTGCCGCCAAGCGACGTTGCACCCTCTAGGGTGCTCCAACACCTCCAGTGTTGTTGATGGAGGCTCCAACACCTCCAGTGTCATTGTAGGGTGCATTCCAGCACCATCAGCCCGTCGTAGGGTGCCTTCCATCACCTTCAGCACCGTTACGGACCTCTTCCACGACCTCCAACACCGTCATGGATACCCTTCATCGCCTTCAGCACTACTGCAGCACCTCTATGCTAACCTAGGTTGCTGTTAGGGCCCTTATGGACCTCCATGGACTACTGTTCATCATGGGTTCAAACTTCATGTGCATGTGTGTGAGTTCTAGAGCTCTTTTCAACCCCCATATGCATATTGAACAACAACAACAACAGGAGTTCCTTGATTTATCTACTTGACCACCAAGACATCTCTTCCTACTGAGACAAAGCCCTTGTACACTCGTCATCTGTGATGGTACAAGGTACTTCTATCAAACTTAAGGGCACAGAAAACTTCGTGCTCTAGTCTCGTTTCTTTAGGGTGTTCATTGGTGATCAGCGAAAACTCTACATCCTGATGAAAAATCCTCCATAATAGGCAGACAAAGTCTATGGTTAGCGAAAACTATACATCCTAACGAAAGATCCTCCATAATAGGCAGACAAAGACTATGGTACCTGGCTCGGAGACAACTACTAGGTCATCACCTAGATGTTGAATGAGTGCAACCCTCGCATACAATGTGAGCTTATAAATAATTCAACTACAAATAGATTACATTATGTTATAAATATCTAACTTCAAATTTATTTCAAATTTTCAAATGCAGAGATGGGATCTTGTCATGAAGTTGGGAGGAAGAGACCCAATCCACTACCAGCATAGAGACATGGCATGGGAGACTAAGTCTGAAATGGAGTGTTTGTTGGCCATTCAATTTGCAGATGCTATGACCTTAAACGAGGAGTACGCGCAACAGGAGCACGTCTAAGGAAGAGGAAGATGATGTGGGGGAAGAAGAAGTAGGGCTAGGGAAAACGCACAACAAGAGGGTCATGGACGAGGTCATAGGCGAGGGTAGCAACATTCTGCGCACGGTATCGAAGTGGGGGGAGAAAACCACGATATGGGTCGTGTACCATTGCCAGATATGGACGAGATCCTCGAGTATGTTTTGAACACACAATTCATCACACATGTGGTTGAGCCACGTGATGGAAGATGACAATTCCACAAGCTCCTGCAAGGAACATGAGGGGGGAAGAAACTAGGGTGGCTCAATCTGTGTATGCTACACTGACCCCGCCACCCGTGCCCACCTTCGGCGAGGAAGAAGGTGAAGTAATTTCGCAACTAGAGGAATTTAAATGGCACAAGAACCTATTAAAGGAGGAAGAGATAAATAGATCTTTGTACTGTAACTGAAGAGATGAATGTTTTACTCTTGATTATACATATTCTGTGACAGTTTCTGTAAGTATTCTGATGAACTCTTTTCTAATCTAATGGAGGCGTTTGTGGATATCTTTTTCTACTATGTATGACATGAATGACTTTAGATATAGATAGTAAGGATGAGAATGACCTTACAATTTGGGTAGCAAAGTTTCTCTTTATCTGATAAGGTCCTAGAAACTCATTTTGTTTTTGTTTTGATGTGGCAGAGCATATGCATAGATTTTATGCATGTTACAGATGAGAAATGCACAAAATTTGTGTATTATAGGGAAGCGCATAGAAAGTATGCATTACACTATAGCGCATAGAATTTATGGAAAAAATTGTTGGCTTAATTGAGGAATAAAGCTTTTCAATTAGGAATTTGCCTCCAATATTTGAGAACATGAACTTCGAGAAAAAGCAAAATCTAAGAACATCACCAATCTTAAAAGTGTCTCCTTGGAAGAAGTCTATGGCCAACTCCACATGATGGTTCATTAGGCACATGCAATACCAAAAGGCCTCATGTGCCGATGTAAATTTCTACTTTCTCAAATTCCCACCAATTCCTTAACCAGCAAGCTATAGCTCTACGCATGTCAAAGGGGTCCTGTAGAGAATATTATGTAGTCGGTGTATCAGTTTCTCTATTTTTATTTTTTCGAGAACCTCTTATGTAATTTACCCACGGGTCCTCTCTATATAAGAGAGCCTAGGGTTCTATGGAATAAAAAGACTGCTCATTTCCACCAACATGGTATCAGAGCCAAAACCCTAACCCTAAAACCCTACCACCAACGCCCCCCCCCTTCTCTCTCTCCCTCCATTTCTCAGCGCCGGCGTCGCCCCTCACCGTAGGGCGCCGCCGCCGCCATTCTGGCCCCCCTTCTCCCGCCATCGCCGCACCCTACACTGCCGGCTCTCCGCCGCCGAACCCCTCTCCAACGTAAGGGACCTCCACTGCCGGGGTCCCCTTCCCTTCAACGTCGACTACCATTCTTCCTTCAGCCTCTCTCTCCATGGATTTGAGTGCATAAAGTCTACATATGCACACAAATCCTATCAAGTTTATGTAGACACTTGTTTATCGTCTACAACCTTAGTTCTTCGTATCCGGTGACATGTCAGAAAACAAAGTCGATATGCCCTCCATAGGTGCATTCAAAGGTCTAGCACCAATAGTCAAGATGGATGGGACGAACTATGAGCTCTGGGCGATGCAGTTCATGAGTCTCATGAAATCGAACGGTAAGAAGCATATTCTTACTGAGGAAGAGCCGGCAGAGAAGACTGAGATCTATGCCTCCTGGGAGGCTGATGATTCATATGCCAAGGTTTGGCTACCTGGCACGTTGTCGATGGAGATTGCAAATGATGTCCTTCATCAATCCACCACTAAGGCGATGTGGGATATATTGGCCGCCACATATTCACAGGTGTGGAATGAGACCAAGATGTTACAGCTCCAGCATGACATTTTCACGATGAAGCAGAATGGGCGGTCGTTTCACTCTTTGTATACATCCCTGAGGGGGATGTTTGAGAAACTATATAGCACTATACCCCTCACAGCTACCCCTGAGCAGCAGAAGACCTTCCAGAATGTTACCATGGTGGGGGTACTGCTAGCAGCACTTGATCCAGAGTATGAGGCAGCCCGATCTCAGATACTTGTCGATGCTACCATTCCTCCTATGGAGGAAGTTTACCGGAGGCTTAGCTGCATCTCTGTTCCTTATAGCACTTCTACTCCACCATCTTTGAAGATGGTTGTGTCGCGAGGGAGAGGTGATCAGTCTTCCTTTCGTGGGCGTGGACCTCGTGGTCGAGGAGGTTGCTTTCGCCAACCATGCACGTTCTGCCATCGCACAGGTCACTCCAAGGATACATGCTATTATAAGCATGGGTTTCCAGCATCGGTGAGTGTAGCTGAGCATGTTACATTACTGTCGGCATCCACATCAGATCATCGGTTTGAGGAGCTTGGGGCGCGATTGGGCGATATTATGCCTCAACAATCTACAGATTCTCCAGGAGGATCTTTAGATATTGTTGCTTCAGCATCTGCCAGTACTCCTGCCACTGCCAGTACCTCAAGTAGTGCTTCTGCTTTTACAATATGTCATGATCTCGATTCCTATAGAAGTATGGAGAGTTCTAGGTGCAGGTCGATGGCGATAGCGGGAGCCACAGCGGCGGGCGGTGGACGCAAGAGCTCTTTGAAGCGCGTATGGCTTCCAAAGCGCTCCGGCTATCGACACAACGATCAGATTCGTGACACCCGTCAACCGGTCCTGGCCTCGCATGTCGCTGTCGAAGACGAAGATATCAAGGGCGGATGGGTAAGGGTATCTCGATCCAAACCCGGCAGACGGTGTTTTAGATGTTCAGAACGTGGTCATCTGGCGTCTGCCTGCATGGCGCCTCCGCGATGCTTCCGATGCGGCCGGATTGGGCACCGATCGTTCTCGTGCAGGGAATCATCCTTGGATTTCAGGCGGCCGAAGATGTCTTCTCGTGCGGATGTCCCTCCCAGGGCGAAACCTTCTTCGGCTTTTACGGACGACCGCTCATTTGCTCAGGTGGTTTCGCCAACCTGTGCTTCGGCTTCGACAAACTGGAAGACCACTTCTTCCGCGTCACTCTATGGATCAGGTATGCCGGCTACTCCCTCCCGTCCAGCGATACTAGCACAGGCATCTCATCGCTGGGGCTCTCATCGGACGAGCAATCATTCTTCCCCTGAGCTCGGGGCTCCTGCGGCGACTGCCACTCCCTCATCGAAGGTGCCAGAAGCAAATCTCGGGATGGCGATCGGCGTGGTGCGTCGGCCTGCCTTCGACAGAGAGGCGATACGAGCGGAAACTCTCCTCCTCCTTGGCGAGGACTTCGTCGGTGACTTCTTCTTTCTGGACGACACCCGCTGCTGTGTTCGAGGACTTTCCCTGGAGCAACGGGAAATCCTCATCTCTCGCTCGGATTCTTCGGTGGTTCTATGGCGTCGTCCCCGGGTGGCCGATGGTGCATCTCTTACCTCAGAGATATGCGTTGTGGAGGTTCGCGGAGTTCCATTCCTGTCCCGCTCGGCGCACTGCCTTTCCAAGGTAATCCGAAGTTGGGGTCAAGTTCTGAATATCTTGGACGATGGTCTCTCCCCTGGCTCAGACTGGTCATGCACAAGGATCTTGGTCGAATGCTCCGCCAACCTATCACGATCCATGGCTGGTAAGACATTCTCGGAGATTTTGGACTTGGGAAGATGGTCCTTCAAGCTTGAATTTTTCTTTCCGCCGCCGGCGGCTTCGGCAATCCATTCCGATGCCGGGATCGCTTCCGCCAGCTCCATCGACGCTTCGGCTCCCTCGGGCCACGTGGCACCTGTCCTGGATGTTCCCGAAGCCCTTCGGATTCATGACGACTCTTCACCTTCGTCGGCGGGGCCTCGCTTCTCGTGCGCATTTGGACGGATGCCTCTTCACGTGCCGAGGGGCCTATTCGAGGAGAATCCGTTGTCAGTGGAGTTTACTGATTTTATTATTCCAAAGTATGGCGGCCCATCCCCAACTCTCGATGTGGCGATTCAGATCCCCACTCTCGGGTCGGACCCTTATCGGGCCCTAAAGTGGGTCGGCAATGAGCAGACAATATTCGAGGACTCCATTATCTATGTTGAAGATATTCCATGCCCTTCTCCTATATCGGCGGTGCCTTTCTATTCATCGGACTACTACGAGGACTGGAGTCCCTCTTCCTCAGCTTCACCGCCTTTGCTGCCTGCAAAGGGCCCGGGCTCCCCACGATCTGACTCAGAAATCGGTAAACAAGATATCATTTATCCTTATGACAGGACGACCTATTCCTTTGGGATTTCCAGGTCTTCTGATGATCGAGGGGAGTCTTCTTCGAGCGCTTCCCGAAGTACTGATGCGTGGACTTCTGGGAATGCAACGGATGCCTCCCCGAATCGTTTTGGCATGATATATGCTCGGTGCATGGACCTCTCCTCAGAAGGAACCTCGTCGCAGACGCTTCTGATATCTAGGGAGGCGGTGGCGGAGGCGGCGGGACTTCGCCGTATGGACCAACGCCGCGCCTAATCAGGGGACTTCATTCGACCACTTTTTGGGGATTAATTTTTGTAATATTTAATGAAGTTACTCTCTTGGAACGTTCGTGGAATGGGTGACCCTTTGCGTCGCAGGGCCTTGGGATCACGTTTGGTAGATTGGGATTGTGATATTGCTCTCATACAGGAATCAAAGCTTCAAGGCCTGGACGACGCCCTATGGAGATCGATGGGAGCAGGTTTGATGGATGCATTTTGTGCTTTGGACGCGACTGGATCCTCTGGTGGGGCTATTGTGGCTTGGAGATCTTCAAATTTTACATTATCCGTTTCTCGCATGGGAAGACATTCCATCTCTGTAGTCCTTTTGCACGTGGCCACTAACGTCTCTATGGCGGTCTCATGTATCTATGCGCCTATTTGTCACCTTGCGCGTCGAGAATTATGGGAGGATTTGCGGGACGATGCGGCGGCATTTGGGGATATCCCGTGGCTTTTGGGGGGGATTTTAACGTCACTATGCTCTCAAACGACCGCCCCCGAGGTCGGGGGGGAAGGGACCCCGGCTCTATCGACTTCCTGGATTTCTTCAACGACTTGGCATTGGAGGACCTGGTAGCCTCGGACATCAGATACATGTGGCGCAATAGCTCCTCTCGATCGCGGATTGACCGGTTCCTTGCTAATTCTCATTGGATGGAGGCATTCCCGCTGTGCTCGGTGACATCTCGGCCTCGGTCTTTCTCGGATCATAGCCCCATCATTTGGGATTCGGGCGAATCATCTCGTCCGCGCGGCATCTTTCGATACGAGAAGAGCTGGCTTATGGAGCCTAATTTCAAAGAATTAGTGCGAAATCACTGGTCACAAACATCATTCTCGGGTAGCGCGGCTCATCGTTTCGCCCTCAAACTCTCATCTCTAAGGCGGGTCCTTGCGACCTTTAAATTCTCCACTCGTATGGCGAGGCGTGCGGTCCGCAATGAGGCCGAGGCGATAATTATTAGATTAGATCGCTTGGAAAGTAACAGGGAACTCTCCCAGGAAGAACTGCACGAGAGATCTGCCGCGGCTCTGATCGTTCAGGAGGATGACAAGAAAAAAGCAATTGAATGGAGACAGCGCTCGCGACTTCGATGGCTCAAAGAGGGGGACGCCAACACCGCCTTTTTCCATCGGGTCGCTAGCACTCGCAAACGCGCTAATAATATCTCTTCCATGGAAATTGGGGTCGCCAGCTTTCAGAATGAACGAGACTTGGGTGCGGCACTGGTTAATTATTTCAAGATCTTCTTCAATCGCCCCCCCCTCTCAATGGCATTGGACGGCGCCCGGGGCCCCCTCCATCTCTGACGTTGATGCATCTAATCTAGCTCGCCCGATATCTATGGAGGAGTTAAAGAGCGCGGTTTGGGACCTGAACGCCGAGGCTTCCCCTGGTCCCGACGGTTTCCCTATCTCTTTTTATAGGGATTTTTGGGACGTTATCGCTGGAGACGTTTTGGCTGTGGCTATTGAGTTTTGTGAAGGTAATCGGGGATTCAACAGGGTTAATCGGGCTTCCCTTGTTCTCATCCCGAAATCACAGGGCGCCCGGCGTATCGACGAATTCCGCCCAATTGCCATCTCCAACGGTATTTATTTGATCATTGCGAAGGTGTTGGCTCGACGATTAGCGCCATTGCTTACTTCTATCATCTCCCCCTGCCAAGCGGCCTTCGTTCAAGGGAGGCAAATATCTGACTGCTACGCCCTTGCCTCCGCCATCATCGATACCTGGCACAGAAGCGGATCGAAGGGAGTACTATGGAAAATTGATTTTGCTAAAGCATATGACTCCTTGGATTGGCGTTTCTTATGGTCGGTTCTCAAGTCTCGGGGATTCCCCCCCTTATGGATTTCTTGGATCCGTAGATGTGTGACCACGGTCTCCTTCTCTTTATTCCTTAATGGTCGACCATCTGGAAATCTATTTCAACCACGCAGGGGTGTTCGCCAAGGATGCCCCCTTGCCCCGCTCCTCTTCGTATTGGCGGCAGATGTGTTGCCCCGTATGATCCAAGGCGTATACGATGCTGGATACACTCGTGGCTGCTCGCTTGGTGATCTTCATATCCCGCTGATCCAATACGCAGACGACACATTATGCTTTATTGAAGGGGATCAGATGCAATATTCTGGAATGGCAACTACTGTACACTTATTCTGCGAAGTATCGGGGCTCCGCATCAATGCGGCCAAATCCAAATTTGTGCCCTTTTCTCTATCAAATCTGGAGATCGAGGATTGTTCATCCATATTGGGGGCCCCGCTCGGGAACCTTCCTCTTGAATACCTGGGATTATATCTCACTGTGGGCCGGCCGAGGCTGCGTGATTACCAAAGGGTGGTGGAGAAGGTCGAATCAAGGTTGGCAGGATGGCGTTCTTCACTGCTCTCTCGGGGTGGTAGACTGGTGCTTATCAAATCCGTCCTCTCCGCTATTCCTATCTATGTCCTATCATCGCGCGGTCTGCCTAAGGGGATTAGGATGCGCTTGGACAAATGTATGAGGGGCTTCTTTTGGGCAAGGAACGGGACTGCAAATCGGGGGACGCACCTGGTCGCTTGGGAGGACATCTCGCGTCCTAAGCGGCTAGGGGGTTTGGGCGTTCGGCGGCTGGAAATATTGCGGGACGTTTTCCTTCTTAAATGGGCGGCGCGGCTCCTGGGCCGTGAGGAGGGCTTTCTTGTTCAATGCCTTCGCAATGCGGCGGGGAATGCTCTTCTCTCTGTCTTTGATGGTAGATCCCACTCTCAATCTCCCATCTTCTGGCGCGATGCCTTCTCCGTCTTCAACCGCAACCGCTCCTTATTCCGACCATCTCTGGGCGATGGCTCTTCCTTCCGGTTTTGGTCCTCGGACTGGTCTGGCAAAGGTATATTCATGAACATCTTTCCAAGATTATATGCGCTAGCCGGGGACAAGGCTGCATCGGTCGCCTCATGCTGGTCCAACGGCACATGGTGCCCGACTCTGGTGGACTCTCTCTCATCTCAACGCCTGAATGACTTTTCTGCTTTGATGTCTCTGCTCGGGGACGCCCCTACTCCATCGGGGGGGCGAGATCACTTCTACTGGTCTGACGGGCCTTTTTCGTCGTCAAAGGCTTATTCTGCCCTTTTCCCCACCGGTGGCCAGCCGGAGGTGACCTTTCTTAACCACTGCAAACTCATATGGGGTCTCAAGCTCCCGGAAAGGATTGGCATCTTTTGGTGGATCCTTAGGCGCGGTCGACTTCCCACTCGCAAACCGATTGGTGGCAACTTCGCCGGCAATTAACACATCTTGCGGCTTGTGCGACGCGGCTGTTGAGACGGCGGAGCACCTCTTCCTACACTGTGACCGTGTGCGGCCTCTATGGGAGGACATTGCGTGGCTGAATATTTCGTCGATGGCATCCTTTTGGGAAAGTATTGAACGCGCTGCAAATCTGTCGAGGGCGCAGAGGATGATCCCCTTCGCACGCATATGGTGTATATGGCTGGCGAGGAACAAATTAATATTTGCAGGACAGAGATTCTATGTAGAGAACATTTGTATTGACGCTAACCGTTTCTGTTCGGAGTGGTCTATCGGGTAGTGCGTATATGGGTTCGGGGTGTATGATTTCAATATTGATATCATCCTCCCCTTTTTTTTTTATCTTTTCTACTTCACTTGTAAGTACCTTTTCTCTCTTTTTCCTCAATAATAAATTGGGGCGAACACCTACGGGTGTCTCCCCCTTTTGGAGTGTCAAAAAAAAAATATGTCATGATCTCTCAGTTTGGTTTATGGACTTCGGCGCAAACCATCATCTCTGATGCGACAGAGATAGACTTGAGTCATACAAAGACATTCCACCTGGACGCTCAGTGCTCATAGCTGATGGGACGCATTCCCCCATCGTTGGACAGGGAGAGATTACCTTGTCATTGTCCATGCATTTACAGAATGTTCTACATGCTCCTGAGTTTTCCATGAATCTATTGTCCATTAGTCAGATTACGAAGGAGTTGCACTGTTGCGCTATAAATGACCCATCTTCTCTTATTTTTCAGGACATACTAACGGGCAGGGTGATTGGATGTGGCTCTGAGCAGAATGGTCTCTATCATCTGGTCCGGAATTGATATGTTGGTGCCTCTATCTACTCAGCCGGATCAGTCTCTCCGTACACCTGGCATCTACGCTTTGGTCACATCCCGCTTCAAAAGTTGTGTCACCTCTTGCCTCAGATCTCTCCAAGTTCGTCGTTTCGATGTGAAGCCTGTCAGTTGGGAAAGCATCATCGAGCTAGCTTTCCTAGTCATCAGTGTCGGAGCAGTAGCTCCCCTTTTGAATTATTTAATGTTGATATTTGGGGTCCGAGTCATGTTCCTGATCATCAGGGACACGGGTTCTATCTTGTAGTAGTTGATGACTTCTCTCGTGTATCATGGGTATTTCTTTTAAAGAATAAATATGAAGCAGGGGATATTATTAGAAATCTTATCATTGAAGTGCAGAATGTTTTTTCTCTTCTGTCAAATATGTTCGTATGGATAATGCGTTTGGAATTATGCACTCGCTCTCTCTCCCATTTCTTTTCATCCCAAAGGTATTATTCATCAAACCACATGTACTTACACATCTCAACATAATAGAGTGGCAGAGCGAAAACATCGTCATCTCCTTGATATCACTCGAACCCTGGCTATCCAAAGTTGTGCGCCTATCATCTTTTGGGGGGATGATGTTCTTACAGCCTGCTACCTTGTCAATCGTATGTCGTCCTCTGTACTCGGTGAGAAAATTCTCTTTTTGTTATTTTTCCAGAGAAGGAATTATTTCTCTTACCCCTCATGTCTTTAGTGTTGTTGCTTTTGTTCACAACTTGTCTCCTGGACTTAACAAACTCTCACCTAAAGCTGTTAAGTGTGTCTTTGTGGGTTACTCTCAGGCTCAGAAGGGGTACCGTTGTTATGACTGAAGGATATTGAGAATCCTTAAGCGCAGGGAATGATATTCGCAATAACATTTATTGCATAATGGCTCGCCGTGGGCTCACATGTCCAACAATGACTCTGTCAACAGGAAATATTTTTGTCAGTGCTGATGTTACATTTTTTGAGTCCGTTATGTACTTCTCCATGCAGGTGACAGTTTGGCCTCTTCCACATCTAATGATGACGTCTATGTTCCTCCTTCTTGCCTGAGTTCACCTTTGTCCATTCCTATCCCAGTCGTCACGCCAACGTCATCTCCGTCACCACCACCACCACCACAACCGCCTATCTTGCCATTACCTAAAGTCTATACACGTCGGTCAGGTCCTGCTCAGACAGCACGTCAATCATCAATCACGCCTCAGGTATGTTCAGATGCTATTGCTAACGATGGGTCGGATAGTGTGCCTGTGCAAGATTCTTCTTTGCAGGAGGAGTGTGCACTATCGAGTACAGTGGATGATGATCTTGATGTCCCCATTGCTATTAGGAAGTAGAAACAGACTTGCGCGCCTTATCCCCGGCTTCTCAAGTTTCCTTTCAACGTCGAGCTTGGTTACCGCTCCGTCTGACGCATCTATTGTTAGCTGCAAATGGGTATTCACAGCAAAGTACCATGCAGATGGGAGCCTTGATCGGTACAAGGCACGGCTAGTGGCGAGAGGCTTTATTCAAACGTATGGTGTGAACTATTTAGATACATTCTCTCCAATGGCTCGTCACTCTACTCTTCGCATTCTTCTATCTGTTGTTGTGGTACGTGACTGGTCCATATTTCAGCTTGATGTCAAGAATGCATTCTTGTATGACGATTTGCAGGAAGAAGTCTACATGCAGCAGCCACCGGGGTTTGCTGCTTTGGGGGGGGGGGGGGGGGGGAGGATCATATGGTGTGTAGACTTCACAAGGCGATATATGGCCTTAAACAGAGCCAAGGGTGTGGTTCCAGAAGCTTTCCCACCTAATTGAACGACGGGGATTCAAAAGATCAAATGCAAATAACTCGTTGTTCATTCAGAAGACTCTAGAGGTACGGTTGTCATCATGGTATATGTTGATGATATTCTAGTTACAAGAGATGATGCTCAGAGGATAGAGATGGAAAAAGCATTTTTAGGTCGTCAGTTTGTCACGAAGGATCTTGGTACCCTACGATATTTTCTGGGGCTGGAGTTTGCAGGGAATGCACAGGGTTTGGTGATGACCCAAAGGGAAATATATTACAGATTTGCTAGTTGAAACGAGCATGGTTGGATGTAGACCATAGAGCACTCCTACGGATCCAAGTATGAAATTATATGACAAGGATACTGAAGAGGTGGACAGGAGAAGATATAGAGAGATGGTGGGTAAGGCTTCTTTACATCACTATAACTCGACCCAATATTGCTTTTGCAGTAAGTCGATGTGGAATCAATTTATGGAGCAGCCAAGACAGGTACATATGGATGTTATATACATGATACTAAGGTATCTAAAGTCTTCTCCAGGCTCAAGATTGTTGTTTAGAGAGAACACAGATTTATCTATTTCGGCTTGTGCAGATGCAGACTATGCAGGATGTCCTAAGGATCGTAAGTCTACTTCAGGCTTTGCAGTTTTTGTGGGTAGCTCTCTGGTTTCTTGGAAAAGCAAGAAATAAACTGTTGCAGCGAGATCCAGTGCCGAAGCCTGAATCTGAATATAGGGCCATGACACAAGTAAGCACGGAGATGATGTGGGTTCGAGCTGTACTAGAAGACTTGCATATAGATGTACCTCTACCCATGCAGCTACAGTGTGACAATCAAGATGCTTTGTTCATTGCCAATAATCCAGCATTTCATGAAAGAATAAAATATATTGAGGTAGACTGCCACTACACTAGAGATATGATCCAAGAGGGCTTGATTTCTACTTCACACGTTAGTTCAGAGGAGCAGACTTCCGACATTTTCACCAAACCATTGCTCAAAGGACCTTTCCAGAGGGTGTTCTTCCAAGCTGAGCATGATTGATATCTATGCTCCATCTTGAGGGGGTGTAGAGAATATTATGTAGTCGGTGTATCAGTTTCTCTATATTTATTTTCCCAATAACCTCCTATATAATTTACCCATGGGTCTCTCTGTATAAGAGAGCCTAGGGTTCTAATAAACAGATTGCTCATTTCCACCAACAGGTCCCATCGGCCTGACCAACCTAGAATTCTAGAAAGTCTGACCAACCCAGAAAGGTGGAATTCTAGAAAGATCTTCAAAGAAAAAGTTGCATACCACTATCTCTTTGAAAGAAAGACATACGTGCCTAGACGAGAGGAACAAAAAGGATGTATTGATTATGACAATCCTCATCTTAATATTTATCAAGAACCATCAAAATTAGTCCTTCCTGATCACATTGGAAGGGCCCAATTAGAACATTTGAAAACGTGACCTAAGTACAATACCCGATCTACACGCCCACTCGCATCCAACTCTCTCAAATAGAACCAATCAAAAGATCCAAGAATACATATAGGTTGACCTTTCCAAAGGATCCAATTATGCAATTGACTCAACCCTTTACTATTCCTATCTCTTATTATGTCATTTTTGGCACAAAATTTCTAACTCTTTCTTTCTTATTAACTGTTCACATTTGAAAACGTATAGAATTAGCTCTTATGGTTCAACAATTTGTATATATGTCATAGCATGCCGATCATCTTTTCCCATATTTTCATATTTCTCTTCACCATTTTTCTTGGATTATATCATGTAATGAATATTCAAGGGAATTGTGGTAAGATAAACCTACATGTGTGTGATTGTGTATAAATTACATTTCCGATCAAAATAATTAAATTTGAGATGATAATAATCATAAGTAGAGCGTATGTTGAAAAAGTATGCTTTGATAAGGGCATTGTTGTATCTACAATTTCAATAAAAGTTAGAATTAGAAATTTCCAAAGCAGGAGCAAAATATTACCATGCTAGAGCATGGTTGCCAAAACTATTCCCAAACAAGGTATAAATCGGCAAATCATTGTCGAGTGGGCCATCATCTGCTCCCACTTCATTATCTCCTTCTCTAGCATAACCAGCAGCTTCCTCCTACATCGTATCCCAAATCTGGCACCCACACCATCAGCTTTTGCATTCTCTCCTCCATTTTACCACCCCACGGAAGGGTATCAAATAACGCCAACAAGTCCACCGACATGATCAAAAAGCATTTCACAAGATTTAACGTGGAGAACGTGGAGTCTAGTCACTAGAACATATGTAAGCTCCTCTTCACCGCCCTCAAATGTCTTTCAATACATGAGAGATGTTATCCTTTTCGAGGAGATGCATTACCAAAAAACCAATGATGGAAAGCTCTTTGTCCATGTCATCAAGGAAAGCGACATCAACATGGATTCCCGAGATCAAGGTTGACAAGGGGACCATGGTGCTCTAGGAACATAATGCAAGACCATAACGCAAGATTCTTGACAACCTTGGTAAGTGTTGCCAGAAGTAGTATGAGGCTAAAGCATGTTTCGCCAAATGGTGTATTGTCTTCAAAATCAAACCCAAGGCTGGTAATTGAAATGAATTTGCATTTGACTAGA